>JAMPIV010000598.1:735000-961354 GCA_024509875.1 Oreohelix idahoensis
AGCACGTGTTCAAGTGTCTGCCTCCCCTGGCACAGGGGGCACTGCTCATCATCCGATTTTCCCCATTTCACAAGGTTGGTGGCCGACGGCAGCAGGTCATACAGTGATCTGACAACGAAGCTGAGCCTAAGAGGTGCCATATGCCATATATCATTCCATGTCAAGGACCTCTGCAGGGCTCCTTCCCATATATATATATATATATATATATATATATATATATATATATATATATATATATATATATATATATATATATATATATATATATACATTGGGGTTTTCACCGGTGCTACGGAATTCGTGCACTGTGCTGAGATCCTCCTTGTGTGATCTTCTAAGGGAGGAGATCGGAGCACTGATGGAGTTGTCCGTGTACAATGAAGATAGTACTTAAAAACCAAACCAAAATTTATGTTTGACTTAAATTAGCCCACCAAAGTTCAGTCTTAGTTGATCTGATTTGAATTTGTATTGAGTATTTTTAATTGGCTTGTCTGCTCCAGGTCAGTTATCGGAGGGTTTTTATACAACCATTATCGTCAACAGCCGTGGGTAGTCCCCGATGGTCTCTGGAGAGACGCAGACAGAATAGGACTGCTCTACCCTCATGCATGTCGTACATGGCTAATAATGTGAGGTTGTGCATGGGGCTGGAACTTTATCGTGAAAAATAAATTGCAACATAAACCACGGCTCCAAGAGCATACGAATGCCGGAGCAGGCTTCAGGCAAGGGAGATCATCTACAGTCGTGGCGCCATGCTCCATAAGTTGCGCAAAGGATAATAGTGGTTATCGCCAAAACGAGCTTTTGAAGCTTGCATGGGTGATCTTGTTGTTTAAAAATTGTCGATACGTAAACTTTTTTTTTTTTTTGGCAATGTTTTATGGCCAAGCTATCGATTATCCTGTTCCCGTCCTTCTCCTTTCTGCCTCTTTCTGTCTCTCACTCTCTCGCCTGCCTTTCTGTGTCTGTGTCTAATAATTTTTTATTTTTTGTTCTTTTACTGCCATGTTTTGGATGTGCTTTTCAGTTCGCTTTTTCAACTTTCCGAGCCGTTTAGAATGTTTTAAGTAATGATAGTTTGTTTCCATTCTGCTCCGTCCTTGATAATTTTTATCTCGTTTACGATTCCTAGCTTTTAATTTTAAGCTTTCAATTCATTTTTCTCCGTGAATTCCTTCTTAGTTTCTTCCGCTGAATTTGATCAGCTTATATTTTTTTTATTTCCTCTGTTAGCCCGCCTTCGTTCGCGTGTCATTTCGATCTTGTTGTGTTGATTACAGATGTTGTCTGTTTCATTATCATCATCATCATCATGCTTATCATTATCATTACAGTAAATCCTCGCTGTTCGCGTGCTTCGTGTTCGCGGATTCACTCATTCGCGCGAGATTAAGTGTAACCCATGTTTTGACATTCGCATTTATAAAATGCACATTATAATAAATAAGCTGTTTTTTTTTTTTTTAAAAGAAGGGTACACGAAATGATGAGTTTGTAGTTTCTGTATTATTTGTTATTTTCGTTCTTTTAACAATTTTTTTTTTTTACACCTACACCAGTGCAAATGAGGTAAATGAAGTTCAGACGCTGGATGGGTTCTGGAACATTCTTCTGTCGAAAAAAGCGTCATTAAAGGGGAGAATACCAGTGAAAAGGTAACGTTTGTCAACTTTTTTATCGATCCCAGAAATGTAGATCTTTACGTTAACTATCTAAAACACGAACGCGGTAATGAAAAACAGCTAAAGTAATACAAGAAGTCTAACGGTTTGTACAACAACGAAAAAATCAACTTGATAACGGCCAATTATAAGTGATCAAATAATCTACATGAATAGTCTGATCACACATAACTGCATTTATTGACAAATCCAATGTAGTTCCACCCAACGTGACAGTTTAGTATGTTATCCATATTTGAACAATTCATGTATATATCAATAACGGCGATCAATTCTTAGATTCAACCTGCTCATCCGCGCAAGGTTATTCATGTACATCTTCCATTTTATTCCCATGTGTCAATATATTTCAACTGTATTTAATTGGTACATAATCCAAAGGCATAAAACACATTCATCCACAGCGCCGTTCTAAATGAAACACATATCAGAGATGGGTCAATGACTAACCATATCTCATGACTTCCAATGCGTCATTTCCGCTTACACATAGCGACTAATCATTGAGAGCATAGCGACAAATCATTGAGAGCACTATATGTTATAGAGTGCTATGGAGTCGGAGTCGTAGAGTCGGTCATTTTTTAGTGGAGTCCGTAAAAAATGTCCCGACTCCGACTTTTACGAGACTTAAGCTAGAATCACGATTAATCCATGTAAGGGAAGGGGGTGCTTAAAAAATTTGAAATAACATTTTAAAGAAGTAGAACTCCTAAAAACACTTTCGTGTTAAGGTAAAGGATCTCGTTACATAACTTATGTGTTATATAACTTAAGTTATATAACTTATGTGTTATAGAGCACTATATGTGCTCAAAGTATAAAATCCTCAAGTGGTGCGCAAACTATGTTCGTGACAAGAAGTAAACGGACAACAAATTCTAATGTATATTGTCATCACCAACAGCAATCAATTGCTAATGACAATATGTATTTGAATATATCACAAAATTGATTGAAGATAAAATGATACTAACTACCCTAATTATAACCGACAATTAGGTTGAAGAGGGTGGACCGAGAAAGTGGATGTGTGGAAGCAAATTGTCATCTGATGCTAGTCCACTCTCTTCCCATTTCATTAAAAAAAAACTATCTAAAATTATCTGACAATTGCGGCCGGTTAGAGCGGTGGTCTCTCGCGGCAGTCTCTCGCGGCAAAGATGCCAGGTACGAATCACTGTACCGACACGCTCCAGTCTACCCAACTGTAAATGGGTACCTGACTTTGAGTTAGGGAAGGAAAAGACAGCGAGGAAGAGAACTGGTCAACCCACCTCTCGATGCTGGACCTAGAATTGTGAAGTCTCTAACACATCACTCCGCTACGGCAGTATATGCTATGGGACTACTTTTACCTTAATTGCTTTTAATAAATCCAAATATTCATGTAATCTATGGACAGGAATGACCAGTTATTTTTACATCTATCTTTTACATATATTTGTAATCTTATGGTACATTTCTTCTTCTTCTTCTTCCTCTTTCGTCCTGAAAAGGACGTTGGTTGCGTTGTGTCCGTTTACAGCGGAGCTGCGATATTTGCGCCTTTCGGCCGACACATCCGACTTCAGCACGGTATTTTTTTTAGTCCGGGTTTGCCTTCCCTGTTCGATCCCTACTCTCTCAGCCAGACAGCAGTGATGCAGCCTGTTTCCAGGACCACCACTTGGAGGTGGAGTAGGGTCTTGGTCAGCTCTGGTTCGCTGACCCTGACGTAAGCAGTCAAGCTCTGGGTCGCTGACTGCATTCATCACTTTTGCTGCGTCTTCGGTCCCTTAGGATACATATGAAACTTTAAATGAATATCTGGGAACATGCTGTATATATTGGCCCGTTTAGTTTCTGTGGATCTCTGAAGAAATACAGACAGAATAGGACTAATGCTCCCTCATGCGTGTCATGGAGGACTACTAAATAGAGGTTGTGCAAGGGCTGGCAACCTCATCATGGCTACAGAAACTACCGCTGCAAGATCATGTGAATGTTGGATGCAGGCTACTTGCGTGGGGACCAGCTGCGGTGGTGACAGCTCTATGCTCCATAAGGAGTCAATGGGAAAATGGTGATGATGATGATGACGTCCTCAATATAACCATCATCATGAGCCACTCGTGGGTAGGGTTGTGGAGTCGACCAAACCATTCTCCAACTCATACAATTTTAGAAGTACGACACCGACTACAGTTTTTTTTTTAAAGTTAATGACATAAAATTGTGCACTTTTATGGAGTTAAATGTAAAAGTATGATATTTGTATAAATAAATGAATACGTGGTTTTCGTAGACTACATTTTTAACTATTCATTCATTCATATACATTGGGATTTTTTAGACCGCAAACGGCTCCGGGGTCGACCCAGCCTCTTTAATTGGGTACCAGAGCAACTTCTGGGAAGGTTAAGGCGGCCGGCGTGATGCTGAGCACATCACCCCTAGTGTGCCGATGGTCGAGATAATATGGGCCTAACAACATATTCCCAATATGCCTCAATGGGCGTGTAACGGGATCCTTTACCTTTTCTATTCATTCATACAGTAATACAAAATAACAAATCATCCAGACCTGCACACAAATGACTGATTTGCCAAACACCATGAGGCAAAATAGTTTCATCTTAACAATGACGGGAAAATTGACAGTGTATATAGTTTATTTTCATTTCTTATGTGCTTTTTCTAAATGTGCCAACACATTTCCAATTGTGATAAAAACTTTTTTCATGATCAGAAGCAACTGAAATTGTCCTACTTTATGTAAAAATTGATGTACTTTAACATGAAAGTGGTTTTAGGAGTTCTGCTTCTTCGTTCGTCCTGAAAAGGACGTTGGTTGCGTTATGTCTGTTTACAGCGAAGCTGCGATATTTGCTCCTTTCGGCCGACACATCCGACTTCAGTACGGAATTTTTGGGACCGGGTCAACCTTCCCTCTTCGATCCCTACTAACTCAGCCAGACTGCAGTGATGCAGCCTGTTTCCAGGACCACCACTTGGAGGTGGAGTACCTACTCTGGTTCGCTGACCCTGACGCAGGCAGTCTAGCTATGTGTCGCTGACTGCATTCCTCACTGTTGACGCGTCTTAGGTCCCAAAGCTTCTACTTCTTTAAAATGTTATTTCAAATTTTTTAAGCACCCCCCTTCCCTTACATGGATTTAAACGTCGGGACATTATTTACGGACTCCACTAAAAACATGACCAACTCTACGACTCCGACTCCATAGCCCTACTTGTAAGTCATGCTTACTTAATCTAAGACATCGACTGATTGCGGTCAGGTCTCTACATAAACATATAGAAGAGAATTCTCAGAAACTTTATTTCTCGATTCTCATGTCCAGATGGCTGAATCCGCCTTTGTTCTTTTAGTTAAATGACAGCTTTCTAGTTCCTATGAAATAAAATCTCAGACCTAAGGGTCTTTTGTGTTTGGATATGCGCCCTAATATAACCGACTAGGTTGAACGGGACGCGCCTCGCCAAAACGAGGCAAAAATGAAAAAAGAAAGAAAGTTCCTATGACGCCTTCCTTGTTGAATTTTCTAGCCGTTGAAGGTTTTTGTTGCATTCTTTTTATTAACTAAATCTCTACTGTCCCAAATGTTTTTCTCATATGTTTGTTTCGTATCCATGTCTCACGTGCACAGAGAAACATAGCTAGATGTTGTTAAAAAAAAAATTATTAATAAAAGTTGTCCCATCGCATATACTGCCATAGAGGAGTGAAGTGTTAGAGACTTTCACTATACTATGCCTCAAATTTATGAGGTGGGGTGATCGCTGCCTCGCTGCCTTTGCCTTCCCTAACTCAAGAGCAGACTCAGGTATACCTTTACAGCTGAGTAGACTGAAGCGTGACGCTACATGGTTTGGACCCTGGTAAATTAGCGCTCTAACCACACTGCCACTCTGCGCTCTATATAGCTCGATATAGCACTGATGCGTGATGCCATATGATGATGGATGGTATCCGCATGTCTGGTTTTGTGTGGTGTGCAGATGTGTTCAGTCAAAACAATGTTCATACAAAAATAACAGGGCAATCCACATAGGACGTCAGTAAACTCACGATGTATAAAGTCAATGATTCTTGTAACAGCCGTTGACGTTTTTCTTCATTATTTATTGTGGACGCCACAGTGACAAAATGGTTACGCGAATATGTAGACACATCAAACAGTCATTATCACAGCAACATTCAATACAGCAATAGACGGTAGACAGCATTACAATGATGAGTCAGATGCATGTTATATTTCAAAGTGCTGTAAATGTAGTCAGGTGAAAAACTCCATCCCTTTCTATAACAGCCAGGAGATAACCAGATGTATGAGATCAGTTCACTCTCCTTAGTTTGACTTCAGCAAGACAGACACGTCTGCCGAAGTATAAATAATGTCCTCAAAAATATCCTCTAGATAATAAAGGTTTTCCAAACCTAGTTCATTTAACAAAGTAGCAAGTAATGGTCCTTGGTACCTGCATCAACCGATGCAGTACAATACAGCGACATGTGAGCTAGGAAAACATCTCGTGACGACGACTTTCGAAGACAGGCTATGAACCAGAAATCGTTCACGACCAAAAATCGATAGAGTTAATGAAAATGTTAATTTACCTTGCCTTCCGGAAATACACAGAAATATTATGCCTCCCGGCATGTGCAAATACACTAGAGGTATTATCTCGAATAAACGAAATATCCATAAGAGGACTCTCACATTCCTGACAGAACAAAAAAAATAGCGGAGATCCCCTCTTCAACGAGGCATCTCTTTCGCCATTCCAAATCGCTCACTCCACTAGTGGTGGGCGGAAACCGATCGACCAAGAAGCAAGACAAGTCATGCGCAGTCCAGCGCAAAATGACCACAGCTCAAACTTAACTGCATTCGATACCAACGCGAGAAGACAAATGCTTACCGAGAAAAGTGACTATAAATTTCAAGCAGTTGTTGCCCTTGCGTTATAAAATAGATATTGAAATAAAACGATGTTGCGAGAATTTATCACGCAACAAGCACATTGAAACATTCTGCCACTTTACATGTGGCCTTTTTTTTTTTAAATTTCTTACAGAAATGAATGGGGGAATTGCCTTAAAACGGGGGTAGTGAGGGAGGGGAATGGGATTATAGACATTGAAAATTATAACATGAAAGTGCAAACGATATAGAGAAGATATCGCCACACCATAAGGACTTTTTAGACCGCAAATGGCTCCGGGGTCGACCCAGCCTCGTGAATTGAGTCCAAGAGTAAGTCTGGAAAGGTTAAGGCGGCATGTGCCGATGGTCAAGAAAATATGGGCCTAACACCATATTCCCAATATGCCTCAATGGACGTTTTAACGGGATCCTTTTTTTTTTTCATTTTTTTTTTTTTCAAGGACTATTATAACTGGACATGCGCTGTAATATAAATGAATCATCTTGTGCCTTGGATGAGTGGAGCTTGCATCGTCAAAACGAGAATAAAACTCGTGGGTTTAAAACAAAAACAAAAACCCAGAAAGATCCAAATGAGTGATTGGAAATGATCAGTCACAGAGAGGACAAAAGCGATAGCGCTCGCGTCGCGCACGGAATTAGTTGACCTCTGCATCTTACGCTTTGATGCATCTCGCATTCTTTTTTTTTTTTTTTTTTAAATAGTTTTAATGTTAAAGCGAGCGGGGTGGGACCTGACAAACTGTCACGTTATATGTATGTCTACTACGAGATGCCTGAAAGCCGCCTAGGTATATCTTATCCGTGGATGCCCTAGTTTGCCAGCCAACAAAAAGGACGACCCGAGGTAGTGGGTTAGGTGTTCATGTGCAGAAGGAATGTTTGCGTGCGTGTGTACTTGCAAAATAAGAGACGTATCCAGTGGCGTAGCGTGTGTATGCATTCTGGAAGCTGTAGTGGGTTTGATGGTATTGTATGATGGTGATGTTACTAAATGTAATGTATGAGGCCAGCTGTGAAGGCTCCTGAGATAAAATGTAGTTGTGAATTGTCAGAAGGCCTTTCTTGCTACCACTACGACCTCACACTTAATTTTTTTCTTAATGAATGTGGCTACGTAAAGTGTCTAGGGTAATGATATGTAGTGTGGTGTGATAATTATAGATACACCCACAGATATTTAAGCAGACTAATAATATTAACAAATGTTAAAATACACTGAACTAACTCACGTGTGTAAAATTTTTGATAGAATTATATTACATTTATTTGTTCTGGATCAAGTTTTATGTTGACCAGAACTTTTTTTAAAAAAGGATTTAAAAATTATGAAAGAAATGCATGTAATGTTACATAATAAATGCAAGAGTGTACATATATAAGTACTAGACTAGTTAGTTTTATTAAAATGTTCTAGTAGTCATCTACTTGGGAGGATAGTTAATGCTTGTGCTGTTGGGGTGGCCTCATCACACCTGTCTATATTGACTACACAGTGTCCAGTAAATTGCAGGAATTTTATGGGGTATTAGCAACTAAAAGGCGTTGGTGAACTTCCAGCAGACCAGAGGCTCACTCATCTTGCATATGTAGCTCTGGTGCTGAAATCTAGTGGTCCCACCTCTCCGTGCTGGCGGGCAATAATAGTGGTCTCTGTCACAACGTACTGCACAGATACACTCGAGTAAGATCACCAACTGAATGGACACCGCCTTGTTGACAGCTGAAACTCACAGCTCTGCAATCAAAGTATTGGCTATGTGTCAAAATTCTATTCTCTACCCACGTCTGGACACAACACGGACACAACAACCACATCATACAGACAGGTCAGATCTCTCTGACCAAACAGCACATTTACCATGGTGGTTTTACATCAGATAGGTCCTCCCAGACTATAGATTCTGAAAAATATTTATTAGTTTCCTTCCCTAAAAGTGGATAGGTAATATGTTTCATTATTCTCAACACTTGATCTGTCTTTCCTAACCCTTGTTGGAGTTTATGTATATTGTTGGTCCCTAGACCCTGACTTGGGCGGGGGGTCTAGAGCAAATCCCTACTTGTTTGTAAGGCTAGATTTCGATATGGCAGTATCAAATCACTCGAACATTAAACAATATTCAAAATATACAAAGAAATAATTTCAATCTTACCAGATTATGAATAAAGAACACAGAAATGCTAGCAAAACTCAGCTGAGCTGCTGGCTATAGTATGGCGTCCCTGAACTTATTTCACTTTCTTTCATTTGGAAATCACCACACTTTAAAATACTGTGTCTATCATCGAACAACTATTGAGGAATGGCCCCACTTGCGCGTCTGAGCGCCGATAAAATGATTGTCTGTGGCCAATCACTGCCTAGGTTTATTTGAAATTCAAATTTCCTACCCTAAAGTCATTTCAGTCATGCTTCAGTCAAGTATGGATGTTTATCTGTTAGTCTGTCCGTTTCTACTTGTTTTTTTTTTTCAAAATGTACTTGATTTTTGAACCAACCTTTCTCTCCCCTCCAAAATTTTGTCGTTAAAAGTTATATTTAGACACAGCTCCCACCAATGTCCCTTCGCTTCCCTACTAAGTAGATTTGAACACCTGCTTCTCAAGGTCGTGTTTTTTTGTGCAAATAGCGACACTTTTTATTCCATACAGTCTGTCGTTGATGTGAACAACACTGTCTTTTGTCATTATCTTCAATATTATCTATCCGTCTGTAAAATTAAGAACATATTAGTTCACTGCTCAGAATGGGCCATCCGGCCAGCTAATTTTTATATTCCTAACATTAATATTATGAAAAAGTTACTTTTTAAATTTTGTAATATTTCAACATCTGCGTTTAGCCGCTGAATTCAAATCAAGGGCTTGGTATCGCAAAAGCGTCCATTTCCGTACCTCGTGTCAATTTGGGGACGTGAATTTTTACTTTCCTCCATCTCCCCCAATTGCGTCTCCTTAGCCTTTCTAGTCTCACGCAATCTTTCCAGTCATATTTTTTCCTTTTTATCCGCAGTTCCCCTCCTGTCTAGCAAGTCAATTTTTATGGAGGGTGATGACCCGCGGTCTGGGCGATCATGTACTATCAGCAGCCTACGCATTATGTTTTTATCCTTACATGTTATCTTTGGAGGTATTTTACCGTTGTATCTCTGTCAATTTCACTACACATCTCCCCACTTGAAAACATGCCTATGGCAAGTTCCAAAACCAGCGATACACATAGGTAAAATTACTCCTCACGTCTGCCACTACTCTAATTTTGATCACAGGGGTGCCAACTGAGGAAATCTGCACCGACATTCAATTTACGGCTTGCATAAGCGACTGGTTTCAGTTCCCCATCAGGTGAAGATGATCTTTGCAACAAAGCCCCTCCTAGTCCTACATTACTTGCATCGGTTCTTAAGACAAAGTCCTGTGTCAAATCAGGCAGTTTGAGAATAGGCTTGCTAGTGAGTTTTTCCTTTAACTCTTGGAACGCTAGTTCACATTGTGCAGTCCAAATAATTTTATCGGGAAGTCCCTTGCGAGTCAGATCAGTCAGAGGAGCACAAATAGCGTTAAAATTTTTGATGTATTTCTGATAAAATCCGCATAACGACACGAATGATCGCACGTCCTTTTTTGTCTGTGGCCTAGGTGCTCTCTGCAGTTTTTCCAAGTTCTTAGGATCAGGGGTCATATTACCCTGATATACAGTGTGTCCCAAGAATTCCAACTCTTTACATCCAATACAACATTTTGTTGGCCTAGCAGTTAAGTTCGCCTCCCGAAGTCTATCAAACAACATCTCCAGAGCTTCAATGTGTTCTTCAAATGTCTCTGTGGCGACGAGAATATCATCCATGAAATTCGTGATACATGGGTTATTCAGGGGATCCAACAATTTGCGCATCATCCTTGAAAACACACTCGGAGCATTTTTCAGTCCGAATGGTAGCATATTGAATTCATAATGTCCATCCGAAGTGCTAAAAGCCAAATAAGGTCTCACTTCAGGCTTCACTGGGATCTGGTAATAGCCTTTACTAAGATCCACCTTTGAAAAGTATTTTGCCTTGTTCAGTCTGGCAAATAACTGTTTTGTGTCTGGTAATGGATCCACTTGTCCTTCTGTGACAGCATTCAGTTTCCTGTAATCTATGCACAGTCTGTGTTCCCCAGACGGTTTTCTCAACAAAACGACACTAGAACTAAAAGATGATTCACTGTGCGAAATAATCCCCTCCTTCAACAAATACTCTATTTCTTCCTTCAATGCCTTCTCCTTCGCGAACGGAATAGAATAGGCTCTCATACAGATTGGGTTTGAGTCTACCAGTTTCATGTCATACTGTAGCAAATTTGTATGGCCTGGTTTATCTGTTAATACATCTGTATGTTCCTCCAGAACTTGTTGAACTCTCTCCCTCTGGTTTTTAGTCAGGTGCTTACTGACTTTTACCTGTGCTGCGGTTTCACAAGGATGTAATGGGTATTCATGTGAGGTGAGTGGTTCCTTTTGCATCTGGGTTGCAATAGCTAAGGTCAATAAGGGGGTGCTTTCCTGGAGTGGTCTGTCCAGATACTTCTTTAACAGGTTTACATGATAAACTTTCTCCTTCCCCTTTTTGTCAATTTTATAGTTTGTTCTAGACACCTTCTCTAGAACCGTATATGGACCTTGCCAACCAATTTGTAATTTATTCTGGCTTCCGGGTAGTAGAAGCAGCACCTTCTCTCCGACTGCCAGTTCCCTGTCCTTTGCCTTCCTATTAAAATATGCTGCATGTTTCTTCCTGGCTTGCTTCAAATTATCATTTGCCAGTTTCCATCCAGCTTTCAAACGAGTGGTCAGTTCGTTCACGTATTGATACGATGAGGTAACAGTCTCTTCCGCCTTCTCATCTGTCCAGGTCCTTAATAAAGCTTCTAAAGGACCTTTTATTGGCCTCCCAAATAGCAGAGTTGCGGGAGCCATCCCGGTTGAACTATGTGGTACCTCCCGGTACGCGAACAATGCGGCGGGCAGGAATTGATCCCACAGATCCGGGTTTTCGTGTGCCAGCTTTCTCAGGATAGAAATGAGAGTCCCGTTGAACCTCTCTACCTGGCCGTTCCCTTGTGGATGGTACGGACTACAATGAAAGTGTCTGGCTTGAAATAGCTTAAGAACTTCTTCCGTTAGTTTCCCCTTGAACTGAGAACCATTATCCGTCAAGATTTGATGCGGGAATCCTAATCGGGTAAATATTGTAAGTAGTGCCTCTGCTACATGTTTTGAATCAATTGATGGCAGGGCTACCGCCTCTCCCCACATAGAACAAGTGTCCACCAGAGTAAGGATGTAACTGTTCCTCCTCTTGGTCCGAGTGAGAGGTCCTACAATATCCACTGCAACCCTCTCAAAAGGTGTTCCCACTATGGGCATTTCCCCTAGAGTTGCAGGAGCAGTCCAGTGCTTTGGAGCTACCCTTTGACATTCTGGGCAGGATTTGACATATCTTTTTATATCCTCCGTTATCCCTGGCCAGAAGTAATGACAAGCTATACGCTGTCCTGTGGCGCTGATCCCCATGTGACCACTGAAGGGAATCTCATGCCCGAGTTCCATCACTTTATCTCTATATGAAGTGGGAAGAACCAGCTGGTTGTGACCATTTGTTCCAGTTCCGGCCTTCCTGTATAAGAGTTTGTTCTTCATAAAATATTCCCCCTTGCTCGGAGGTGTGTGGCATTTGGGCAATTTTTTAAAACAGGGCTTGAGTGTCCTATCCTCAGCCTGCGCCTTCCTCATTGTAGTGAAATTGACAGAGATACAACGGTAAAATACCTCCAAGGATAACATATAAGGATAAAAAACATAATGCGTAGGCTGCTGATGTACATGATCGCCCAGACCGCGGGTCATCACCCTCCATAAGAATTGACTTGCTAGACAGGAGGGGAACGGCGGATGAAAGGAAAAAAATATGACTGGAAAGATTGCGTGAGACTAGAAAGGCTAAGGAGACGCAATTGGGGGGGAAACGGAGAAAAGTCACGTTTCCCAAGTTGACATAAAAAGTAAGCAACTCGACAGAAGGGACTATAGATATGTTACGCCACAGTCATTTATTGGACGCTTTTGCGCGATACCAAGCTCTTGATTTGAATTCAGCGGCTAAACGCAGATGTTCGAAATATTACAAAAATTAAAAAGTAATTTTTTCTTAATATTAATGTTAGGAATATAAAAATTAGCTGGCCGGATGGCCCATTCAGAGCAGTGAACTAATATGTTCTTACTTTTACAGACGGATAGATAATATTGAAGATAATGACAAAAGACAGTGTTGTTCACATCATCGACAGACTGTATTGAATCTAAAAGTGTCGCTAATTGCACAAAAAAACACGACCTCGAGACGCAGGTGTTCAAATCTACGTAGTATGGAAGAGAGGGGTTTTGGGTGGTAGCTGTGTCTAAAAATAACTTTTAACGACAAAATTTTGGAGGGGAGAGAAAGGTTGGTTCAAAAATCGAGTACATTTTTGTAGAAACACAAGTAGAGACGGACAGACTAACAGATAACCATCCATACTTGACTGAAGCATGACTGAAATGACTTTAGGGTAGGAAATTTGAATTTAAAATAAACCTAGGCAGTGATTGGCCACAGACAATCATATCATTAGCGCTCAGACGCGAAAGTGGGGCCATTCTTCAATAGTTGTTCAGTGATAGACACAGATTTTAAAGTGTGGTGATTTCCATATGAAAGAAAGTGTAATAAATTTAGGGACGCCATACTATAGCCAGCAGCTCAGCTGAGTTTTGCTAGCAATTCTGTGTTATTTATTCATAATCTGGTAAGATTGAAATTATTTCCTTATATATTTTGAATATTGTTTCATGTTTGAGTGATTTGATACTGCCATATCGAAATCTAGCCTTACAAACAAGTAGGGATTTGCTCTAGACCCCCCGCCCTAGTCAGGGTCTAGGGACCAACAATGTACATAAACTCCAGCAAGGATTATGCAAGACAGATCAAGTGTTGAGAATAATGAAACATATTACCTATCCTCTTTTAGGGCAGAAAACTAATAAATATTTTTCAGAATCTATAGTCTGGGAGGATCTATCTGATGTAAAACCACCATGGTAAATGTGCTGTTTGGTCAGAGAGATCTGACCTGTCTGTATGATGTGGTTGTTGTGTCAGTGTTGTGTCCAGACGTGGGTAGAGAATAGATTTTGACACATGGCCCATACTTTGATTGCAGAGCTGTGAGTTTCTGTTGTCAACAAAGCAGTGTCTATTCAGTTGGTGACTTTACTCGTGTGTATCTGTGCAGTACTTGTGACAGAGACCACCATTATTGCCCGCCAGCACGGAGAGGTGGGACCACCTGATTTCAGCACCAGAGCTACAACTACAAGATGAGTGAGCCTCTGGTCTGCTGGACATTCACCAACGCTGTGTAGTTACTAATACCCTCATAAAAATTCCCACCATTTTCTGGACACTGTGTAGTCAATATAGACAGGTGTGATGAGGCCACCCCAACAGCACAAACATTAACTATCCTCCCAAGTAGATGACTACTAGAACATTTTAATAAAACTAACTAGTATAGTACATATATATGTACACTATTGCACTTATGATATAATATTCCATGTATTTCTTTCATAATCTCTAAATCCTTTTAAGTTCTGGTCAACCTAAAAAATTGATCCAGAACAAAATAAATGTAATATAATTCTATCAAAAAATTTTACACACGTGAGTTAGTTCAGTGTATTTTAACATTTATTAATATTATTAGTCTTGTTAAATATCTGTGGGTATATCTATAACCTATTACACCACACTACATATCATAACCCTAGACACTTTACGTAGCCACATTCATTAAAAAAAAAATTAAGTGTGAGGTCGTAGTGGTAGCAAGAAAGGCCTTCTGACAATTCACAACTACATTTTATCTCAGGAGCCTTCACAGCTGGCCTCATACAATTACATTTAGTAATATCACCATCATACAATACCATCAAACACCACTACACTCATCTCCTCTGGATGAGCATTTATAGGTTCACCTTCTTCCTCCTTCTCCTGTGACCTGGTCTGCACTGTCGCCATGATCACAGGTTTCTCGGGATTCCCCAAGAAGACGTATCTACACCCCAATATCAGAGGGTAGATTGGTTCATCTATCACTGCTGCTCTGATTTCTCCCTCCACATAGCGAGTTTTCACCGTTATCCTTGCGATGGGAAGTGTCATGAGTGGTATGTCCTTAGTCGCCCCTTGTATTTCCACTGTTTCTGTGGTATACTGACTTGGGTCCACTAGGCTATGTCATCGTCTTTTTCAACAAAATGGTCTAAATGAAACCCCATAGCTGAGTTTGAGGCTCCCAGACTGGGCGTAGCATCTGAGGCAAAAGGGCTGGCACCATTTTCAGGAGCCGGGCCTTGTAATTCCAGCTCCCTTAGTCGTAATTCGTGCTCCCTCTGCAACCTTCTATCTTCTGCCTCCCTTTCGGCAGTAAACCTTTTTTCTTCTGCCTCCCTTTGCTGTTGTTTTTCTTCTGCCTCCCTTTGCTGTCGTTTTTCTTCTGCCTCAATCTGCAGCCTCTTAATCTCAGCCTCAATTTGTAACCTCTTTTATTCAGCTAACTTTCTATCTTCCCTTTCAATATATTTATCACATTCAGCCGTTACATATTGAATTAAAATTTGACCATCCATTCCCATCTCCTTTGCGGTCAGCACAGCAGCTGATCGGAATTTTGCTAGCTCCGCCATACTTTTTAGACAATACAAGCTAAATCTCTAACCAGTAAATACACTAAGTACTTCTTATGACTATAGTCTAACTAATTCTAACTAACCAGTTAACTAATTAGTTATCACTGGCTGTGAAGATTCACCAACTTTTATCTGCAGGGACACTTTTAATTTTAAAGGGAATTTCACAATTTTTTTCCCTAATTTTATTTCTCCAACCAGGAGATCCTAATATTACTGTTGGGCTAATTATCCCTGGACAAGACCCCAATGTATGTAGTGGGTTTGATGGTATTGTATGATGGTGATGTTACTAAATGTAATGTATGAGGCCAGCTGTGAAGGCTCCTGAGATAAAATGTAGTTGTGAATTGTCAGAAGGCCTTTCTTGCTACCACTACGACCTCACACTTAATTTTTTTCTTAATGAATGTGGCTACGTAAAGTGTCTAGGGTAATGATATGTAGTGTGGTGTGATAATTATAGATACACCCACAGATATTTAAGCAGACTAATAATATTAACAAATGTTAAAATACACTGAACTAACTCACGTGTGTAAAATTTTTGATAGAATTATATTACATTTATTTGTTCTGGATCAAGTTTTATGTTGACCAGAACTTTTTTTAAAAAATTATGAAAGAAATGCATGTAATGTTACATAATAAATGCAAGAGTGTACATATATAAGTACTAGACTAGTTAGTTTTATTAAAATGTTCTAGTAGTCATCTACTTGGGAGGATAGTTAATGCTTGTGCTGTTGGGGTGGCCTCATCACACCTGTCTATATTGACTACACAGTGTCCAGTAAATTGCAGGAATTTTATGGGGTATTGTAGCGGGAGGTTATTTAAATTTATTTATTATGTAAGAGTATGCCAGTAAATAGTTCTGACCTTACAAGTAATACCCCAGTCTTAGAAATAAGCACTGGTGTATTGTTATCATAACAATAGTCAGACTGTGAAAACCCTGGCCCAGTTGGTAAGAAGTAGTACCAGGATTTAAGGTGTCTCCTCCCTGTGACTATCTTATGATTACCTATATGCTAGGGGATAAGTAAAATGTACATTCACTGAACCCACAAAATGGAAAAAGTGAATAAATCCTCAGGTACAGTTAAAATAGTTTAATAATTACACTAATATTCTATTTCTACTAGTTGGAAAAGAGTATACACATATATATATAAAATTATTCACACAATTACTATTATTGTCTGTTTAGACTTCAAGATCTTAAATAATAAAGTTACTGAAATCACTGTTATTAGTCCTTTGAATTTTAGGATAACTGTCATCAGTTGACTGAGTTTATGTATGGTTACTTATTGTTTTCAACTATTGGCTGTTTCACATGTATAGGTGGTCAGTGTCAAACAGGACACTTATCTTTCCAACTTGGTACTGCTGAAACTGTCCTTTGCTGGTATCAGACTTGGTAGGCCCAACAGTAGGGATGCCAATGACCAGTTGAAGTTCACTCTTTGGGGTCCTGCACTTTTGTGGGATTGCCTCGGGTAAACTGCACCGGCTTCTGATACTGGACAGTCTGGTTTGAGTTATTTCATGGAACCTGTAACATATCAGCCTTGGCTAGTATCTGGCTAGACTTGTAGCTGACTAGCACAGATGTCAGACCAGTCAGTCATCAGATGTCACCGTTATACAATCATAGTAAGTAAGGACATCATTTCAGTGATATAGCATTAATATTAACATTTCAATTAAGTATAACTGACTAGTACATAAGTCAGACAAGTCAGTCATCAGGTGTCAAAGTTATACAGTCATAGCAAGTAACATCAGTTCAATGATATAGAATTAATATTAACATATCAGTAATAAACATCATCTGGTTTAATCCGCTCCTATACATCCCTTCATATTCTATAACTTGATCCTTCCAAATCATATCAAGTACAAATTCAAATCTGATACTATCTTAGCAACTACCCAAAATTAATACATAAAATAAATAAAGTGAGTGACCACGTGATCAGGTTGCTTTCTACTGAAACTGGCTGTAGAACACTCCATTTTACCAGCTGTAAATGGGTACAAAGTTGTGCGCTCGAACTAGGGAAAGCAAAGGCAGCGAGGAAGGGGACTAGTCACCTAACCTCGTAAAAGCGGTATCTTCCATGCTGAAGCTTCTAACAATTTATTTCCCTAAGACAATCTCTGGTCATGGGACTGCCTTTATCTTCGTAAGCGATAATGCATTTAATATCGACGAGATACAGCATTAAATATAATAAATATTTTCTATTTGGCTGTGGGGCTAGTTTTGATACGTTTTTGTACAAGCAACCATCTTCCACTAAGCACATGAATAAATCATATTAAAATAATAATACGTTATATCAATGAATATTATACAGGCATATTTTGTGAATTCTAAATGAACCTGTAATACAAAATAAAAGAAATTATTATACAGGATAGCTATCGTAAATTCGCTTACCCTCAGACTCCCGACACTTAGACTGAAATTTTCTGGCGATCCGCTCACACTTCAGATGGATTTAGAGTCGTGGCGTTATCTGCCCTCAGTCTTGTCTCAACCTCTTGCGTTGTGTATCTCTCTCAGTTTACCGATCCGCTTTAAATACCTATAGCGCGGACGTATCGGAGAGTACCGACGTCACAGCTTAAACAAACCTGAAAAAATCCTTCCCGAACCGTGATTTCAGCCGATCTGTGCGTCGACTGAAATTTTGCCTTTCTCATTCTCAGCATATATAATATCCATATTGTTCCATCTTATCTAGTTTTATACAGCTGATAAAACTCTATCTTCCTATCCATGTAAATTCCCAAACTGTTATTTGTTGATTTTAATATTTCGAACAGAAGTGGGTTTACCAGCTGTTAGCGTAACTGTGGGCAGCCGAAATACGCATATATCTCCGTAAATGAGAACTTCCTACCGTTCCATCTTATATGCAGTTATACACCATCCTTCCCTGTACTGAAATGTAAAATCCTTTTCCTACGGATTCCCTTCTGTTTTTATTTATTGTTGGCGATTCCCTCTGTCCGATACACGTTTCGCTTATACGCCGCCATTTTGAAAGCGGTCGTTCGATCGTAGACGGGTTATAAATCTAACTGATCCCGTTTGCAATGGCTTGAAACCAATTTCGCGACATAGCTCCCCCATATTTTAAGCTGGATGATATCTAGCTTAACTATTGGGTACAAGACAATTGCAAATCGACCATTCCGAGGTTAGTTTTCCTTCTTTCTATCCTCCTCAAGCTCTGTGGGATGGCGACTGAGAAAATCTGCGCCCACATTGTTTTCCAAGAATATATTCATCCTTTACTATCTCTCTCCTTCCTGTTCGGCTTTTCATCCAGGCTCTTACTGCTGGTGAAACGGGGTCGGTAGGTTTCCCATGAAGTTTACCGCCCTCTTTTCGTTGATAGTTGGATGTGGTTTTCCCTCGCAATTCCGTAGGTGTTTGATTTTCGCTACGTGATTTGTTCCTTTTTTCCAGCGCATGGGGTTCAGACTGCAATTGAACCTGTGTGGGATGTTTCCTTTCCCCTCCCGTGCAAATCTCGGGAGTACCCCTGATTGCTGGTTTGCTTGTAGATTTTTGATGAAGACTCTTCCGTCGACTTTCTGAATCTACATAGGTGCATTCTGGACAGGAATTTACATACTGATTTATGTCTTCCGTAATACCTGGCCAGTAGAACTGGGTGGCTATTCTTTGTTTTGTGGCACCATTACCCAGGTGTTCACTCAAAGTTGATATGTGTCCCCAGCCTATAACCTTATTCCTATAGGTGGATGGTACAACAATTTGACCATGACTTTTCGTCCCTCTGCCAGCTTTCCTGTACAAGAGTCCATGTTCCCTATAGAAGTGTCCTTTCCTTGGTGTGTTATGTGTCTTTGACAATTTGCCAAAACAAGGCTTCAATGTGCTGTCTGCTTCTTGAGCCCGTTTCATTTCAGTCGAATGAAATTTTAAGTTGGTGTCCCTCTCTATGTTCCTGGAGTCAGACCTGGTCTGGGTTTCTGCCATAACCATAGGTTTTACAGGGTCTCCCAAGAAAACATATTTACGCCCCAACATTAGGGGGTAAAAGGGATCATCTATCACAGCTGCATTTATCTCCCCTTCCACATAGCGACAACTGACATGAATCTTTGCTATGGGTAAAGTAAGGGGTGATGTTCCTTTTAGTGGCCCTTGAATCTCTACTGTTTCTGTGGTGATTTGTTCAGGGCACACCAGAGATGCACACACGACTGCGTCATAGGACAAACCTGTGTCATACATTCCTGTGACTTGTTTGCCATTCACAGTCACTATCTCCTGGGTAGGTGGGTGATGGAGGCTATTCTGACTCACAGTCAGGTCCTTCCTAACAGAAGTCCTCACCTGGAGACATGCAGCATGATGAAGGGGTTTTTTCCTCCCACATTCATCAGTGTTGTGGTTGCTCATCTTACAAAATTTGCACCACTTATCTCCCTGTTTGTAGGGTTTCTTTTCCTGAGTCTGAGGGTTCTTGTCCTTATTATCAAATCTTTGCTTGTATCTGTGTGGTTGATCCATCTGGTCAAAATCGGTATTCTGCGGTGGTGGCTTATATCCTTCTACCTGCTTCCTTTTTGTTCCTACCAATTCAGCTTGAGCTGCTTGGTATCTCTCTGCACATTTCAAAATGTCTTCCAGCCTCTCTGCTCCTTGTTCCATAAGGAATTTCCTCATTTCTTGAGACATGGAATCTTTCACTTGTTCTAACATAACCATTTCTTTCAGATCCTCGTAGGTTTTCTGATACTTACCTAAACTACTCCATTTCAACAAATACGTTTCTAGCCTAGCTGAGAACTGGTTATATGTTTCTCCAGGTAGAGGTTTAGAAGTTCTAAATTTCTTCCTATATGCCTCAGAGTTCTTTTCATACCGGATCAGTAAGGCTTGCTTTAGTATTTCATAATTTTCCTGATCTTCTTTGGGGAGTTTCAGAAACACATCATATGCAATACCTCTCAATCCCTGGGATAACTTTAGACTCCATTTTTCCTTTTCCAGTCCATATGTAGAGGCTAGCCTTTCATACCTATCCAGATACGACTCAATTGCGTCCTCCTTTTCAACAAATGGATCTAGGTGGAAGTTCATGGCCCCATTTGCTGGGTTCTGAAAAGAGCTATTCGCAGAATGAGGTGAGCTATTACCATGGGTGATAGTCCCAGCCTGAAGTTCAAGATCAAGCTGTCTCATTTTCAGCTCATGGTCTCTCTCTGCTTGTAGCCTCCTTTCTTCTCTCTCAGCTTCCAATTTCTTGGCTTCTCTTTCTGCTTCCAATTTCTTGGCTTCTCTTTCTGCTTCCAATTTCTTGGCTTCTCTTTCTGCTTCCAATTCTAATTTCTTGGCTTCTCTTTCTGCTTCCAATTTCTTGGCTTCTCTTTCTGCTTCCAATTTCTTGGCTTCTCTTTCTGCTTCCAATTTCTTGGCTTCTCTTTCTGCTTCCAATTCTAATTTCTTGGCTTCTAATTGCTTTGCTTCTCTCTCGGTGTACTTTTCACATTCCGTCGTGACATACCGGATCAGAACGTCACCATCCATGCCAAGCTCTTTTCCCACTTGCAGTGTAGCAGACCTAAATTTGACCAAGTCAGCCATGATGTATCTGTAGTCTAGTAGGGCAAGCGATCTTACTCCAACTAATTTACTACAATATAATTAACTTAGTTAAAATTAAAGTTAATTAAACTGACTTCACCATATATGAAACAGCTTTCTTTATCTGTACTCAATGGTACTCCTAAAAATATAATTATTTCCTACTATGTTTACTCTTTCCAAAAAACAAATTTCCAAAAACGAAAATTTCCTACACAGGAGAAATAGAAAGATGGCTCAGGAATATCAAAGATATATCCCGGACGAGCCCCCACTGTAGCGGGAGGTTATTTAAATTTATTTATTATGTAAGAGTATGCCAGTAAATAGTTCTGACCTTACAAGTAATACCCCAGTCTTAGAAATAAGCACTGGTGTATTGTTATCATAACAATAGTCAGACTGTGAAAACCCTGGCCCAGTTGGTAAGAAGTAGTACCAGGATTTAAGGTGTCTCCTCCCTGTGACTATCTTATGATTACCTATATGCTAGGGGATAAGTAAAATGTACATTCACTGAACCCACAAAATGGAAAAAGTGAATAAATCCTCAGGTACAGTTAAAATAGTTTAATAATTACACTAATATTCTATTTCTACTAGTTGGAAAAGAGTATACACATATATATATAAAATTATTCACACAATTACTATTATTGTCTGTTTAGACTTCAAGATCTTAAATAATAAAGTTACTGAAATCACTGTTATTAGTCCTTTGAATTTTAGGATAACTGTCATCAGTTGACTGAGTTTATGTATGGTTACTTATTGTTTTCAACTATTGGCTGTTTCACATGTATAGGTGGTCAGTGTCAAACAGGACACTTATCTTTCCAACTTGGTACTGCTGAAACTGTCCTTTGCTGGTATCAGACTTGGTAGGCCCAACAGTAGGGATGCCAATGACCAGTTGAAGTTCACTCTTTGGGGTCCTGCACTTTTGTGGGATTGCCTCGGGTAAACTGCACCGGCTTCTGATACTGGACAGTCTGGTTTGAGTTATTTCATGGAACCTGTAACATATCAGCCTTGGCTAGTATCTGGCTAGACTTGTAGCTGACTAGCACAGATGTCAGACCAGTCAGTCATCAGATGTCACCGTTATACAATCATAGTAAGTAAGGACATCATTTCAGTGATATAGCATTAATATTAACATTTCAATTAAGTATAACTGACTAGTACATAAGTCAGACAAGTCAGTCATCAGGTGTCAAAGTTATACAGTCATAGCAAGTAACATCAGTTCAATGATATAGAATTAATATTAACATATCAGTAATAAACATCATCTGGTTTAATCCGCTCCTATACATCCCTTCATATTCTATAACTTGATCCTTCCAAATCATATCAAGTCCAAATTCAAATCTGATACTATCTTAGCAACTACCCAAAATTAATACATAAAATAAATAAAGTGAGTGACCACGTGATCAGGTTGCTTTCTACTGAAACTGGCTGTAGAACACTCCATTTTACCAGCTGTAAATGGGTACAAAGTTGTGCGCTCGAACTAGGGAAAGCAAAGGCAGCGAGGAAGGGGACTAGTCACCTAACCTCGTAAAAGCGGTATCTTCCATGCTGAAGCTTCTAACAATTTATTTCCCTAAGACAATCTCTGGTCATGGGACTGCCTTTATCTTCGTAAGCGATAATGCATTTAATATCGACGAGATACAGCATTAAATATAATAAATATTTTCTATTTGGCTGTGGGGCTAGTTTTGATACGTTTTTGTACAAGCAACCATCTTCCACTAAGCACATGAATAAATCATATTAAAATAATAATACGTTATATCAATGAATATTATACAGGCATATTTTGTGAATTCTAAATGAACCTGTAATACAAAATAAAAGAAATTATTATACAGGATAGCTATCGTAAATTCGCTTACCCTCAGACTCCCGACACTTAGACTGAAATTTTCTGGCGATCCGCTCACACTTCAGATGGATTTAGAGTCGTGGCGTTATCTGCCCTCAGTCTTGTCTCAACCTCTTGCGTTGTGTATCTCTCTCAGTTTACCGATCCGCTTTAAATACCTATAGCGCGGACGTATCGGAGAGTACCGACGTCACAGCTTAACCCAACCTGAAAAAATCCTTCCCGAACCGTGATTTCAGCCGATCTGTGCGTCGACTGAAATTTTGCCTTTCTCATTCTCAGCATATATAATATCCATATTGTTCCATCTTATCTAGTTTTATACAGCTGATAAAACTCTATCTTCCTATCCATGTAAATTCCCAAACTGTTATTTGTTGATTTTAATATTTCGAACAGAAGTGGGTTTACCAGCTGTTAGCGTAACTGTGGGCAGCCGAAATACGCATATATCTCCGTAAATGAGAACTTCCTACCGTTCCATCTTATATGCAGTTATACACCATCCTTCCCTGTACTGAAATGTAAAATCCTTTTCCTACGGATTCCCTTCTGTTTTTATTTATTGTTGGCGATTCCCTCTGTCCGATACACGTTTCGCTTATACGCCGCCATTTTGAACGCGGTCGTTCGATCGTAGACGGGTTATAAATCTAACTGATCCCGTTTGCAATGGCTTGAAACCAATTTCGCGACAGGTATTAGCAACTAAAAGGCGTTGGTGAACTTCCAGCAGACCAGAGGCTCACTCATCTTGCATATGTAGCTCTGGTGCTGAAATCTAGTGGTCCCACCTCTCCGTGCTGGCGGGCAATAATAGTGGTCTCTGTCACAACGTACTGCACAGATACACTCGAGTAAGATCACCAACTGAATGGACACCGCCTTGTTGACAGCTGAAACTCACAGCTCTGCAATCAAAGTATTGGCTATGTGTCAAAATTCTATTCTCTACCCACGTCTGGACACAACACGGACACAACAACCACATCATACAGACAGGTCAGATCTCTCTGACCAAACAGCACATTTACCATGGTGGTTTTACATCAGATAGGTCCTCCCAGACTATAGATTCTGAAAAATATTTATTAGTTTCCTTCCCTAAAAGTGGATAGGTAATATGTTTCATTATTCTCAACACTTGATCTGTCTTTCCTAACCCTTGTTGGAGTTTATGTATATTGTTGGTCCCTAGACCCTGACTTGGGCGGGGGGTCTAGAGCAAATCCCTACTTGTTTGTAAGGCTAGATTTCGATATGGCAGTATCAAATCACTCGAACATTAAACAATATTCAAAATATACAAAGAAATAATTTCAATCTTACCAGATTATGAATAAAGAACACAGAAATGCTAGCAAAACTCAGCTGAGCTGCTGGCTATAGTATGGCGTCCCTGAACTTATTTCACTTTCTTTCATTTGGAAATCACCACACTTTAAAATACTGTGTCTATCATCGAACAACTATTGAGGAATGGCCCCACTTGCGCGTCTGAGCGCCGATAAAATGATTGTCTGTGGCCAATCACTGCCTAGGTTTATTTGAAATTCAAATTTCCTACCCTAAAGTCATTTCAGTCATGCTTCAGTCAAGTATGGATGTTTATCTGTTAGTCTGTCCGTCTCTACTTGTTTTTTTTTTTTCAAAATGTACTTGATTTTTGAACCAACCTTTCTCTCCCCTCCAAAATTTTGTCGTTAAAAGTTATATTTAGACACAGCTCCCACCAATGTCCCTTCGCTTCCCTACTAAGTAGATTTGAACACCTGCTTCTCAAGGTCGTGTTTTTGTGTGCAAATAGCGACACTTTTTATTCCATACAGTCTGTCGTTGATGTGAACAACACTGTCTTTTGTCATTATCTTCAATATTATCTATCCGTCTGTAAAATTAAGAACATATTAGTTCACTGCTCAGAATGGGCCATCCGGCCAGCTAATTTTTATATTCCTAACATTAATATTATGAAAAAGTTACTTTTTAAATTTTGTAATATTTCAACATCTGCGTTTAGCCGCTGAATTCAAATCAAGGGCTTGGTATCGCAAAAGCGTCCATTTCCGTACCTCGTGTCAATTTGGGGACGTGAATTTTTACTTTCCTCCATCTCCCCCAATTGCGTCTCCTTAGCCTTTCTAGTCTCACGCAATCTTTCCAGTCATATTTTTTCCTTTTTATCCGCCGTTCCCCTCCTGTCTAGCAAGTCAATTTTTATGGAGGGTGATGACCCGCGGTCTGGGCGATCATGTACTATCAGCAGCCTACGCATTATGTTTTTATCCTTACATGTTATCTTTGGAGGTATTTTACCGTTGTATCTCTGTCAATTTCACTACAGAAGCGTCGCTTTCTTCAAGTGTTCACTTAAACTAATACTTTGTGAATCTTAAGTACCACCGTTTATCAGTAATAAAATATGTGAATTTTTACAATTTTATTCTGTGCAATGCTCGTGTTGGCCTTCATTCCAGCCCACTGTGCCGCTAATTCATTTCAGCCAGCTTTTCATATTGGTTTGGTTTTAAGTTCCATCTTCCTTGCACACTGACGACTCTATAAGTGCTCCGATCTCCTCCTTTAGATCACACACGGAGGATTTCATCACAGTGTACGAACTCCGTAGCACCAGCGAGGATCCCAATTTGTGAATACAAGAATCTGTGTATTCAATATATATTTTTGTGGTGCGCAGGTTTCTTAATTTTTAAGTTTTGCTAGGGCATCGGCCGTATGGCCTACTCTTTAAGATTTCCAACTGCCGAGGGATTTTTAACGTGCACAACTCTCCCAAGGGACCTCCTATTTTTTCGCCCTTACCCGAGAAGGCTAGGCTTTCGGTCTCACTACCCAGGAGATCGGGGAGAGGGGGGGGGGGGGGAGAGTATGACTTTATTAGGAAACACTGGTTCTGAAAAAAAATTTCTTCAATTAAATTCCCTGTGCTGGGAGCGAACCCGGTACCTTTAGAATTAGAGACGGACGCCATATCTTTGAGCCACTCCGACTCCTATGTTTATACATACATACACATATTTACATGCATGCATACGCATTCTGCTCATTCTACTCTTCATCGCGTTATTTAATATTATATCTCCGCCTCCTTTCTCAATCTACGCCACTGCATATAACACATTAATAGGTCCATACATATACGTGTATAGTGCCCTAGATTCTAGGGCACTATACGTGCTAGCAGAAAAGCACAATGACTATTGTGGTCGAAACTTGTCTGCCCTTGCTGCCATTTGTGAAAAGCTATAGCAATGAACAACCTTGGATATGCAGATGATACCGTGTTGTTAGCTGAAAGCGAACAGGAGTTACAAGAACTAGTGAAGCAAGTGAACAGTATAAGTCAGGAATATGGACTCGATATTAATATTGAGAAAACAAAAACTATGATAATTAGCAAAACAGACGATAAACCCACATTAAAGATAAGCGTAAATGGGAAAATCCTGGAACAAGTCAAGAGCTACGTATATCTCGGTCATATAATAACAGAAGATGGCAGATGTGAAACAGAAATCAAGAAGAGAATAGGAATGGCCAAAGCTACATTCAACAACATGAAACATATACTGACATCCAAACAGTTATCTCACAAATTAAAACTGAGAATCATAAAGTGTTATATATATTCTGCATTTCTGTATGGTGCAGAAACATGGACGATGAATAAGCAGTTGGAAGAAAGAATTGAGGCTCTTGAAATGTGGATATATAGAAGAATGGGGCGTATCTCATGGAAAGAGATGAAAACAAATAAGGAGGTCCTAGAAAATCTAGGTATGAAAAGAGAACTAATGAGGGAGGTCAAAGTTCGACAGCTAAAATACTTTGGCCACATAAAAAGGCATAACACCTTGCAGAAGACCATAACAGAAGGGAGAGTTGAAGGCAAACGTGCAAGGGGAAGACACCGCTATAAGTGGGAAGACAACATCAAGAGATGGACAGGAAAGAGTCTATCAGAGTGCACCACCAAGACAAGAGACAGAAGACGTTGGAGATCCATTACAGCCAACCTTCGTTGTGGAGATGGCAACTGATGATGATGATGATGATAGCAATGGCTGCACAATGTTGATGTTATGATGGGAGAGTTCACACACGAGGGTGGGACAGTATTACATGATCGGTCCGTGTGTTTGTCTTTCTATAGACACCCGTGCACTTTATCGCGCCCTATTGTTTACATGACCTTTTGGCTGCTGCTTTTTGTTTTCTTCATAGCTAGGCGGGGTTGTCGCACGGAAGGTCCTGGGTTCGAGTCCTGTGTAAGCTACTCACGTCTGTTGTTTTTCTGTTGTCTAGTTTTCTACTTCTTTATTTCTTCCGAGTGCCTGAAAACATACCTTTATGTTTGTCTAATATTTATTTACTGTTTTCTTCAGCATATTCTACAGCGAGATTCTATAATAAATTATGTGTTCCTTTCTCATGCATGTGCTCTGACACACGATGTACTCAATTAATACAAGTATAAACTTGTATACTTAATTAATCTCTCTCACTTCCAGTGGAGCAGAGGGCTTTAATTTCAGCTGACCGCTGGTTCGATTCTGATCCCCTATATCAGTTTATTACTATAGAGTATAGGTTCTTAACACGGGATAAATTACCCTTGAGAGGTAACTCCATTTCCCCCCGGGGGCAAATAGGGTAGATTTGACAGGAATGTGGCATATGCATGAGAGAATTAGTACCAAGTTTAAAAATTATGCGCCCTGACTGTGGGAAGGCACTTTTCTTTTTACTGTTATGTAGTCACTCTTACGATCCCCTCATAAGCCCGTTGAAGTCTCATTGTGTGTCCCAACTTGTTAGTGTAAATTCCACATAATAGCTCTAGCTTAGTTTTCAGCTGGATAGTCAGTGAGATCTGTCTCAGTGGAGCAGCGAGCAAAAAAGATGAATCCATTATAGAAAGCACTAATACCAAAGTGTGACATAGTTTTAACATTCTATATTTAGTTGTATTTTTTTGTTTTGTAAGTAATATCTAAAACTGATCTGAAATTTTATTCACTAATCTTACTTGATGTCCCTGTACACTTTAATTAGTTTTTGCAGCTAGAAGTGTGTGTGTGGGCGGGGGGGCGCATATGAAACCACACGCCCCAAGCGTCGACTGTTCAATGGCGGCGCTTTGATCTGTCACCGAAAGAGGCCACGTACCTAAGCTGAGCAAGGGCTTTTGGATAAGGTAGTTTAAACTAAGGAAAGCAAGGACTTCCTGCCCGCTCCTGTTGAATGAATAAACATTTTGAGCATAATTGCACATTTACGAGTAAGTCACCAGCCAAAACATGGCGGGGAATAATTACGTTGTGCTCTGTCTTCTGCATGCCCTGACGACGTCACTTAATTCTCCTGTGGTCATTTCATTCATTTCCTTTTGCTTCAGAAGTACGGAAGCACGGAAACAGTGGCGTGAAAGCATAGAAGCTTCATCTGTGATGAGCAAAAGGACTTCACTTGCTACATATATAAATGATTTGATAGAGACACGTATTTATACTTACCCGAATGCTTAATATAAATGGCAAATATTCCAGAATTTTTGGTACCGAAAAGCAAGAGAGACAGGTATATTTCTTTAATACCAAACACACAAACAAAAATCCCGTGAATGAAGTATACTGGAAAGAAATGCGCGTTGTTTTAAGAGGCGCACAATTTAGTTCCTTTCTCGAAAAAATTCGCCACGAAAATTATTGCGACTTTGGTGGGAAAAGATGAGACTTCTATGATAGGCATTAATTGTGAGTCCTAAGCATTCGTGAAGCAAGATGTTCCCATGAGAGAATACACAACTACGTACTTCTTTGGTATAGTTTGGCAAATGAGTAAAGACACTTCCTCCTGATTTTGTTGTCGTGCTTTACGATGCTTTTGCAGTTGTTGATTACATCATTGACAATGCTACCAAGTCCTGCATTTTGAAATTGTTGAGTAAATACCTTGGAACCAAATTCAGTACTATGTAAATACATTTGAAGCAAATTCACTATTGCATAAATGCATTGCAAGCAAATTCAGTACTGTATAAACACTTTGGAACCACATTTAGTACTGTGCAAATAACTTGAAACCAAATTCAGTATTGTGTAAATACCTTAGAGCTAAATTCGGTATTATGTAAATATCTTGGAATCAGATTCAGTATTGTGTAAATAACTTGGAACCAAAATTTGTATCATGTGAATACCTTGAAACCAAATTTACTGTTGTGTAAATGCCTTGAAAACAAATTCACTACTGTGTACATACATTAGAACCAGATTCAGTACTTTGTAAATACATTGGAACCAGGTTTACTAGCCCCCTACTGCATTCAGAATGTCCCTAGTTACCACTGTTGAAAGTTTTATACGTCTGCTGGAAATGACAAAAGAAATTGCGATGTTTCTAGACTGGATAAGCCAGTCTAAAGAGCTAAAATTTTCGTTTTATCTCTTAATTCAAGACAAAATTGCCAGCTGTCTAAACAATCACCTTAGACTAAAG
The DNA here is from genome assembly GCA_024509875.1 of Oreohelix idahoensis. NCBI lineage: Eukaryota > Metazoa > Mollusca > Gastropoda > Stylommatophora > Oreohelicidae > Oreohelix > Oreohelix idahoensis. The sequence goes on from JAMPIV010000598.1 coordinate 764,489, forward strand.
ACTGGTGATGTATTCATTTACTGATAATTATCAATGCTTCTAGAGGTGACCAAAGAGATGTTCATTCACTGATGAAATTGTGCAGCATTTGCGTTCTATAACTGAGTTTAACAGTAAGTATATTCCAAATCTGTCCCTTCGTGAAATGAATGGGTGAGTTCTAATTTTTTTCCGTGGAATAAAAAGTCAGTTAATAAAACGATGCCAGTACAAAGGTAAATTTGTTCCTGTGCCAGGGAGAATAAAGTTCATCGAAAGCAGGGTTACAGAAATCTGACCTGCCACCCATTTGGAGGAAAAAAAAAAATACCCCCACTTCTCTCTGATAGAGCTATCAGCGAGACTGTCTGTAAATCCCTACTCTTTCATTCGTCACGCGCGAGAAACGCGCAGCAAGAAAACGCTCGTCTGTAAGAGCCCTAATGTGAGCTCACAATGGACGGAATTTAAAATCTAGGCAAGAAATAATCTCTATCGTATTCCTGACTTCCAATGAGCACCACCTGTGACAAATTTTGATATCTCACATCTGACCAAAACAGAAGTAGTGTCAAACATTATACTGAGAACTTCATTTGTAACATATGGCTTTTAATGTGTTCCAGAATTATAAATAGTCCGTAAAATATAATTTAATATTAAACAACTATTGAATCACCAAAATATAAATTTCATATTGCTTAATTAGCGCCCCCCACCCCCCCCCCACCCCCCTCCCCAGTTTTAAATAAGAAAAGATAAGGAAAAGCATTATTGACTAGCTCAGGGGCTAATAAGTATGTCATGGGTTGCCTCCCCTTGCTCAGCAGTGAAGTAGATTGAAGGATGATGACGCTTCTACCTTGAGGGTGTTTTCACAAGATATTTCTGAAGTCAAGAACAATGCTGAATGTGTCTTAGCAATGTTAACTTTTATCTGTCCACCGCCTTTTATGAAGAGGTATTATTTAATTTAATTTAGCTCGTACAAGCCCCCAACTGAATTAACAGTAACATTCTTCTTTTTGGCTCTATAAAGATATATATGAAAGATATTGATTCATGCGTTGGCACTTCTCGGTGTAATAACTAAATCAACTATGAATTTGCAAACAACATATAACAAATTTAATGATCAATTACTTTTGAATAAATGTAAATAAATAAAAGCTGGTAATAAATAAAATGTAGGTGTCTTAATAGAAAAGATGTCGGCTTTAGAAAACTTAAGAAAAACAAAGTTCTTCTGTATTTGGCCTGCTAGAAATGTCCCTTAGCTACCAAAACGCTGAAGTGTTGATGCTGCTGTTTCCGTCAATTCGTCTCTGTGTCAAGTGCACGTCTCCAGATCAGTTCAAGAGGTAACTTTCTTGGTCAAGCAGGTATCTTGGAGCGTAGGTTTACAGTGTCTATCACAAGCTTTGAGCCACAGAATAGTAGTACAACTGGTATCGTAGAGTAGTACCTCAGATGGTCTTTTCGATTCATACCACAAACTTTAGAGGACATAAAAGAACAAAACCTCTGCTAATTCTTTGCTTTCCTGATATTAATTAGGCGTCTTTCCCGCTGTTTATCAACCGATTCCTTTCTCTGAATTTTTTAATCTCCCTGAGCGTACGTCATATAACTCATGGGACATGATGAAAAATCACCATTCTTTTAGTTAATTTAATTGAAAAATTGCCACTGGACAACGGCATGTGCAATGTCTTGTGCCTGGGTGAACATGTTTAAGTATACATACAACTTATTACAAATGATAGTAAATATATACATATGATGTCATCATCATCCACTCCCTGCTCCACTCGGAGTCTGGGGTTACCTCTGCTTTTGGTTCCCTGTCAGAACTAGCATGAAGCAATCACCAGCGCTCTGCTGTAGTGGTTCACGAATATATCATTTTCACATGCTGAGGTTGCCAGCCTCGTATGGACTGTATAACCATCAAACATGTCAAATTCAAAGTATATAAAATATGTTACAACTCTCCCCAATAAGGAAGATAGACTTATTGCTCTTTGAATAGTCTTGGCAACTTGATAAAGATGCCTCGAACACACATCAGGGGTATTATTTCTAGTTAGAATCCCTCTGTGACTTTGTGAGCAGGTCCTGTAGGAGTCCAGCTTCCATATTAAAGGATAGCTTGTCCTTGCTGTAGTGTTCAGAAGGAGTTCCGATACATGTTTTGTCCGGTCCTATAAGGTCAGAATCCTAACTCTATTCTTTCCTAGCTTCAGTCCGATCTGTCTACTTTGACGATTCTGGAATGCAGTGTTTTTAGCTTCCGCATTTGCTAGGTTATATTGCAGTTTTCCTACCCACGCTTCCACCTTGTTTATTTCTGACAGTCATGTGATCCAATCTATGAGCAGAATGTAATGGGTCGGTGTGTCAGTTATTTACTTTCCCCCGCGCGTTTTGAAATATCATTTTAAAATTTAAACACGTAACCTCATCTCCCATATATGGCCTGACTTCTTCCGTACTCTTAAGTAACCTTTCAATTACGATTTGTAACATCGCCTGCAGATAGTGTCCTCGTTCATTTGTCTACCCAGAGGGATTTCTCCGTAATAATTACACAGACAATGTCTGGACGGAAGTGATGAAAGCAATTATCACCCGTACTTTCCTGGTCCCCAGAAGGATAAGCCGCGATGTATCGCTGCACTCAGACATTTTCCCAGACAATATCTGGTCTTCCTTTTGTATTATCCGCCCAAGTGTCTGAACGCGTTTGTAGTGAACAATGCGCCTAGACGGACATGTTGGTCTTGACGAAAAAGGATTACGAAAATGTTAAATATCATTTTCCCGTTTCCTGTAGGAAACCAGTCTTGTTCAACAACTTAAGCGATTACAATTAATCCTTAAAGGATGGTCAATTAGCCGTGAAATGACACTATTGCAGTATGAACAGAGGTCAACACATCTAAAGTGCTGCGATGGGGTAGGTTTATGTGCGTAAAATGAAGAAATAAATGGAGAAAGTAGGAGGGAAAGAAAGGGAGTAAAGGGACACAGCCCAATTCCGTCACAAAGTACCACAGAGGTTACGAACCATTTTGTATATCTAAATTCTGTGCCAACTTCCCTACCCCATCCCCAACAATTTTTTTAGCACCCTTCCTCTTCGCTGTTTGCCATATGAGTTCAAGTCCGGTGTTTGTATGGTATAACAGTGTGTTCTCTGTTTCGAATGAAATCTAATCACTTTCATTTGTTTCCCCATTCCTTTCCGAGATAGAAAGTTCGTTTATATTTGGATAATCACCTTAATATAATAAACGACATTATTATCTATACGGAATTGGATATGGCCAAAACAAGACAATGGCCAAATCAGCTGCTACTTCGTGTTGGCAGTTTTTCAGCGCCCTCTGTGTTCGTTGCCATTAACTTAGTTATCTTGAACTAGCCTAAGTCTTTTCGTGATTGTTACTAATATTGTTTTTCACAATTTAATTAGCCATATCACATATTTTGTGACTGTAGTCAACCGGGTTGTGGAGTCGGCCAAAACATTTTCTGACACTGACTCCTGAAGTTTTAGAACTCGGACTGTCGACTCCGATTGCAGTTTTTTAACTGGTCATATTGCATAAAATTCGGAGTCGGAGTCCGGCAATTTTTACCAACCCCAACTGCACTAAAAACGACCGACTCCACAGCCCTGGTAGTCAAGCATTGAATTAAACTGTTTGGACTTTTTCTGTGTGTGTGTGTGTGTGTGTGTGCGCGCGCGCGCTGGGTAAAGTTTTATTTCCAGACAGCAATAATCCGTTGCTCACAGACGTTAACAAACTGCAGTAGCGTGCAGGTGCAATCAGTGTAACATGCGGAAGGTACAGTAAGAAGGCCTGCACAGCTAAATTTAAAAACACATTCGGTCGGCAGGACCGCAAGCCCTAATTTAAAAAAAAAAAATTTGTCACTAATGTTTTGCCCAAATAAGTAAGGAATTTATATTTTGCCAGGAAGCATTTCAAGAAGATGACATTGTTAGTTGCTTATCCTTTACAGGACGTGGCAATCAACTCCAGCTTTTATTGGCTGTTTGTGATTTTTCTAGGCAATTTTATTCATTCAGTAGTTTGCCATTGCTTTCTGAACGGTACGGCGCTTATACCATTGTTAAAAATCCACACAAAGCGATCTGCTACCAAACCGCCTGTAGCAGGTTTCGAACCTGGTATATCTGGATTATGAAACTGCGTTCATATCCATTAGGCCACAGACGCCGACCGTTGGGTTTGCCCAAAGCATTATTTGTGCTTCAAGCAAGGTTTATATGAACGGTGATTTGGTTTTAGTCAAGTAAAAGAGTGTAGAAAAATGGTTTAGGAAATATGAATGGATTTGGATACAGACTATTTGCCTTTGTTGAAGGGAGATAAAATGAGTAAAGGGATGCTTTGAGAGAAGGGAGGAAACTCCGCATATTACGGTTGGTGGATAAAAGTCTTGAATTAGGGTTAAGCAGATTTAGTGGGTTCTCAATTGTGGTTGAGAAAATTAGCATGTAACGATTTTGTAGTAAGTTTTAAAGAAGAGAATATGGTGTTCAGTTAAAACGTCAAAGGGAGATAACGTAGAATTAAGTCCCTTGTAGGTTTTAGTGAGTTGAGGGAAAAAATAAACACGGGAATAGAGTGAGAAAAGTCTAAAAATAACAGACGATAGTTCACTGAATTCGCTTACGTTGTAAAAGCGTGAGCAATTTTTTCCAGTGAGTGGAAATAAGGCCGACCAATCGTTTTAGATGGTAAACAGGGACAGATCAGCTGAGCATTTTGACTAGAAGTCAAGGGCAGAACGGTTTACGGCTCACAAGTGTGCGGTCGTGGATTTCTGAAGATGAAGAAACAAGAATGTTGTGCGGTTGCCACAAGTTTGATAAGATCTGTAGAAGTTATCACAGATAGATAAGAAGTGACAAAGTAAACTCATAAGGTATATAGATAAGTTAGGAGATGCTAGTCCTAGGAAATTCGGAGGATGTGATTAAGATTAGTCAGAACAGTATGAGTAAACTAAGAAGTTTCATAGTCAGAGAAAAATGCTACTTAAGAGAATTTGTTTTATAATGTCACTAGTGAGTGTATTCACAGGAGAGATTCATGGAATCACCTGTAAGTATTGACCTTTTATGAATTATTATGCACTTTGATGAACATTTTCCTGATTCGCAGCAGAGAAATCACAAGACGATATGTTAGAAAAATGAGTAAATGAAATGGTACTGGGCGAGAAGTTTAAAGAAGAAAAGCAATGGAATGCCCAGGATGTACCTGAGGAATAGAAATACAAAATACTTTGCATAAAGTTGATCAGGAGTTTTGAGGCAGATTAGGCAAAATGAAATAGAGCTTGAGGAAGCTAAATAAGTACTTTGAGATGAGATAAGCACAAAGGGGATTAAATGCCTGCATATTTTTTAGATACAGAATGTATACTTGAGGTAACTATGATATGACTGCAGGTGTGCTCTATATGAAGAATTACCTGCATCTTTGAAATATATTTATATTACATGTAAATAAATAGGATTTTGTAAGAGAACAAACCAATGCTTGAGTTGATCCATGAAGGATTGTTGTTGAATGCCTGATCATAAATCACTATAATAAAAACCACTGTACGATCATTCACGGAATAACAACAAAGAAGGGTACGAACGAGTCAAGGGTTGAAAGTAAGAAGGAAAGTAGTTCATCCAAGAATTGTCAACTCTGGCGGAGAGGGCCAGTACCAAACACTACTAACTTAAAACTTGGAAGATATACAAGGAAACTGGTGTGAGTCACACAACTAGGCCTGCCATCTGTCACCTAGTAATATAAGACTCAGCACGGTCACATGGTATAATTGATGCCGTAACCAAGACTCAGCTGACGGTTACATGGTATAATTGGTGCCTTTGTAACCAGCAGTAACCACGCGCCTCAAACAGCCTCTGACAACCAAGTCCAGCTCCCGGCCTTCACGTGTGGCTCAATTTGAGCCCGGCGGAACTGTTTCCACTGACGGGAGAAGGGGCAAAGGCGAGCGACTGGCACCTTAAAACTAGCAGCTTCGGGCAGATAGGGCTCGTGATCCTTGGTTGGTAACTTATCTAAGAGAAGGAACTCTGAATTCAAACCACTGCTGCCTTGCGGGAATATCCATTTATGGAATTGGCTTCGGGAGTAAACCCTGAGGATAAATCCGGAGTCGGAGTCCCTAAGGCAGTCTAATGTCGATTCGACATTATTATGGCAACTCCTGCGACATGACTGGTACCAAACTGTATCGGCTACTGCCGTTCCTTTGGATCTACCGGCTGTGTGGAGAGGGGGAACATGCTGCATGGGCAACAGCTTGATCTCCATATAACTGTGCCCAAGCTCGCGCCCTGGAGAGGACACTCCAGCTTCACCCTATAGGTGTCGGCAAAACACGGGAAGTGGCAGTTACCGGTTATAAGCATTTTGCCCAATTGGCGTAGGGCATGGCGCCAGGGGCTACTTCCGACAGTGGGAGAGATTCTAGGATCTCACTGGACAGCTACCGCCCGCTTCAAGCTGGGCAGCCCCCAGTCAATAAGGTGTTGTCCCGCCACTGTCTGCTTTCCCCATTGGGTGCATGGGGATTAGGGTCAAACCCGAACTGTGGACAGAAAATTTTGCATCAAGCAATTATCGAAAAAATAGAAATAAGCAAACTCTCAGATTGGGATGCTGGAACGTCCGGACTATGTTGACTGGACTATCCGAAAACCTACAGGATGTAAACGATGTAAGGAAGACAGCCATAATTAATGATGAGCTTAAACGACTTCAGGTGGATATAGCTGCACTTCAGGAAACGCGCCTGGCGGGCTCTGGAACGGTGAGCGAGAAGGACTACACATTTTATTGGCAAGGGAAAGATCTTAATAAAGCTAGAGAACACGGAGTAGGTTTTGCGGTCAAAAAATCGCTAACTAAAATAGTTGAACCAGGCGAGAATGGATCAGAACGCCTGTTAACGCTCCGCCTGCAAACTAGCACAGGTCCCATCACCCTTGTCAGTGTGTATGCTCCTACTCTGTACTCTGCCTCAGAAGCTAAAGATGAGTTCTACGAGAATCTAACAGCAATTATCAAAAGCATACCTAGGCAAGAACAGCTTGTTCTCCTTGGTGACTTTAACGCTAGAGTGGGTGCCGATAATGTTTCATGGCCTTCATGTCTGGGCAGGTTTGGTATTGGCAAGATGAATGAAAATGGACAACGGCTCTTAGAGTTGTGCGTCCACCATGACCTCTGCGTGACCAACACCTACTTTCAGACAAAACCCCAGCATAAGGCGTCATGGAGACACCCACGATCCAAGCACTGGCACCAACTTGACCTGATTCTCGTCAGAAGGCCACTCCTCAGGTCTGTGCTCTCCACGCGCTCGTACCATAGTGCAGACTGTGATACAGATCACTCCTTGGTTTGCTGCAAAATCAGAGCACAACCAAGAAAACTCTATCGTGTCAGACATGAAGGGAAACCACGCATTGATACCAGCAAGATGTCAGACCCTTTCATGATCGCTCAATTCACTGCGACCTTTGAGAAAGTGCTCAGTTTCCCTCAGCATGGTGATACTATTACAGAGAACTGGGAGCATCTACGGAACACCATTCAAAGTACTGCACTTGCCACCTTTGGTAAGAAAACAGCAAAGTCAAATGACTGGTTTGATGCTTCATCAGATGTGATGGCACCTGTCATTGAAGCTAAGCGCAGTGCTATGAATGAATACAAACGTTCACCGAGTGCCAGAACCCTACAGATCCTGAGGGCTACGAGAAGCAAAGTTCAACAAACTGCTCGACGCTGTGCAAATGACTACTGGCTCCAGCTCAGTGAGAGCATCCAGATCGCAGCGCAAACAGGCAACATTAGACAAATGTATGACGGTATAAAGAAAGCACTTGACCCCCATAAAAGTAAGACGGCACCGCTAAAAACCATCAGCGGAGAGAAGCTAACCGATAAGGGTAAGCAGATGGAGAGGTGGGTCGAGCACTACTCTGAGCTTTACGCTAGAGACAATACCGTTACGCCTGCAGCCCTTGATGGTGTCAACAGTCTGCCAACTATGGAGGAGCTGGATGCCGAACCAACATTAGAGGAACTCAGCAAGGCCATTGATAGCTTGGCCTCTGGCAAAGCACCAGGCAGTGATGGGATTCCTCCTGATTTAATCAAATGCTGTAAGAGCACGCTATTACATCCCCTGCATAGGATGCTGTGCCAGTGCTGGGAAGAGACAACTATTCCTCAAGACATGCGAGATGCCAAGATTGTAACACTGTATAAAAATAAAGGAGACAGAAGTGATTGCAATAACTACAGAGGCATCTCTCTTCTTAGTATTGTTGGTAAGGTTTTTGCCAAAGTCATCTTAATGCGACTACACAAGTTAGCTGAGCGCATATATCCAGAGTCACAGTGTGGATTCCGAGCTGGCAGATCAACAACAGACATGATCTTCTCTCTCCGCCAGCTTCAGGAAAAATCAAGAGAGCAGAAAAGACCATTATATATCGCCTTTATAGACCTCACAAAAGCATTCGACCTGGTTAGTAGGGATGGACTCTTTAAAATCCTCCTGAAAATAGGCTGCCCTTCTAAAATGCTAGAAATGATAAAGTCATTCCATGACGGCATGAAGGGAACAGTCCAATATGCTGGAAGCACGTCACAGCCCTTTGATATACGAAGTGGCGTTAAACAAGGCTGTGTTCTGGCTCCGACCCTCTTCGAGATCTTCTTTGCCTTACTCTTGAAACATGCATTCAGAGATGCAACTGAAGGAATATGCCTTCACACTAGGTCAGATGGCCGTCTGTTTAATCTTTCAAGGCTGAAGGCAAAAACAAAAATCAGAAGGGTCACTATAAGAGACTTGTTGTTCGCTGATGATGCTGCAGTCGTCACTCAAAGCCAACAGGAGCTTCAGAGCTTGATGAATCGCTTCACTAAAGCATGCAAGGACTTTGGCCTCACAATAAGTCTAAAGAAAACGAATGTGCTGAGTCAGGATGTGGATGCTGCACCAGTGTAGTGAAATGGACAGAGATACAACGGTAAAATATCTCCAAAGATAACATTTAAGGATAAAAACATAATGCGTAGGCTGCGAATAGTACATGATCGCCTAGACCGCGGGTCATCATCCTCCATAATAATTGACTTGCTAGACAGGAGGGGAACGGCGGATCAAAAAGGAAAAAAATATGACTGGAAAGATTGCGTGAGACTAGAAAGGCTAAGGAGACGCAATTGGGGAGGTGGAAACGGAGAAAAGTCACGTTTCCCAAGTTGACATAAAAAGTAAGCAACTCGACAGAAGGGACCATAGATATGTTACGCCACAGTCATTTATTGGACGCTTTTGCGCGATACCAAGCCCTTGATTTGAATTCAGCGGCTAAACGCAGATGTTAGGAATATTACAAAAATTAAAAAGTACTTTTTTCTTAATATTAATGTTAGGAATATAAAAATTAGCTGGCCGGATGGCCTATTCTGAGCAGTGAACTAATATGTTCTTAATTTTACAGACGGATAGATAATATTGAAGATAATGACAAAAGACAGTGTTGTTCACATCATCGACAGACTGTATTGAATCTAAAAGTGTCGCTAATTGCACAAAAAAACACGACCTTGGGACGCAGGTGTTCAAATTTACTTAGTATGGAGGAGAGGGTTTTTGGGTGGTAGCTGTGTCTAAATATAACTTTTAACGACAAAATTTTGGAGGGGAGAGAAAGGTTGGTTCAAAAATCAAGTACATTTTGTAGAAACACAAGTAGAGACGGACAGACTAACAGATAACCATCCATACTTGACTGAAGCATGACTGAAATGACTTTATGGTAGGAAATTTGAATTTAAAATAAACCTAGGCAGTGATTGGCCACAGACAATCATATCATTAGCGCTCAGACGCGAAAGTGGGGCCATTCTTCAATAGTTGTTCAGTGATAGACACAGATTTTAAAGTGTGGTGATTTCCATATGAAAGAAAGTGTAATAAATTTAGGGACGCCATACTATAGCCAGCAGCTCAGCTGAGTTTTGCTAGCAATTCTGTGTTATTTATTCATAATCTGGTAAGATTGAAATTATTTCCTTATATATTTTGAATATTGTTTCATGTTCGAGTGATTTGATACTGCCATATCGAAATCTAGCCTTACAAACAAGTAGGGATTTGCTCTAGACCCCCCGCCCTAGTCAGGGTCTAGGGACCAACAATGTACATAAACTCCAGCAAGGGTTAGGCAAGACAGATCAAGTGTTGAGAATAATGAAACATATTACCTATCCTCTTTTAGGGCAGACAACTAATAAATATTTTTCAGAATCTATAGTCTGGGAGGATCTATCTGATGTAAAACCACCATGGTAAATGTGCTGTTTGGTCAGAGAGATCTGACCTGTCTGTATGATGTGGTTGTTGTGTCAGTGTTGTGTCCAGACGTGGGTAGAGAATAGATTTTGACACATGGCCCATACTTTGATTGCAGAGCTGCGAGTTTCTGTTGTCAACCAAGCAGTGTCTATTCAGTTGGTGACTTTACTCGAGTGTATCTGTGCAGTACTTGTGACAGAGACCACCATTATTGCCCGCCAGCACGGAGAGGTGGGACCACCTGATTTCAGCACCAGAGCTACAACTACAAGATGAGTGAGCCTCTGGTCTGCTGGACATTCACCAACGCCGTTTAGTTACTAATACCCCATAAAAATTCCCACCATTTTCTGGACACTGTGTAGTCAATATAGACAGGTGTGATGAGGCCACCCCAACAGCACAAACAGTAACTATCCTCCCAAGTAGATGACTACTAGAACATTTTAATAAAACTAACTAGTATAGTACATATATATGTACACTATTGCATTTATGATATAATATTCCATGCATTTCTTTCATAATCTCTAAATCCTTTTAAGTTCTGGTCAACCTAAAAAATTGATCCAGAACAAAATAAATGTAATATAATTTTATCAAAAATTTTACACACGTGAGTTAGTTCAGTGTATTTTAACATTTATTAATATTATTAGTCTTGTTAAATATCTGTGGGTATATCTATAACCTATTACACCACACTACATATCATAACCCTAGACACTTTACGTAGCCACATTCATTAAAAAAAAAATTAAGTGTGAGGTCGTAGTGGTAGCAAGAAAGGCCTTCTGACAATTCACAACTACATTTTATCTCAGGAGCCTTCACAGCTGGCCTCATACAATTACATTTAGTAATATCACCATCATACAATACCATCAACACCACTACATAAATTGGGGTCTTGTCCAGGGATAATTAGCCCAACAGTAATATTAGGATCTCCTGGTGGGAGAAATAAAAGTAGGGAAATAAATTGTAAAATTTCCTTTAAAATTAAAAGTGTCCCTGCAGATAAAAGTTGGTGAATCTTCACAGCCAGTAATAATTAATTAGTTAACTGGTTAGTTAGAATTGGTTAGACTATAGTCATAAGAAGTACTTAGTGTATTTACTGGTTAGAGATTTATCTTGTATATTATTATATTGTCTAAAAAGTATGGCGGAGCTGGCAAAATTTAGATCAGCTGCTGTGCTCACCGCGAAGGAGATGGGAATGGATGGTCAAATTTTAATTCAATACGTAACGGCTGAATGTGATAAATATATTGAACGGGAAGAAAGGAGGTTAGCTGAAGAGAAGAGGTTAGAGGCTGATAGAGAAATTAAGAGGCTGCAGATTGAGGCAGAAGAAAAACGACAGCAAAGGGAGGCAGAAGAAAAAAGGTTGACTGCCGAAAGGGAGGCAGAAGATAGAAGGTTGCAAAGGGAGGCAGAAGATAGAAGGTTGCAAAGGGAGCACGAATTACGACTAAGGGAGCTGGAATTACAAGGCCAGGCTCCTGAAAATGGTGCCAGCCCTTTTGCCTCAGATGCTACGCCCAGTCTGGGAGCCTCAAACTCAGCTATGGGGTTTCATTTAGACCATTTTGTTGAAAAAGACGATGACATAGAGGGGTACCTAGGACGTTTTGAGTTATTAGCTACTACATATGGGTTAGAGAGAGAGAGGTGGAGCTTAAAGCTATCACAGGGATTGAGAGGTACTTCTTATGAAGTATTTGCTAAAATGAACAGGGAAGACCAAGACAATTATGACATGTTAAAGCAGGCTTTGTTATTAAGGTACGAGAAGAATGGTGAATTTTATCGTAAGAAATTTAGAAATGCCAAACTGTTGTCTGGGGAGACATACCACCAATTCTCTGCCAGACTAGAAACCTATTTGGAGAAATGGACGGCTCTGGGGAAGACCCAAGATCTTAAAGAAATGATCATGATTGAGCAATTGAGAGAGTCCATGGCTCCAGACATGAGAAAATTTCTCATGGAACAAGGTGCAGAGAAGTTGGGGGAAATTTTAAATGTTGCTGAGAGGTATCAGGCAGCTCAGGCAGAGGTAAGTGGTGCTAAAAAGAAGCACATAGACAATTTTAAAGCTCCACAGCAATTTAATAAATTTGATAATAGAGAGCAGGGAAATAAAGGTAGGACAAACTTTGAGCGGCCAAGAAATGACTATCGCGACAGAAACTCACAGTTCAATGACCAAAAGTTCAATGAAAGAAAACCGTTGAACCAAGGAAAAAGATGGTGTAAATGGTGCAAGAAGGATAACCATAACACCGAATTTTGTAGAAGGAAACCTTCAAACATTGCTGCAATGAAGTCGGGGACGCAAAGATTAAAGGTTAATCCTAAGGGACAACAGGAACCTTATCACCCCCCAGTTTGTGAGGATGTTATTTGTAATGGGGTCACCATAAGGTGCCTTTGTGATACAGGTTTGGATTATGATTCAGTTGTGAAGTCTAGCCTAGTGGACCCAAGTCAGTATACCACAGAAACAGTGGAAATACAAGGGGCGACTAAGGACATACCACTCATGACACTTCCCATCGCAAGGATAACGGTGAAAACTCGCTATGTGGAAGGAGAAATCAGAGCAGCAGTGATAGATGAACCAATCTACCCTCTGATATTGGGGTGTAGATACGTCTTCTTGGGGAATCCCGAGAAACCTGTGATCATGGCGACAGTGCAGACCAGGTCACAGAAGAAGGAGGAAGAAGGTGAACCTATAAATGCTCATCCAGAGGAGATGAGGAAGGCGCAGGCTGAGGATAGGACACTCAAGCCATGTTTTAAAAAATTGCCCAAATGCCACACACCTCCGAGCAAGGGGGAATATTTCATGAAGAACAAACTATTATACAGGAAGACAGGAACTAGATCCACTGGTCACGGACAGTTAGTTCTTCCCAAGATATATAGGGCAAACTTAATAAGGAACTTACATGTTGGAAAAGATGGTGACCATGAGAAAGTCGGTACCATCTGCCAAAAGATTGCTCGAAAATACTATTGGCCCGACGTAAATGTCGATGTTGAAAACTTTGTAGAAGCATGTGGCGTATTTCATGAGGGAACACCCACAAAGGGAAAATATGTGCAGGACCTAGAAACGCCACGGGGCAACTTTAGGCCTGAAAGGAAAACTAATTATACTCGGGTAGACAAAGTGGAATGGGAGCCCCCTTTTCACACCCAGTCTTCACTTGAATGGATTAACATGGCCACTATGCGAAGAGTACAAAGAAGAAATTTTACCCAGGATAAGATGACAATCCCTCGGTCGACTTATATAAACTGGAAGAACAGACAAGAGAGCGAAGATCTCTCATAAGCAATCTAAAGTGGGGAGACAAACCCAAGAAAAAAATTGGTAGTGGTCGTTTTGTGAGTGATGATTCTAGGAAGAAAAGTCCTCACTATAGGGCTTCTAATGGACGGGACCTGACGGGTTCCATGATAACTACGTATGATAAATTAAAGATCCAGATGTAGCCCTATTAAGGACCTGGACAGATGAGAAGGCGGAAGAGACTGTTACCTCATCGTATCAATATGTGAACGAACTGACCACTCGTTTGAAAGCTGGATGGAAACTGGCAAATGATAATTTGAAACAAGCCAGGAAGAAACATGCAGCATATTTTAATAGGAAGGCAAAGGACAGGGAACTGGCAGTCGGAGAGAAGGTGCTGCTTCTACTACCCGGAAGCCAGAATAAATTACAAACTGGTTGGCAAGGTCCATATACGGTTCTAGAGAAGGTGTCTAGAACAAACTATAAAATTGACAAAAAGGGGAAGGAAAAAGTTTATCATGTAAACCTGTTAAAGAAGTATCTGGACAGACCACTCCAGGAAAGCACCCCCTTATTGAGCTATTGCAACCCAGATGCAAAAAGAACCACTCACCTCACATGAATACCCATTACATCCTTGTGAAACAGCAGCACAGGTAAAAGTCAGTAAGCACCTGACTAAAAACCAGAGGGAGAGAGTTCAAAAGGTTCTGGAGGAACATACAGATGTATTAACAGATAAACCAGGCCATACAAATTTGCTACAGTATGACATGAAACTGGTAGACTCAAACCCAATCTGTATGAGAGCCTATTCTATTCCGTTCGCGAAGGAGAAGGCATTGAAGGAAGAAATAGAGTATTTGTTGAAGGAGGGGATTATTTCGCACAGTGAATCATCTTTTAGTTCTAGTGTCGTTTTGTTGAGAAAACCGTCTGGGGAACACAGACTGTGCATAGATTACAGGAAACTGAATGCTGTCACAGAAGGACAAGTGGATCCATTACCAGACACAAAACAGTTATTTGCCAGACTGAACAAGGCAAAATACTTTTCAAAGGTGGATCTTAGTAAAGGCTATTACCAGATCCCAGTGAAGCCTGAAGTGAGACCTTATTTGGCTTTTAGCACTTCGGATGGACATTATGAATTCAATATGCTACCATTCGGACTGAAAAATGCTCCGAGTGTGTTTTCAAGGATGATGCGCAAATTGTTGGATCCCCTGAATAACCCATGTATCACGAATTTCATGGATGATATTCTCGTCGCCACAGAGACAGTTGAAGAACACATTGAAGCTCTGGAGATGTTGTTTGATAGACTTCGGGAGGCGAACTTAACTGCTAGGCCAACAAAATGTTGTATTGGATGCAAAGAGTTGGAATTCTTGGGACACACTGTATATCAGGGTAATATGACCCCTGATCCTAAGAACTTGGAAAAACTGCAGAGAGCACCTAGGCCGCAAACAAAAAAGGACGTGCGATCATTCGTGTCGTTATGCGGATTTTATCAGAAATACATCAAAAATTTTAACGCTATTTGTGCTCCTCTGACTGATCTGACTCGCAAGGGACTTCCAGATAAAATTATTTGGACTGCACAATGTGAACTAGCGTTCCAAGAGTTAAAGGAAAAACTCACTAGCAAGCCTATTCTCAAACTGCCTGATTTGACACAGGACTTTGTCTTAAGAACCGATGCAAGTAATGTAGGACTAGGAGGGGCTTTGTTGCAAAGATCATCTTCACCTGATGGGGAACTGAAACCAGTCGCTTATGCAAGCCGCAAATTGAATAAGGCGGAACAAGGATACTCCACAAGCGAAAAAGAATGTTTAGCATTAATCTGGGCAATAAAGAAGTTTCAAATCTATCTGTATGGTAGGACATTTGTGGTGGAGACGGACCATCAGCCTCTCGTGTTCTTGTCTCAGGCTAAGCATGAAAACGCAAGATTGCTGAGGTGGTCTTTGTTGCTTCAACCTTATCAGTTTAGTATCCAATATATCCCAGGCAAATTGAATGTCGGTGCAGATTTCCTCAGTCGGCACCCCTGTGATCAAAATTAGAGTAGTGGCAGACGTGAGGAGTAATTTTACCTATGTGTATCGCTGGTGTTGGAACTTGCCATAGGCATGTTTTCAAGTGGGGAGATGTGTAGTGAAATTGACAGAGATACAACGGTAAAATATCTCCAAAGATAACATTTAAGGATAAAAACATAATGCGTAGGCTGCGAATAGTACATGATCGCCTAGACCGCGGGTCATCATCCTCCATAATAATTGACTTGCTAGACAGGAGGGGAACGGCGGATCAAAAAGGAAAAAATATGACTGGAAAGATTGCGTGAGACTAGAAAGGCTAAGGAGACGCAATTGGGGAGGGGGGGGGGGGGGAACGGAGAAAAGTCACGTTTCCCAAGTTGACATAAAAAGTAAGCAACTCGACAGAAGGGACCATAGATATGTTACGCCACAGTCATTTATTGGACGCTTTTGCGCGATACCAAGCCCTTGATTTGAATTCAGCGGCTAAACGCAGATGTTAGGAATATTACAAAAATTAAAAAGTACTTTTTTTCTTAATATTAATGTTAGGAATATAAAAATTAGCTGGCCGGATGGCCTATTCTGAGCAGTGAACTAATATGTTCTTAATTTTACAGACGGATAGATAATATTGAAGATAATGACAAAAGACAGTGTTGTTCACATCATCGACAGACTGTATTGAATCTAAAAGTGTCGCTAATTGCACAAAAAAACACGACCTTGGGACGCAGGTGTTCAAATTTACTTAGTATGGAGGAGAGGGTTTTTGGGTGGTAGCTGTGTCTAAATATAACTTTTAACGACAAAATTTTGGAGGGGAGAGAAAGGTTGGTTCAAAAATCAAGTACATTTTGTAGAAACACAAGTAGAGACGGACAGACTAACAGATAACCATCCATACTTGACTGAAGCATGACTGAAATGACTTTATGGTAGGAAATTTGAATTTAAAATAAACCTAGGCAGTGATTGGCCACAGACAATCATATCATTAGCGCTCAGACGCGAAAGTGGGGCCATTCTTCAATAGTTGTTCAGTGATAGACACAGATTTTAAAGTGTGGTGATTTCCATATGAAAGAAAGTGTAATAAATTTAGGGACGCCATACTATAGCCAGCAGCTCAGCTGAGTTTTGCTAGCAATTCTGTGTTATTTATTCATAATCTGGTAAGATTGAAATTATTTCCTTATATATTTTGAATATTGTTTCATGTTCGAGTGATTTGATACTGCCATATCGAAATCTAGCCTTACAAACAAGTAGGGATTTGCTCTAGACCCCCCGCCCTAGTCAGGGTCTAGGGACCAACAATGTACATAAACTCCAGCAAGGGTTAGGCAAGACAGATCAAGTGTTGAGAATAATGAAACATATTACCTATCCTCTTTTAGGGCAGACAACTAATAAATATTTTTCAGAACCTATAGTCTGGGAGGATCTATCTGATGTAAAACCACCATGGTAAATGTGCTGTTTGGTCAGAGAGATCTGACCTGTCTGTATGATGTGGTTGTTGTGTCAGTGTTGTGTCCAGACGTGGGTAGAGAATAGATTTTGACACATGGCCCATACTTTGATTGCAGAGCTGCGAGTTTCTGTTGTCAACCAAGCAGTGACTATTCAGTTGGTGACTTTACTCGAGTGTATCTGTGCAGTACTTGTGACAGAGACCACCATTATTGCCCGCCAGCACAGAGAGGTGGGACCACCAGATTTCAGCACCAGAGCTACAACTAAAAGATGAGTGAGCCTCTGGTCTGCTGGACATTCACCAACCCCGTTTAGTTACTAATACCCTCATAAAAATTCCCACCATTTTCTGGACACTGTGTAGTCAATATAGACAGGTGTGATGAGGCCACCCCAACAGCACAAACAGTAACTATCCTCCCAAGTAGATGACTACTAGAACATTTTAATAAAACTACTAGTATAGTACATATATATGTACACTATTGCATTTATGATATAATATTCCATGCATTTCTTTCATAATCTCTAAATCCTTTTAAGTTCTGGTCAACCTAAAAAATTGATCCAGAACAAAATAAATGTAATATAATTTTATCAAAAATTTTACACACGTGAGTTAGTTCAGTGTATTTTAACATTTATTAATATTATTAGTCTTGTTAAATATCTGTGGGTATATCTATAACCTATTACACCACACTACATATCATAACCCTAGACACTTTACGTAGCCACATTCATTAAAAAAAAAATTAAGTGTGAGGTCGTAGTGGTAGCAAGAAAGGCCTTCTGACAATTCACAACTACATTTTATCTCAGGAGCCTTCACAGCTGGCCTCATACAATTACAATTAGTAATATCACCATCATACAATACCAGCAACACCACTACAACCAGTTATCACTATCGATAACTATGAATTGGCAGTGGTGCACCACTTCACATACCTAGGGTCTACCATCAATGACAAACTCTCACTGGATACAGAAATCGACAGCCGCATTGGCAAAGCTGCAGCTACCTTTGCCCGCCTCACATCGCGTGTTTGGGGAAACTCTAAACTCACAATGAAGACCAAAGCTGCGGTATATAATGCCTGCGTCACCAGCACACTCCTATATGGCAGCGAGACCTGGACGACCTATGCTAAGCAAGAAAGAAGGCTCAATACCTTCCATTTGCGGTGTCTACGCCGCATCCTCGGCATCTCGTGGAAAGATAAAGTGACAAATGTCGAGGTATTGTCACGTGCTGGCCTTCAAAGTATGTATACGCTTCTTAGACAGCGCAGACTTCGCTGGCTTGGCCATGTTCGCCGCATGGAAGATGGTCGCATCCCAAAAGATATCTTCTACGGACAATTAGCAGATGGCAAGAGAACAGTTGGGCGACCACAGCTGAGGTTCATAGATGTGTGCAAGAGAGATATGAGGGCACTGGACATGGATCCAGCAACATGGGAGGATGAAGCTGCCGATCGCATTAAGTGGCGATGCTATTTACGGCGCCACCTCAGATTGGGCGAAGAGAGGCTCACACAAGAAGCAGAGGTGAGGAGAAAACGTCGAAAGGAGCACCAGGAAAATAAGCAGCTGAGGGCTGTCACCTCAGGGGCGCATTCCCATAGTCAGTTATGACTGAAGGGGCTATTATTATTATAACCAGCAGTCCACCATCAGCGGTCATACTATGCAGCAACCATTATTTAATATACCAACTTTTTCTGTCGGTGTTAGGCACTGTTCTGTTAGTCAGTGTTTCCCAAATTTATAATAATTGCGGACCTCTTTATGAGAGTTTAGTTTTACCGGCATACCCCTCTCAAATCTTCTTCTTCTGTCACCTTTCAACTTTCGCTCCCAAAGGAGCATATGTCTTCAACAAACTTATGCCAAGCCTTCCTGTCCCGTGCCATCAGCTCAAAGTTTCTATGTGTCTTCTTTGTCCCCTTCATGTCTGTTCCCAGTTCTGTTTTCCATGTGTTCTTTAGTCTTCCCCTACCTCTCTTACACTGAGGATTCCAGAACAATGATTATCTGCTAATGCTGTCAACAGGCTTTCTCAATGTGTTCCCATCTATCTCCAGCATCTTCTTCTCATTCCTTCTTTTACCGGCGCTTGTGTAATTCTTGTCATGGGTTCTTCTTCTTCTTCCTCGTTCGTCCTGAAAAGGACGTTGGTTGCGTTGTGTCCGTTTACAGCGAAGCTGCGATATTTGTGCCATTCGGCCGACACATCCGACTTCAGCACGGCATTCTTTGGGACCAGGTTTGCCTTCCCACTTCGATCCCTACTCTCTCAGCCAGACTGCAGTGATGCAGCCTGTTTCCAGGACCACCACTTGGAGGTGGGAGTAAGGTCTTGGTCAGCTCTGGTTCGCTGACCCTGACGCAAGCAGTCAAGCTGTGTGTCGCTGACTGCATTCGTATTAGTGATCTTGTTGGCCTCTCTTAAATTAGCTTGAAATGAATTGTTTTCTGCAGCTAAAAATTATGAAAAAGTAAAATGAAAAATCCTGTCCCGCAACCTTCAAACCCGTTTCGCGTACCTTCGGTCGTTACCCGTACCAGATTTTCGGAAACACTGTTGTATATAATAAGCGTGAAGAAAAGTCACGAGGTGAGAAAGTAAGTTGTCGTTAGACGATAAGATTTTTTTAAAAAGGGTAAAGGTAGGCCCATAGCACATACTGTCGTAGGGGAATAAGTGTTAGAGACTTCACTACACGTAAGTCCAGCATCGAGGTGCGGTGTGACCAGTTCCCTTGCTACCTGCGTTTTCCTTCCCTAACTCAATAGCAAAGTGGGGTACTCATTTACAGGTGGGTAGAATGGAACGTGTCGATACCGTGAATCCAACCCGCCACCTTTTGTCTCGAGAGACCAGCGCTGTAACCACTCTGTCAGTCTACCGCTCATAATAAGATAAGAAGAAAATTTAAAGAAGAATAAGAAGAAAAAGACGCCACTAAGTGTGTACGAGCAATGCCCTGTATCAGCTAGTGCAACCTAAACAAAATAATAATAAAGAATATTGTAGCTACTTCGTCAAAATGCAGCCCGCCTTATTGCCATCACAAGTGTCAATATCTGAAACTCTGGTGTCAAGGGTCAATATCTGAAACTCTGGTGTCAAGGGTCAATATCTGAAACTCTGGTGTCAAGGGTCAATATCTGAAACTCTGGTGTCAAGGCCAGCAGTGAAAGGTTTTGGTTTGGTTTGGTTTTTAAGGACTATCTTCATTGCACACGGACAACTCCATCAGTGCTCCGATCTCCTCCCTTAGATCACACAAGGAGGATCTCAGCACAGTGCACGAACTCCGTAGCACCTGCGAGAATCCCAATGTATGTATACAGGAATCACACATTCTATAAAAATTTTTGTTGTGGGTAGGTTTTTAATTTTTTTAATTAGGGGGTCGGAGTGGCTAAGAGGTATGGCGCCCGTCTCGAGTTCTAGAGGGACCGGGTTCGATTCCCAGTAGAGGGAAAATAATTTATGGAAAATTTTTTCTCAGAACCAGTGGTCCTAATGATGTCATACTTGTCGTAAATTTATTTGAGATAATTCTTGAAAATAGTGGTCTCGTTTAGAGTGAAGAATGATGGTGAAGGCTCTGTGATAACAAGGGTTTAGAAATAGGTAGTAGATTCACGAAGGTGCTGGAAAGAGTAAAGGACAGTCTCTTTTACGACAATCTGTTTTCTCAATCTACTCCTTAAACTCTTCTGGCTAAACAATTATTTGCCAGTTTCCAAAAACACATGCGCTCACACCAATTTGGCGCTTCAGACATACAGACGTCACGTGAATACAGACTATGGTAAACAAATATGGGTAATTTGGGCTTGGGTCTTCCAACACAGTACTAAAAAAGTTTTATGATGTTTATTTATCATTTAAATCAAAATCACAACATTTATCAGATTTCAGGCAATTATCATAGATACAGAAAATACAAATAACAAGATGGGGGGGGGGGGAGATGAGGAGGAGTATCCAATCTGCCCTTCCCGCTTGTATTAACAAAGAAATACCCAGTCCAAAAGACAGGGGGGGTTTATCAGAGATAGATAATTTAACCCAACAGTAAATTTATTACTCTGATAAGAAGTGTTACAATATTAAGTATGGGGTGTAGGAAACAGGTCCTATTATTTTCTCAAACAATGTTTTCCCTTGACTAAGCAGAGTTAAGAAATCCCACTTAAAAGAGCAAATACAATGAATACGGTAAAAATGTTACTAGGTAGAACCAATTATAGGGTTTACAAGATAAATCTCATTGATTCATGCACGCTCGTGATGGCCAACACTCAGTTTCTCACACACACTTACCGATCGTGGAATCTGGCACTCCATAGAAAAATTTACAACAGCAATTAAACACTCGACAAATGGAATTGTCTGTTTTTCTTCAGATTCCAGCCCCAGATTAGCGAGTTTGGCTTGTAGCAAATAGTCTCGTAATCGCTGGACGATGAAGCATTAGTGTTTCTGTTGGTTTTAGGTAAAGTTTCTAAGGGATGGCACAGTCACAAATAGAGGGGGGGGTGAGATCGGTGTGGTCTCATGTATTTTCACCGCTGGTGGTAGAAAAACTTCTCTAGCGTGATGACGAAAAACTGTCAGTGTTCTTAAATGATATTTCTTTTCCCACAGTAGAACAGGAATAATAATATAAATATAGCTCTGGCAATGTTCTTCTCCAGTTAATCTTTACAGACTTTAATTTGTTTGATGAGTATAATTTGAAAGTACTTGGGTTGCTTTCTTTCTGATAAATTCAGGCAGCGGGATCCCAAAACAAAGATCGCCACAAGATTAAATTTACAAATGTTTCATCAAATGTTCTGGAGGTTTAAGAACTGAGTCTGGAAGACTCTATATAATTTATTGCTGGGATGCAAAGGTTGTATGATCATTCTATAGGAAAAGATAGAAAAACATGACAACATAATTTCCAATATTAATCATATTCTAGCGCGTGATAAATTTACAGTTAAAACTATTTTATACACTCACGTCTTTGATAATATAAATTCAAGAAAAACTCCCCGCGAGTCTAATAGTTAAAAACACACATCTATATATACAGAACTAAACTGTATTAAATCGTTTTAAAAATCCCTTAACGGCTTCAAAATTAATTTTAAGCATCTATTGTATTGGGAAATAACTTATAGATATATCATTTAGTTTACACTGGAACTTTGAAATGGGTTTAATTTAATAGATTTAAATTAACACACAATCCAGCGAAATAAAACGAAAGCACTAGACCACTGATCAGTTTAACAAATACATTATACCGTGCACAGAAAAGAATACATTCCAATATAGCCAACAATTTAGATGGAATCTAGCAGGATTCAACTATACGCTAGTGTTTCTTTAAGTCTCTGGCAAACGAATGATAAAATGCATTTTTCAGAGGTCTTTATTTATATTAAATGGAATGAAAGATCGGGGGGACACGTGAAATTTCACACCTTTTAAGAACTCAGCGAAAATTCGAGATTCTACGCCGCCCGTCCCCGTTCGATTCTGTGGTTCACCCTGGGATGTGAAATTGCCTCGTTCGTCTCTCCCGTTCCGCATGAGGATGTGAAATGCCGGCGAGAAACCTGCTTCGTCTGTTCTGGGACCACTACTGCTTTTGATCGTTAGCCGCTCTGCCGATAAGCTTTGGCAACTCCTACTAGGCGGGGTGCCAGAAAGGTGTGGGGAAATGCTTGCTTTAAATCGCTCTAGCGATTGGCAGTAGGTGTGGCTTAACCTCCCCTAAGGCAAACCGAAACTCCTGGATCCTCGTATGATAAATGTCTACATATTAATGAGCAAACGTGGTGAAAAATCCACTCTGCTATGGTGCATACTAATGAGAAAACGTGGGGAACCCACGTTGACTATTGTGTTACACCCAAATCCAGGGGCTGCGATGTATTCGAGGGACCTACCTGTCGTGGAATATTCTAATCCACATATATAAATTATCAAGTAAATATAAAGCCTAATAAATACATATAATAAAGAAAGGAAGAAGAATGGTAAAGAACAGTGCTGTCACAATGACAGTACTCGAAATCCCCTTTGTTTTATGCTTCGTCTGCAAATTGTAACGTTTCCACGTTAAATAGGCCTTCTGCAACATACACGCGTTTCCCAAACACACAATAAAATGTGCTGCCTTTCTAAGTAAAACCTTGAAATATGCAAGTTGACCTAAATTTTAAATTCCATTCATGTCTTTTTCTACACTGCGTTACCAAAACGAACGAACAGATGGACAAAAGGATAAAGAGAGAGGGGAGGGCTGAAAATCAGGAACGCATGCAACACGCGTCGCGCGATACACAAATGCTGCCATCACGCGTGTAAGTCTACATGCACTAATTGTTTTTCAGACGGACAGTGATAAAATACATTAACCCTCCCAGAGTTAGGTTTTAAAATCATAAAAAACGCTTATTAGGAAAGATAACAATAGATGGGTTTACGGTTGAAAACATAACAGTACCCAGACAGCACATCTTCGAAACAGGAGGTAGAAGAAATTGCATATTTTGAATGCAGCCACGTAGCTCCTTTAAATTTGTATTTTTGGGTTCCTTAGGGCTTGCTGACAAATAATATGTAAAACGTTACGCAAATAGTCCAGGAATTAATAAATTATACCCAGAATAAAATATTGGGGATGCCTGACAGCATAAAATCATTTCTGCTCATAAAATTTTTTTATAACGTGTTTGAAAAAACTTTGCGTTACAGAAATAGCCTACCATGTAAACTCCCAATTGATTGGAGCGCAACAAATGAAAGCCTAACCACGATTGGTCGGGCTATAAATACTATCTTTCGTTGTTAGGGGAAACGGGGAAAGGTAACATTTTTTCAAACACTTGTCGAAACGGGGCTCATTGGTCAGACTCGCTGATATACACACTTGGGAGCGTTAGTTCGAAACCACTTGTTTAAATAAGCTTGATAAAGCATCAGTGCGTTGAAGCCAGCTTATATTTTGCTAAATAAAAGCCTGGAAGATAAGCAGATGGGAATTTGTGCCAGTTTGTGCCAGAATTCATTGCTAATCAACGTATCTGTGTTTATTCGTATGAATTGTGGTAAGCTTGAACCATTCAATATCTTTTAATGAAAATTGAATGTGAATTGTTGATTTATGCCTGTATATATATGTGTAGTTCAGTGGCCAACGTGAGGTAAAGCCTGTAATGCTCCAGCCTGAACAGAGGGTGTCGGAGAGAAGTAAAACGGCATGGAATGGCCAAACAGTACACTGACACCTAGATGATTGACTAGAAAGAAATAATGCTGGAATTGCAGAGGCGTAGTAACCATTAAGAAGGGTAATACTGGAATAAAGTATTTCAAATGAAGCTGACAGTTGGCCTAATGCTCTGAACTCAATGTTTGTGCTGTGTTGTGATCAGTGTAACAAGAGAGTTTAAGTTAGTTATGAAGTAGAAGGTACATCCTTCTTGATTTCAGGGACCGTGGTCTTGATGGTAGTGAGCAGCACCTGGTCAGAGCTTTGCTGAATCCAGAGTCGGACAGCATACTCCTTGGTCTTTTTAGCTATCAGTGAGGTGTCTCCTGAGCCCAGAGGAGAATTCGAGCAGAGGAGTCCTTTCCTGCCGCCATCACGCCAGATAAGCGAATTGGCCAGCTGAGCTCAACATTATGTCCCCTCATCTTGAAATGACTTTGTAAAATTAACATTAAGAGGGGAAATTAATTGTCTTAATATCAGGAACTGAGAACATCTCCAATACTAGTTTCCTTAAGACAAACTATTGAAGTCATGATGACAACTACCAACAGAGCTTGAACAAAACCAAACCAGTATTACCTCATACTACTATTACACAACTGACACACATAGGATATTTTTAATAATATATGTCACTACCAGATTCATATTAATACATTCTGTACATAACTTGTAATTAACATTGATTGTGATTCCTGGTTCCTTTGTCTTTGAATCAGGACACACATATGCCTTTATGATAGAAATGAATACATATTGTTATTTGAAAAGTTACGAGTGTCTCCTGTAAGATATTCTCATAGAGTGTTATATGTATGTGAGTGTCACAGTGTTGTCAAGAGTAGTGAATTAAATTGTTTATCTGTCTGTTGTTGTGACTTACACTTCACCATACTCATACCCTAGACACATAACGTAGCATCACACTATTCCAGAATAATTCTGACTGAGATATATAGATATGTGGTAGCAAGTAAGGTTATCTATAATACACTACTCTTAATAGATATAGATACCTTCACAGCTGATCTCAGTCAGTACACTAAGTTCCCTATAAGTATTTATAACATCCCACTTCACCACACTACCATATCATCTAACAATTCAGGGACTTCACTTTTCATACTATACGTACGTCACAATACTCTCCCCTGGTCTCCTTGGTAGTGAGACCGGATGCCTAGCCTTCTCGGATAAGGGCGAAAAAATAGGAGTCCCGTGTGCAAGTTGCGCACATTGGTGTAATGGTTACCACACTGCGCTAGTGATCAGGTGTTCAAGCCCGGGCGCAGGCATTTGTAAGAGTGTCATCGACCGGGATTTTGACTGAATAACCTGAACGGCCCCTGAAATAAACCCTCTGTGGATGGTGTCGCGGAGTGTTTGAAGGTTTCTTCTAGATTATTTTAAAATTCCTTACTTTTCTATTCCTTCACATTTTGTGTTTTCTCTACGAAATATTTGCACCTGCGATCTGTTCTTTAGCTGTTTTTCAAGTCTTCACTAATAGTTCTGCCATACGATCCTAATGATAGCTTCTCCTCCTACAAGGCAGTAAAAGGTATTTCTTTAGAGACGTCAGAACAATTTATTGGCTTGGTCGAAACCACAGTTGTTCCAAGAGGATTATATTTCCATGTTCAGTGGTCAACTGAAGACCGCCACGATAAATTTTCCGGCATGGCTGAACGGGAGACGGGAATTAATTAACTTGGCGTGGGAATCAGGAGTTTATTTTTGTATCGACTGTTCTATGTTTGCGGTTCGAATGTTTCAGTTGTTTTGGAGTGTGCATTCAAGGAAGTTACAGTGATAAATAAGTTTTTTTAACGTTTTATGGAAATGAGTACAGTGCTTCAGCCTCCATTCATTACTAAATAATACATTTTATTGTAGGGTTTATTAAAAAAGTTTTAATATTCAAATAGATTTAATGTCCGATAAAAGAAAAAAACTATCAAGTGCTGAATATCGGAAACGGAAACTGGAAAAAGAACGCGATATTCAAAAACATAGCGGGGCTTTACATAAATATATAAAAACTGAAACAGCTGATGTAGGGCAGAAGAAAATAAGCAAATGTACCGAAACAAATGATTCTGAGGTCATGGCAAGTACTTCTAACTCGGACCCCAGTAACGTAGATATTACTAACAATGTCAAAAATGAGACTGATTTGACTGTTTCCAATTCCAGAGATTTAAGTGATGAACTTAAGAGGTACACTGATCCGGCAAGATGGAATCCTTCTTTAAGCGATACCGAAAGACTGGAAATCGTAAAAAAAGGCCTGCCAGAGAGACCAAAAAATGAGTTCGTTTTTCCGCGCAGCTCTAATGGTCGGAAATTTTCACTAAATTTTTACACTAGGGAGCTAAGCAATGGAGAACATATTAATCGATCATGGTTAGTGCATTCAAAAGAAAAAGATTCTGTATTTTGTTTCTGCTGTAAGTTGTTTTCCTGTAATAAAATGTCACTCACTACTGATGGCTATAATGATTGGGGTCATTTGTATGTGTATCTTAATGAACACGAAAAATCTAAAAACCACTTGGAGTCCCATACAAAGTGGATTGAATTATCGTCCAGGCTTAAATCAGTACAGACAATTGATTCAATGCAACAAAAGTTATTAAATTCAGAAGTTAGACACTGGAGGAGCATAATAGAACGCCTAATTGCTATTGTCCAGTTCTTGAGCCAACAATGCTTGCCATTTCGTGGAACATCTGATAAATTATATGACCCTAACAATGGAAATTATTTAAAGCTTCTTGAACTGATTGCCAGATTTGATAGTGTTATGTGTGAACATTTAATGAGAGTAGCTCGTGGATTGACCCAACATTACCTTGGGAAAAACATTCAAAATGAATTAATTGCTCTTCTCTCTAGAACAATAAAAAAAAAGAAATAATTTCTATGGTGGAGAAAGCTAAATATTATAGCATAGTTGCAAACTGTACTCCCGATGTAAGTCACATTGAACAATTAACACTAATTGTAAGATTTGTTAATACGAATCCAGATGATATCAACATTCATGAGCATTTTCTTGGTTTCATTGCTGTAGAAGCCACTACAGGCTCAGTGTTAACCGAATGCATTCTAAGAAAATTGTCAGACATGGATATTCCAATCGCAAACATGCGTGGCCAGGGGTATGACAATGGATCAAATATGAAAGGAAAACATTCAGGAGTTCAACAACGTATTAGGGACTTGAACCCGAGAGCTTTTTATATCCCTTGCTGTTCTCATTCTCTCAACTTGGTGGTCAATGATGCCCCGATGTCATCTAGAGAAGGGGTTTTATTTTTTGAAACGGTTCAGAAACTGTATGTGTTTTTCTCAGCGTCAACACTGCGTTGGGGAATCCTTAAGAAACATATTACAACTCTAACGCCCAAGCCACTAAGTACAACTCGCTGGGAATCTAGAATCGAGGCCATTCGTCCTTTAAGATATTATATTGAGGAATTTTATGATGCATTGATAGAAATTGCTGATGACGAGTCAGTAGACAAAATGGCGAGACATGAAGCTGAAACCCTTGCCCTAAAACTCAGAGATTTTAAATTTTTATGTTGTCTGGTTAATGGCACTATGTTTTAAACGAAATTAATGTTGCTAGTAAACTGTTGCAAAGCATAAAAATGGAATTGACTAGTGCCATAACAACTTTGAGAAATGTTCTCCAGAGCCTTAAGAATCTCAGAAATGATGAATCATTTCAAAATTTTCATGTTGATGCTACAACATTAGCTGAGAAAGTTGAAGCTGATCCTGATTTGATACCAACGTTTGAATGTACTAGAGTGCGTCGACAGAAAAATGAACACAACTATGAAGCAAGAGATGAACCTATTTTAGATCCCAAAACTAAATTCAAAATTGAATTTTTCTTTTTTATTATTGATGTTGCAACTAATTCTATTGAAGAAAGGTTCGAGCAACTGGAACATCACAGTTCACATTTTTCCTTTTTATATAACATCCCTAAATTGAAATCTGAGATGACAAATGAGCTCTTAAACAAATGTAGAAACCTAGAAAGCATTTTAACACATCAAGAAAATAGAGACATTGATGACATTGAGCTATGTGATGAACTGAACGTAGTATCCAAATTAGTACCAGAAAATACTCCACCAATTGAAGTTCTTCGTTACATTATTGAAAATAACATTGCTCCTAATGTCGCTATAGCCTTAAGAATATTACTAACTTTACCGGTAACGGTAGCAAGTGGTGAGCGTAGTTTTTCAAAACTGAAGCTTATTAAAACTTATTTACGCTCAACAATGGCCGAAACTAGATTGGAAGGACTTGCCATGATTTCAATTGAACATGAAATCGGTCAAAAATTAGACTACGCAGACCTTATTTCTGCTTTTGCAAATATAAAAGCAAGAAAAGTGTCTTTTTAAGCAGTATATACTTCAAACAATATAAATTCAAATAATGTGAAAATAGTGCTAAAAACTATAACATGTACATACTATAGTTAAGTGTTTGTGACTCAGCAGTTCATCGTTCCACATGAGAAGAGCATGCCCAATATGTAAGTAATGTAACTACATTTATTTCATATAATTGTCTCTAATAAAGTCAATCTTTTATTTTATGACTATACAGTATTTTCATCAATTTATCAATACATTATTATTAATGGTACTATTTAAAATTAGGCTAATGGTCATGAAATTATTGTTGAAGCTTGTTTAATAACATAATGGTTTCAAAAATTTCAAACGTTAATTTGAGGTTGGGCTGGGGCGGCAAGGTTGGTATTGCACGGGGCGGCAAAATTCCTAGGGCCGGCCCTGTTTACAGCTGGGTAGACTGAAGCGTAATGCTACCTGGGTTTCGATCTCGGAACCCAGCAACTTACCGTTAGAGGAAAGCGCTCGAGTAGCTTAGCCAATCGGGGGTCAAGCAGCGTAGTAGTTCTCATTGTCAGTTTTGCTTACGGCATGTTCACGTGAGTACATGCAACATGCTAAATGATGCCGTTTGGTATTACATTTGTGTTACTGGTTGTTTACGATTTCAGGTATGTCAGCTCTAAAGGATCCCGCACGGCGACCATCTCCTCGTTGTTTTCTGTGGTGCAGAATGGAAAGCTGCGACATTTCTTAGTTCCCCGTATCGGCTGGACAATTTACAGAGGTAAACCTATCTATAACCGTTATACATTTTTCTTTCTCTTAGACTCATTAAAAGGTTAAAACTGCTTAATTCTAAAGGTGCTTTAAATAAACATTCAAGGACCAGTGAGACGATTTGAAGTTTGAACATGGTCAAGTCAAATCAAGTCAAGAAGTCAGGCGCAGTGCATCGATGCGTAGGAGACCATGCCCTTCCACAGCTCTTGATTTCTGATGCTCTTCTTCAGCTACGTTGTTGATCTCTTTCTATGCCGTAGTATCATGTTATCCATTCTCTGTTCTCTTTGTCTGATTTTTTCCCTCTTTTTATCGTTCCCGTGGTCATGACGTTTCGAGTGCTGCTGTTCTCGCCACATGCCTATTGAAGGTTGACTGCCGTCTGTCTTTTTTTTTCTTCCTGTGATTATATTTCTTTGCTCATTAATTAGGCTTCGTTAGTTATATTAGCTTTATACGGGATTCTTTACATTCTTCTGAGACACTGCATTTCTCTTGCCTTCAGTCATTTTAGCCTTTGTTTGGCTCAGTGTCCATGACTCACTTTCATACAATAACATAGGTACGGTATAACATTACAGAACTCTTTTTCTTGTGCTTAGTGATAGTAGGGCTAGGATTGTAATGATTTTGCATCTTTTTTTTTGGAAAACCGAAACGTCAACTCTTTTGAATATAAATGTGTTTCATAAAAAAACTAAGCTGATATAATAGCCTTTGTTAAGGCATTATTTTGCATTGTTTGCTATTTTTGGCATGTTAGGGTTTTTTATTTTCCTGTCATTTTAAAGCATGTGTTGTTGTTGTTTTTTTTTCGAGTCAATATTTTGTAAATTTGGGCATTTTCAATCAAAATATTCATTTTTTAGTGTTAACGTATTATTACTTATTGCTTTTTTTTAAACAAATTCCTTTACGTCACTGTTTTACCACATGCTGTTTAATAATTTTCCCTAAACCCCTGAAAACAAATGTTGCTGGTAAATTTCTACATAGTCAAATTTTGGATTTCTACCTGGTGCCATTACTTCCTTAGAGAAGTTAACAGTTCTGTTAGTGGATCAGATGGATTTGAAGAAGAAAATGGAGGATGACTTTGACAGTGTGAATGGAGACGTGGGAAAAGCTGTGCAAAAGAAAATTGAGCAAGTTTTGCACGTGTATGCGTATGTGTGTGTGAGTGTGTGTGTCTTAGATTGTATGTTTTTGATTAATAAAACAGACTGCCAGTTTGGCACAGAAACTGTAAAAAAGTAAAGTTGTAATTTTGATGTTTTTCCTTGTTTTGTGTTATAGGTCATTATTTTTGGTTAGTAACATAAAAAAAAAATTCACTTTAGCACAGTAACAGTGAACAAATTAAATTACAATTTTTAGATTCTTTTTGTTTTGTTTTATACCATTCATCTTCTTCTTTTAATAATACATAATATTTTTAGTTTAGCTCGGAAACTAAAAAAGGGAGTTGTGTTTTTAGGTATTTTTTTATTCATTTTATAGGGCTTTTTTTGGGGGGAGGGGTGTTTTGTGTGTCATAAATCCATATTTGATAGGTCATTTTCTAGCAATTTTTAGGTTATTAAAATCCTAGCCCTAGTGATAAGAATTTATTGCATAAGATGTTCCTCACTTTATGTGTAGCTGTTTATGTTTGTCATACTCTATTATTAATTTCGCCCCGTCATGTTATGTGAGGGTCTCTGGGGAAAAAAAAAAACACACACACACACACATAGAAAGAATAGATCTATAGAACCTTCAGGCATGTCGTACAAGGCGACTAACACAAGGTTGTGCATGGGGCTGGCAACCTTATTATCCTTTATATAAAATCCCAGCTTTTTCTGTCAGTGCGTAACGCTAAGGGATGCAACTTTGATTGAAAGTTAGACATTAATTGTATTGTTTCCCTTATATTCACTCTCCCGAAAATAGTAACACTTACCAAAGAAGAATGCGCAAATGACGGTGTGCACAAAAGTTTATAGAATGTGTGATCCCGTATACACACATTGCGATCCTCGCTGCTGCTACGTAGTTCTACTAACAGGAGGAAGCAATTCACTTTCTTCTGGCGTGTTGCGAGAAGAAAGCTGGGTATTGGTACTTGTGTGATATTTCACCGCTAAAATAAAATTTTCCAAATTTATTACCAAAACTGACAACCGTACTTTTTCTTGACTGGAAAAGGTTGATTTCACATTGTGATTTGGGAGGGCAAGTTAAAAAAAAAAAACGTTCCTCATGCATTCATAGTTGACACGCTTACGACAGACCCGCCCTCAAACCCCCCCCCCCCCTCCCCGGTATTTTAAGTTTATAAGCAATAAAACGGTATTGAATTGGGACCTTAGATGCGTCAACAGTGATCCACTACCGCGATAAGTTACCGGGTTTCTGGTTCAAAGCTTGGTAGAGTCTAACCAGCTGTAAATGGGTACCTGACTCTGATCTTGAGTTAGAGAAGGCAACAGCAACGAGGACGGGAACAGGTGTCACGCATCAGTCTAACCAGCTGTAAATGGGTACCTGAATCTGATCTTGAGTTAGAGAAGGCAACAGCAACGAGGACGGGAACAGGTGTCACGCATCAGTCTAACCAGCTGTAAATGGGTACCTGACTCTGATAGGGACTTGAAAGCTGATGATGATGATGATTACGATGACTAGCAATTCCCTAGACTTAAGGGTCTTTTATATTTGGACATGCGCCCTAATATAACCGATTAGATTGAACGGGACGCGCCTCGCCAAAACGAGACAAAACTTAAAAAAAAAAACCTCCGCTGGGTGTGGAGGGCTGGGTGGAGAGGGCTGGGTGGGAAGTTGGTCCCCCTCCCTCACTATGCACTGATCCTTGTCAAATATTTACCTAATCAGAGCCGGATTAACGTAGTAGCAAAAGTAGCATATGCTACGAGCCCCGTGCTTTTAGGGCCCCGCGCCAATAAATATGTACATCATTTTTTGGTCATCTTCTAATAAGAGCGTTAAACCAATGATCTTGTGATGTATGCCATCTTTAGCGCCTTTTCATTTGATGTCACGAAATTGTGAGAGAAAGAGCATAACAGGGTGACTTAGTGTGACTCTTTATTACTTTTATCTTAACTGTTTGCGGACAGAAGCAGTCATTTTCTTTGGATTTGTTGAAAGTCTGTACACCTTCTTTTCTGCTTCTACCTACCGGTGGGGTCTCCTTTCTACTGCATTATGTGCTGGCGGTAGTCATAATAAGTCCCATTTGCCCTTTGTGAAATGGTCCGCTTGGGCAGATGCGACAAAAGCACTTTTACACAGCTTTTCTGCAATAAAACAAGTCTTGGATGATATTTCAGAAAACAATGATCAGAAGGCAGAGTGTCGTCAACAGGCTCGTTGTCTACTTTCAACCATGATGAAGTTAGAAACAGGAATAATGATCATACTGTGGGATCAAGTATTACACCGTTTTTAAATGACCAGTGCTTCTTTGCAATCTTCTGACCAAGATTTGAATACGGCTTGTGCACTCTATGAATCCCTGCGGGGGTATATTCAAGCTATGCGGTCTACTTTTGCAGACATAGAGCAAAAGGCCAAGGATGTGACTGAGTGTGAACATTATCAAGAACAAACTCGAAGAAAACACAAACGAAATCGAGAGTATGATGATTTCAGTGGTTCCAGCACAATTGATGAATCTCAAACGCCTTCTCAGCAGTTTAAAACCCGAACATTTCTTGTCCTTATTGATAGCTTGCTACCTTGTCAAAACGCCAGAAAGCTTATCAAAAGTTGAATGATGTATTTGGATTCCTTCGTCAGTCACAGTCGTTTACAAAATACATAGAGAAACATTATCCACGCAACACCTGGACCCATGCATACACAGATGGATCAGAAACAAATGCAACAGAAAATGGAGGTGGGGGCGTCTTTCTGACCTTAAGCACTGGTGCAGAAAAAATGCTGTCAGTGGCGACAGGACGATTCTCCAACAACTTCAGAGCAGAGGCAGAGGCCCTGAAAACTGTAGCAGAGGTTATATTGACAGAAGAAAGCGCAGAGAGAAGGGTTGCTTTCTTTTCTGATGCACAGTCAGTAATTGCGGCATTGAAAAGCCAAAATAATACAGACCTGGATGATCTCAGAGTAGTGCTATAACCAGCTCCCCTCCTGGCTGCCTTTACCTTTCAGAGCAGAGTCAGGTATCCATCCACTTACAGCTGGGTAGATTGTAGCGTGACGCCACCATGTCTCCAGCCCACTACCTTTGTCGAGAGAAGCCTGCGCTGAAACCACGGACGCCCTCATAAATGGTTGCTTGTCTAAAATAGAAGGATTGTAGTGGTATGACAAGATCACTAATGTGCAACTGATGACACGAACCAGGCAAGTGTTAGAAGAACGAGACATGAGAAGAAGACGCTGAAGATGGATAGGATACACACTGAGCAAACTTGCTTATAGCTTTACCAGGCAGTCCTTGGTCTGGAACCCCCAGGGTAAGAGAGGCAGAGGAAGACCAAGGAATACACGGAGAAGAGAACTGATGACAGACAAAAAGAGGATGAAGAAATTATGGAACGACCTTGAGCTGATGGCACAGGACAGGAAGACTTGGTATAAAGCAAATGCTCCTTAGGACTTGAAAGCTGATGATGATGATGATGACTAGGTTGAACGGGACGCGCCCCGCCAAGACGAGGAATACACGGAGAAGAGAACTGATGACAGACAAGAAGAGGATGAAGAAATAAAGCAAATGCTCCCTAGGGACTTGAAAGCTGATGATGATGATGATGATGATGACTAGGTTGAACGGGACGCGCCCCGCCAAGACGAGGCAAAAATTTTACATTAAAAAAAATAAATACATAATAATACTAACCCACAACCCCTACCTGTTAAATGGACTAATCCCGCGCAGGCGGGGAAAAAAAAGCCGCGCAGGCGGAAAAAAAAAAGAAAAAATTGTAAGGAAAGAGTACGGTTGTCAGTTTTGGTAATAAATTTGGAAAATTTTATTTTAGCGGTGAAATATCACACAAGTACCGAAAGGTGTTATATATTGTGAGAGCGTTTTAACATCAGATGTCAAACAAATATTTTGGTTTTTTTTATTACTTTTGAATAGGTAAAATTGCCGTTAAGTATTGGTGCTGTTGACTAGTATAAAAGAAGTTACCACAGAAACCATCGCTCCATCAACACGTGACTGCTTGGTGCAGGCTTCCTGCAAGTGGAGGAGCTGCTGTGGTGGTCCTATACTACGTAGGAAGCGAAAAAGGAAACTGATGATGGTGATTTATTAGCCTCAGTGATTTAGTTTCCCATCTGATGTAATCATTGTGCCTCAGTGATTTAAGTTTCCCATCCGATGTAATCATTGTGCCTCAGTGATTTAGTTTCCCATCCGATGTAATCGTTGTGCGTAAGTGATTTAGTTTCCCATCCAATGTGATCATTGTGCCTCAGTGATTTAGTTTCCCATCCGATGTAATCATTGTGCCTCAGTTATTTAGTTTCCCGTCCGATGTAATCATTGTGCCTCAGTGATATAGTTTCCCATCCGATGTAATCATTGTGCCTCAGTGATCTTTCCCATCCAAAGTAATCATTGTACCTCAGTGATTTAGTTTCCCATCCGATGTAATCATTGTGCCTCAGTGATTTAGTTTCCCATCCGATGTAATCATTGTGCCTCAGTGAGTTAGTTTCCCATCCGATGTAATCATTGTGCCTCGGTGATTTAAGTTTCCCATCCGATGTAATCATTGTGCTTCAGTGATTTAAGTTTCCCATCCGATGTAATCATTGTGCCTCAGTGATTTAGTTTCCCATCCGATGTAATCATTGTGCCTCAGTGATTTAGTTTCCCATCCAATGTAATCATTGAAGAGCTGAAAATGTCAAAAATTGCGTTACATAATGTAAAAACGGTCCCATTTTTGCTTTCAATACTGTACACTGTAACCAGCATAGCGCATATTATTGCATTGTAACCTTCAACTTCGTATTCCCGGCCTTTCTTTGACTGACCTCATGATATTTTCACTGTGTACAGAGAAAATAGATTAAGTTAAACAACACATCCCAGCCTGGATCCTTGTTTTATTGTTGGTAGCTCCGTAATTTATGTTCCACTTTTGCAACCGGTGCTTGCTTAAAATACATGTCGATTATTCTTAAATCTTTTCAGTTAATATCTATGACTTCTAGCATTCAGATAATCTATCGATAATTTACCTTGTCAAAATCCCTAGGGTCCGATGTGCAGAGTGGTTAGAGCACTGCTATCTCGGGGCAAAGGTACTGGGTTCGAAACGCGTAAGCATCACGCTCCAGTCTATCCAGCTGTAAATGGGAATTCGACTGATTTTGAGTTCGGGAAGGCAAAGAAGGCAGCTGGTCATCCCCGCCTCTCAAAGCTGGACTTAGTGTTGTGAAGTCTCTTACACTTCACTCTCCTACGACAGTATCAGCTAATGGGACTACCTATTCCTTTAATAATATATGAAGCACAAGTAGGAACCTTTCTGTACTTCTGTGGCTCTCTCGATTAATATTTGTATTGTCCTGCAGCATTGTGTTCCCCACCGTCCCCTCCCCGAGTAGTTCCTGTCTGTCTCTGAGGGACAAAAACCAAAGAATATGGCTACTGCTTCATCTGGCATGTCGTATAAGACGACAAATGTGAGGTTGTTTTTGGGGCTAAGAATCTCACCAATCAACTAATCAATACCCTTTAGGTACCCAAAAGAACACAGGCCTTCAACAAACACATGCCAAGTCCTCCTGTCACATGCCAACAGTTCACGTTCTTTGCACGTTTTCCTTATCAGGTTCACTTCCATCTCCAGCTCTCTTCTCCGTGTGTGTGTGTGTGTTTTTTTTTTTTTTTGGTCTACAGCTGCCTCTCTTTCCCAGGGGATTACAGAACAAAGACTGCCTTGTAATACTATCAACAGCTTTCCTCAATGTGTGTCCTATCAATCGCCACCGTCTACGTCTCATCTCTTGTTCCATTGGCATTTGTCTGGTTGTTGTCATCGGTTTCACATTTGCAACTTAGTTAATCTCATCACCAAAAGCAAAGTGTTGCAGAAACCACACTGGTTGAGCACATGAATACTTTGGTGCATTTACCTTCAGAGGGACCAGCTGTACAGGTGACCCCATAGGAGGTAAGGGTAAAGGATCCCGTTACACACCCATTGAGGCATATTGGGAATATGGTGTTAGGCCCATATTTTATTGACCATCGGCACACTAGGGGTGATGTGGTCAGCATCACGACGGCCGCCTTAACCTTGCTCTGGTACCCAATTTTTGAGGCTGGGTAGACCCCGGATGCCGTTTGCGGTCTAAAATTCCCACCTCAACTGGGGATCGAACCATGGACCACTGAGCTAGGAAGCCAATGCACTAACCACTGCGCTACCGCATGCTCCATGGAAAATGAGAAGGAACATTATGATAACTGTGTACTCCCTTTTTCTCAACAAATCCACACTGGTCCTTGTGGCGAGATGGACGTTGAATCGTTTAGATAGTATAGTAGTTCCTAGAAATGGTGAACTCGTGGTAAGATAACGTCAGGTAGTCAACCTCACAGTTCAGTTGGACTGGATACTATTGGCAGCTTCGTCTACTAGTTTTATGTAGTGTGACTGACTTCAGATCTGAGTGGTCTGATATAGGCAACTTCCCTGCGTATCTGAGACATGCGCACACGATTTCTTCCGTCACTCCAATTTTTACCGAGATTCCGCTTGTTTGTGCTAATTTTGCAGGAAACTTTGCAATATCTTTAATTTAAAAAAAAACACAGTTATTTCCAACTGTTAATCTTTGATGTATTAGTAGTTGTAGTTGATATATTTAAAATATGATCCGATTAAAAGCTATCATCACCGATGTAATTCAAATAAACATATGTGTAAGATTTAGGCGAACAAGATCCATATAATAAAATATTGCAGTAAGGTGATACGTAAGTCCATCGGGTTTTCCTCGTAGTTAAAGTGTTTCCCCAGCA
The DNA here is from genome assembly GCA_024509875.1 of Oreohelix idahoensis. Lineage (NCBI taxonomy): Eukaryota > Metazoa > Mollusca > Gastropoda > Stylommatophora > Oreohelicidae > Oreohelix > Oreohelix idahoensis. The sequence goes on from JAMPIV010000598.1 coordinate 802,258, forward strand.
AGCGAAGGGAAGTAATAATAAATCAACAGAGAATTTCGCGGATAATATCATGACAGTCCTAACTAAAGCACGGTACGCAGTTTATTTTTGAAGCAGAATTTCTGACAGTATTTAAAAAAAAAAACAGAAACGTGATAGGAGAACTGTAATAGCTTTAACAGGCGTTTGTCCGTCATGCTAGAAAAAAAAACACACACAAGACGATATGCTTGGATTAATACAACGAACTCGTTTTCAGTTTCAAAGCGTGGAAACGATCAAGAATTGATTAAAAAACATTGTTTACATTACGCTACAAAATACAGTAGTAAAAGAATGTATTTTAATGGATTTCATCCTGCATCACGTATATATAGAGAGAGAAAATTAAGTGGTTTGGCCATCCTATGAGAATGGACCCCCCATAAGTTACCACTGTGCTCCTATAACACTAGAAGATAATGGTTCGAAGCACGGGGAAAACAAAGAGGCAGATAGATAGACAACATCACAGACACCCAGGTCCGGATTAAGGCCAACTGACGCCCTAAGCACAGCCCAGCAATGGTGCCCCCCTCCCCCCGGCCCTTCCAGTGCTTAACTGACGAGACATTAAGACTCAGTAAGTGCTGATGGTGAAATAAGAGATTGAAAATTCAGTTTTCTTCCAGGCTAGACCGCATAACTATATTAAATGAATAGTTTTTAAAAAAAAATGTTATTAAACACTAAATAGCAGTAAGCAATATAAGCAAATTATTTCCTTATAACTAGGAAAACACGGTCAATAAAGACAATTACAAAAACATTCCACTGGGGCAATGAAAGTGTTGAGACAACAACAACAATACCCTTTAGCTCCCCAAGGAGCATAGGCCTTCAACAAACACATGCCAAGTCTTCCTGTCCTGTGCCATCCGCTCAAGTTCTTTCCATGTTTTCCTCATCATTTTTACCTATTTCCAGTTCTCTTCTCCGTGTGTTTTTTGGTCTACCTCTGTCTCTGGGGATTCCATATCAAGGACTGCCTTGTAATGCTATCAACAGGTTTCCTCAGTGTGTGTCCTATCCATCGCCAGCGTCATCTTCACAACTCTTGTTCCACTGGCACGTGTCTGGTTCTTGTCATCAATTCCACATTTGTGACTTTGTCATACCATTTCAGTCCTTCTATTCTACACAAGCACCCGTTTATAAAAGTTTGTAGCTTTTTGGTTGTTGATTTTGGTGTTCTCCATGTCTCAGAGCCATACAATAGGACTGACTTGACATTTGAGTTGATTTGAGTTGAAGATTCTTATTTTCGTGTTGGACTTGATTTCTCTTGTTCTCCATATGTTTCCCAGTGCAATGAAAGCTCCTCTTGCTTTTTGTATTCTTATTTTGATATCATTGTCTGTCCCTCCAACTTTGTCTATATTAGTTCCAAGATATGTGTACGATTCTACATCTTTTAGTGGTATTTCTTCAAGTTCAACCTTGTTATCATTTCTTGCATTTATTCTCATAATCTTTGTCTTTTCCCTGTGTATTTTCAGGCCCACTTGTTGTGACCTCTCATCGATAATTTTCATTTTCTCTTGCATCTAATTATTGTTATGGAACAGAAGAGCCAAGTCATCTGCAAAATCCAGATCATCAAGCTGTTTAGTCAGATTCCACTGGATTCCATTTCTGTTGTGTGGCGTCGATGTTTTCATAAACCAATCTATTGCTAGTAAGAAAAGAAATGGAGACAAGAGGCATCCCTGTCTCACTCCCGTTCTAATCCTAAACGGTTCTGTAAGTTGTCCTTCGTGAAGAACTCTGCATGTCATGTCTTCATAGGTCTTCTTTAATAAGTTAACGATCTTCATGGGAACTCCATAATGCCTCATCAATTTCCAAAGCGATTCTCTGTCTACTCCACACTGTCAAATGCCTTTTCATAGTCCACGAATCCGATGTATAGCGGTGAATTCCATTCCAGACTTTGTTCAACTATTATTCTCAATGTGGCTATCTGGTCTGTACAGGATCTATTTTGTCGAAAACCTGCTTGTTCATCTCTCAGTAGCTTGTCTGTGGACTCTTTTAATCTCTTAAGGCTGATTCTGTTTAAGACTTTTCCTGGCACTGATAGTAACATTATTCCTCTATAATTTGTGCACTCTTGTAAATTTCCCTTCTTAGGCAACTTGACCAGATAACCTTCCTTCCATTCTGCTGGTATTTCCTCTCTCTCCCAGACTTTGCCAAGTAGTGTGTTTAATATCTCTGTAGAGGTATCAATATCTGTTTTGATGGCCTCTGCTGGAATGCAATCTGGACCAGCTGCTTTTCAATCTTTCAGAAGCTTTATGGCTTTCTTTATTTCTTCTGATTTGTAGCTCCTATTCTGCTGGCTGGATGTCTGGGGGATTAGTTGGAGATGGTCTATTGAGAGGTTCCTCAAAATGTTCTGTCCATCTCTTCATTTGTTTTTGTATATTACTAAGTAATTTTCCATTCTTATCTTTTATGAGGCCATTTGCTTGCTTATATTTCCCTGTTAGCTTCTTTGTGTTGTTGTATAAATCCCTCATATTTCCTTTGGCTGCAGCTTCCTCTGCTTCCCTTGCCAAATCATCAATTAATTTCATCTTGTCTCTTTTGATGTTTCTTCTTTCTTCTTTGTTTGCTTCTATGTACCCTTCATGAGCCTAGGCTTTGGAGCTTCTGGTTTTTCTTCTGTTTAAATCTGCTTTCTTGTTTTTCCTGTCTTCTATCTTACTAATGGTTTCTGTTGTTATTCATGCTTTGTGCTGATGTTCTCTTTATCTCAGTACTTCTTCACGTCTCGTACCATATATTTTTTACTTGTTGCTAGTGGTCTTCCGTATCTGTTTCATCTTCCAGCTGTTGGAGTACTTGGTATTTGTTGGATACTGTGATTGAAAATTTTTCTCTTATTTCCTGATTTCTTAGATATCCCTCGTAATACTGTTGTCTATATCTATATGATGTTGTAAATTTCTTGAGTTTTAATTTTGTTTTTAGCCAACAGAATATGGTGGTCTGATACAATATTTGCTCCTCTACATACTTTCACATCATGCAATGATGACCTAAACTTCTTACTTATGCATATGTGATCAATCTGATTCTCAGTTCTGTGGTCTGGTGATATCCATGTTGCTTTATGTATTCTTTTATGTGGAAATATGCTTCCTCCTATAGCTAGTTGATTTGAAGCACAGAAGTTTGCTAATAGTTCCCCATTCTCGTTCATCATACCTAATCCATGCTTTCCCATGATTTCTTTAAAGCCAGTGTTGTCTGTTCCTAATTTCGCGTTTAGGTCCCCCATCAAAATTGTGATGTCCTTTCTTTTCTTATTGTCCAAGACATTTTGTAGTCTGGTGTAAAAGTCTTCTTTCACAGATTCTTCTTTATCGTTTCTTGGTGCATAACACTGGATGATGTTTATATTTACTTTCTATTTGGCTGATTTAAACCTTGCTGTTATAATTCGGGGTCCCATTGCTTCCCATTCTATAAGTTCTGTGTTTCCTTGGACAGCATTAGAGCCACCCCTTCACTGTGTCGTAAAAATTTTGAATCTGTATGACAACACGCTCAAAATTTCCCCGCTCAAAAACTAGCTATAATATTTGAATCTTAAAAAATAACTATAGTATTTGAAAATTGTCTAAGAACCCTGTCAAATTTACCGCCCAACTTTTATCTAGTGTATTTGAATTTGTCTAGGAACCAAGTAAAAATTTACCGCCCAACAAAATTATCTAAGAGCATGGTACAAATTTAACCACCAATCATAGTGCTTCTTTTTTTTTTTTTTTTTTTGGTAAGGATAAAGAACCGTTTTTGACTTGGTGACAATACCTATTTTGTGTTTTTGACCGAACGAAGATATTTTATTTCTTAACAACTAAACATAATTAAACTGGAAGAGATATCCCGACTTATAGCGCTGATATTGCTTAACACATAAGCATAAAGATTCCCTCATTATAAACTTTTATTGACTTAGAAAAATTTATTTTAGGGATATTTTCATATCAGGGTAATGCCAAAATTAATTACTTAAAAATTACCCAGATTGAAATGCAAAGGAATAACTAAAGGAAAACCATATAAAACGATAGAAAGCAATTGGCCGTTTAGTTATCACTTTCGATAATTAAAATCGGTCCAATAATAACTGTAATATAAAATAATAAAAATTAGTCAGATTATACAAACACGCTCAGAATCGCATAAGTCACAAGTCTCAAATGTAATTTTTTGACTGGGCAGGGGTAGTTCTATAAATAGTAACAAAGAAGTACGATCTGGGCCACTCGATTTGAAAAATCTGCACCGAGCTGACAGAAACTAAAAGACGGAACCACCAAGTCTTTGCCTTTTGATCTGAGAGCAGTTCTAGATCTATTAGACGGCCAGTTCAGCTTGTGTGTGTGTGAATATATTTGCCTGAGGGTAAGAAAGATATATTTATTTGCATATTTTTAATTGTTAACCTGGGTATAGCCAGATTATGTGTTCAGTACTAAGTAGAAAGTGAAACTACTGTGTTTTGCCATAATGACCCATTTATGAATGTGTGTAGTTCTGCAGACATGTTGGAAATGAAAAAATGTGTATAGTGTTTGCAAATATGGCACAAATTACGACAGTAAGTGTTAGTAGTGATTTAAATTGGTATTTTCTTCTGGAGTGACCCACTGTTAAAAGATCATGTGATAAACGTACAGGAAATGTTAGAATGAAGTAATCAATAGGTCACATGCTGTTTTGTACTTAACCTGATTATTGTACGGAAGCCAAGCATGGACTAAGGACACTAACAGTGAATCAAATCGGAGAAGGAATGATTACATGGAACTGACTGTAGGCAAAGGAATTCGAGGTCTTGTGCAACTTGTTAGCGCCATAACTGAAAAAGGGTAAGGCTTAATGTCGTTTGTGGGTGAGTGAATTGAGGCAGACTACTACATGGAATGGGTTGTCCTTCTATTCCAGGTTCTATCACGAAATTACCTCGTGGCTGCATTCAATTGAGAGGAAGTTTGTGGGAGATGAGAGTTCCTTATATATCTGGAGCTAGACCCTTTCTTCTCAGTCAGGAGCTATAAAGTTTGTGGTCCTGACTTGTGTATATGAGAATCAGCAGCAACATTCTAAGATAAGTCCTTTATAAAGGCCAGTGTTAGTTTATCCAATCATTCACCCAAGAGTAATCAAACTAGGATTACAACCCTTTTTAGGATGAATAGATAAGACCATCAAAATAATAAAGAGAACTTACAGCATAGTAATAGCGGAAGTTATCACTCATATGAACAGAAACTGTATGTGTAGTTATTCCAGTGAAAACTCTACAAAATGGAAAGATGTTTCCAATATATTTATTTTAATTTGTAAATATCAGTTTCTTGCTTTTGAGTATTCCTGACCTGAAAAGATTGAGGTTCAGGACAATTAAATTGTATATAAAATTTTATACAGTCTTGTTTAATAATTTTATTAAAGTTAAGTTCTATTTGGAATTAATAACTATTATATTAATTAAATTACCCTAGACGTAGCCAACTAAAGCAAAACAGTTAATTATTTATCATAGTGGGATCACAAGAGGTAGCAGTTAGGGACTCAAGAGTACTACATGATCATCTTCTCTGAGAACTTACATAGCTTGACCCCACTTTGATGTCTACACACCCTTGCTCTTTTCAGAGAAGGGGGTATTACTTATAAGACCAGTCTCTTATCTGGCACTATCCTGGTATCCTCTGATACACCTATTTGTCTAGGATATCCCATATTTTAGTAACATCAAAACCTCTTATGACACACTGTGGTGGGCTCTTTCCTCCTCATGACATGAGGACAACACCATTTCTCCTGTGATCAATCTCCTCTTCTCTATTCCTTTCCACCGTGTCTCGCAGAGACCCAGGATATCAATCCTGTAATTTGTCATTTCTGCTGCTACCTGTGCAGTTTTCCCTTGTTCACACAGAGTGCGAACATTCCAGGTGCCAATCCTGGAGATTTTCCTAGACGAAAAAATGTTAGTCGGCAACCCAGACTCCTTTCGGCTTTCTCTAGGTTGTTTCATGCGCCTCCTTTCCAATGGACCTTCTTCTGTCTTGGGTGTCTGAGTTGATTTATATTCTTTATTTGACTTGTCCATGTTTGTTGAAGTTTGTGTGGTAAAAAGTTGTTTACGGGATGGGGTAACCAGCCCCATACCCAACCCTCCTTAGTCGCTTTTTACGAGATGTCTGGTAGGGTACAGTGTTACTATTATTTGCTCCCCTTTCGGGCCCAGGTAACACAAGGGTGGTGTTACGGTGTTTTATCGGCGTCGTCTGCTATATTTGGCAGCAGGCATATTTGATGATAAGAGAATTAATGTAGAATCATTGTTATACTTCATGGTCTAATGAACGCAATCCGCACAGTCGGATTGTGACGCGTGAGCGTTGGTATGGTCACGCGTAGTGACCAATTTAGGGGACCCTTTGGTATTTGACCGTCACGCCATGAAGTCGCATTGTTGAATTCTTCCAGAGTTAGGCTACGTATTGCCGAATTATTATTATTGATGGACGCGCAGGGTCGGTCCATAGTTCCTTAATGGATAATGAAATATAATGTTAGTAGATCAGCGGATGATCTATATATTACATATTCGTCAAATACACAGGCGTATCATTACCGTCTGACTGGATGACAGCAGAGCGTGTACATCGCCTTTGATGTTCTGACATGAACTTATTTGACTGGAAGAGTGACGGTATCATGGATTCCCATTGATTAATGCAGATGTACATTTCTTATATTGATGAATCACAGTATGATGTTCTTCACATGTCTTGTCAAATAAATGTATATATTGGACTCAGTATGAAGGACTTACCGCATTCGTCATTTGACTTGAAGGTTGGTCTGCATGCCATGTTTTATTGATTGTATTCGCATTATACTAACTACTCTTCTATGAGGAAGAGTTCTTCATGTATTTATGAGGAATGATATTCGCACTGAACAAACAATGAAGTGTCGACGACTACGATACAGACAGACAATATCTCAATTAAAATACTTAATAATTGTCTGAGTACGAACCCACGTACGGACACATATAATCAAGTGATCTGTGATCAAACTGATAGTCCGCATAAACTCAACTGTGATATCAACTAACGCTTAGCTGTATCAGGTGGACAGAGTTGAGAGTTAAGGGCATAATAGCTAGGGGAAAAATTCTGTGGTGTCCCCTTCCCTTGGTGTCCTAAGCACATTTTTATTTTGTTTAATGGTTAATCCAGCCCTGCAGACACCCTACAGCAACATAAGCTCGCAGCAGTCAAGGCAACACACTTGGCTCGATAACACAAACTTCAACTCCACACTACTGTTCACAACAATAGTGGACGGAAAAAGTAAGTATTTTAATGGATTTTATGGCTCACTTTGTCTTGTGTAGTTCCCAATGTCTCTAAGGATCCAAAGAAAGATTGCTACTACCTCATGCATGTCGTGAGAGGCGACTGTTGTGCCTGTTGCTGACATCATCACCGTATAAAACTAATTTCTACAGAAACCACCGCGGCAAGAGCATGTAAGCTCTGGTACAGGCTTTTGCAAGGGGAACAACTGTGGTGATGACCCCATGCTCCATAAAATGGAAAAAGGACAATGAAGAAATGAGCGAACGGTGGCTCACTTTGATGCAGGACTTTGCTCGTTAACATGGCCACTCAATACAGTTGCTAATGTTTTGATCATGTCAGGGTCTGTGGTCATAATTGAGACTTAAACACTTCATGAACTTACTTTGTCGTTCCTCTTCTACCTTGCGGTATAGAGGTTAGCCAGAGAGAGCGCCATGCTATCCTATCAGCTGTCTACTTTTTGGCCTGGTTCCAGTATAGCTCTGGGTCCTTCAGCGATTGTCTGATGTCCTCCCAGCGAACTCTGGGTCGTCCTGGAGGTATAGATCCCTGGCTGTTTGTTTCTCATATTTATCGTTTTAGCTGTTCTTCTCCCATTCTGCAGACATGACCAAACCATCGTAACTAGGGTTGTTCAACTCGGGTCCGCAGGGGATGGGTTTCGAGATTATAACGTATCGTCTGGTTGCAGACCATGTCCCTTCTTGCTACTTTGACCACCTTTCTCAGATACCTAATCTATGAGTTTATCAGCTGGCATGTGTAGGTTGTAGTGATTGTCCAAGACTCGCATCCGGAACACGTCATGAACACCACAAGAAATACCATTGTAAAATAGTATCTTAAAATTCATTGACTTAAGTTTCATTTTTTTTCTTCTTCTTAGTCATTGTACCTGATCTGACAGACGTGAAACAAAATATGGCAGTACTTATAACACTACATTATAGCTTGCTTCAAAATAAGTAAATGAATGTAACAGAAGTCGGGTATGCGGTTGTCAGCTCAGGGAAGATGTACAATACCCTAGGCAATTTACAAGAAAACGGGTGCAAATTATCTGAAAGAAAGTGGCAGTTCAAATAGAAATATGTAAATTAAGTTTAGTGGCTGGCCTCCTGGCTGAATGAGTTTACTTTCTCATGGTGGGGCAGACAGTGACATTTGGAGTTCCGTGGGTTCGTATTGATAATAGTACGCTGAAGCCTTCTGGCTTGTATTAAATAAGTTAGTGTTCTTTGGTGTTTATTAGCCCTTACCGAATCACCCCAGTGTTGCAATTGTTGAAATAATCATTTGCAATGCCTATCTCGTGATAGTCCCGTGCATGCACACACCAATCCTCGGAGTAAAGGTAGGTATTGACGACTACCAGTCTATTTGGGCTGTTGATATTTGCCTTTTCACCATATAACGTACAATAACATTTTGTGTGTGTGTGTACTGGCTTTTGATAAACGATCTTCTCAAGGAATCCCATCCTTGTTCATACAGTAAAACTTTGTAAAGTCCCTCGCTGATAGAATGCCCAGAGAGTCGTTACTGTCATCGAGAACGTGAGCTTGATTAAATTATGTGATTGGTTTGAGCCTTCCATCTCTTCTGGTGACAAGTCTTATCCTGAGAACCTGTTTCTTATCATCGCTCCTCAGTCTGATTTGCCTCTCTTGTTTTCTGTCTCCCTCCGCCTCTTCTCCTTTAGCATATCTTTTCCTCAAGCTTTGTCTTCTTCTACTCTAGTGTCTCCCAAACTCAGGCGGGGGATGTGTGAGGAAATATCAAGGGAGCGTGAGGTCAGAAGAAATGAAAAGAATTATCGACCAAAGGGCATAATTCGTGTTCTGACTTTAGAAGGCGCTTTTCTCTCCTCTCAATGTTTGCCCCTTTTCAGTAGGACATTCCTTACTTTACAGTCGTTCTACCTTGGGGTGTAGAATTTAGCCAGAAAGAACCCCATGCTATCCTATCGGCTATCTCTATTTCGACCTGGTTCCAGTCCAGTCCTCGGTCCTTCAGAAATTGTCTAATGTTGTTGATGACGCCCAATTTATATTATGATTGAGTAATTGGCCGCCAAATGACGCGTGCACCATGAGGTGAGTGATGGTGCCCGTGGTCTGGTTTTGTGAAGTGTGTAGATGATATACAGTCAAACAATGATCATACAAAAACAGGGCAATCCATACAAAGACGTCAGTTAACTCACGACGTATAAAGTCAATGATGCTTGTAACAGCTAGTGACGTTTTTCTGTATCATTTATTGTGGACGCCACAGTGACAAAATGTATACGCGAATATGTAGGTACATCAGACAGTCATTATCACAGCAACAATGTCAGTATAGCAATGGACGGTAGACAGCATCATAATAAAGGTGATTCACAGGCATGTCAATACATTATAAGGCTGTAATGTAGTCGGGAAAATTCTCCATCCCTTTCTATCTTAGCCAGAAGATAACCAGATGTATGAGATCAGTTCACTCTCCTTAATCTGACTTCAGCAAGACAGGCACGTCTGCCGAAGTATAAATAATGTCCTCAAAAATATCCTCTAGATAACAAAGGTTTTCCAAACCTCGTTCATGTAACAAAGTAGCAAGTAATGGTCCTTGGGACATGCATCAACCGATGCAGTACAATACAGCGACATGTGAGCTGGGAAAACATCTCGTGACGACGCCTTTCGAAGACAGGCTATGAATCAAAAAATCGCTCACGACCAAAAATCGATAGAGTTAATGAAAAGTTAATTTACCTTGCCTTCAGGAAATACACAGAAATATTACGCCTCCCGGCATGTGGAAATACACTAGAGGTATTATCTCGAATAAACGAAATATCCATTAAGAGGACTTCACATTCCTGACAGAACAAAAAAATAGCGGAGATCCCCTCTCAGCGAGGCATCTTCCTAGCTATTCAAAATCGCTCACTCCCTGGTGGGCGGAAATCGATCGACCAAGAAACAAGACCAGTCATGCGCAGTCCAGCGCAAAAAGACCACAGCTCAGAACTTAAGACGCAAGGACCTTTACTACGAACCAGCGTAAGAATGATTACCTTAAAAGGATAACCCAACAGGTTGCCAACCGTTTTTCTGAGAAAACGGCCTAGCATAGCAAACTTAACTGCATTCAATACCAACGCGAGGAGACAACTGCTTACCGAGAAAAGTGACTATAAATTTCAAGCAGTTGTTGCCCTTGCGTTACAAAATATATATTGTAATAAAACGATGTTGCGAGAATTTCTCACGCAACAGTTGTCCAACCAGCGAATGCTTGGTTGTCCTGGAAGTCTTGGTTAAAACGACATTAAAACAGGTTTTCTCAAATGTGATGTCCTATCCATGTCCAGCGTGTTCTTCTCATCTTTTATTCCACTGGAGCTTGTCTAGTTCTTGTCATCAGCTCCACATTAATGATCTTGTCATCAGCTCCACATTAATGATCTTGTCATCAGCTCCACATTAATGATCTTGTCATCAGCTCCACATTAATGATCTTGTCATCAGCTCCACATTAATGATCTTGTCATACCATTTAAATCCTTCTATTATACGCAAACGCCAATTCATGAAAGTCTGTAGCTTTTTTATTGTTGTTTTTGTCGTTCTCCATGTTTCAGAGGCATACTATAAGATAGACTTGACTTTTTAAATGAAAATTATATGCTTCTCTACTTACTTACCTACTTAGTCGTTCCCCTTCTACCGTGAGTTGTAGAGGTTTGGAAGAGAGAGCGCCAGACCATTCTATCAGCTGTCTTCTTCCTGGCCTGGTTCCATTCTAGTCCTCGGTCCTTCAAAGATTGTCTAATGTTGTCCTCCCAGCGGACTCTGGGTCGTCCTGGAGGTCTGGATCCCTGGCTCTTTGTTTCCCATGCTTGTCGTGGTAGCCGATCTTCTCCCATTCTGCAGACATGGCCAAACCATCTTAGTTGGGACTGTTCTATTTGGGTCTGCAGCGGATGGGATTTTAGGCCTTGACGGATCGTCTGGTTGCGGACCATGTCTCTTCTTGTTACTTCAACCACTTTCCTCAGATACCACATTTTTGAGGTTTGGATCTGGCTTTTGTGGGTTGTAGTCATTGCCCACGACTCGCATCCATATGTCAAGACTGGGACATAGGTGGAGCGGTATACAGCCATCTTCGTTTTCTTACCAACCTCTTTCTTGCTGAGGAATCCACGATTTATGGCCTGAAAAAGTCTCCCAGCCGCTGCTTTTCGAGTGGCCAACTCTTCTTTGATGCCTCCCTTTCGGTCTATAATAGCTCCGAGATATTTAAAGTGGTCGACCTGCTCCAGGACCTGTTCTCCCAACTTAATCTGATGTTTTCTTTCTTCTCGTGATATCACCATGGATTTTGTTTTAGAGCTGCTTATGACCATCCCTCTCTTCTCCAGCTCTTCCTTCCAGACTTGCAGGTTGGATTGGAGATGTGCCTCTGATTTAGCAATCAGGGCAACATCATCAGCAAATGCCAGCTCTGAAATATAGACCTGTCTCATCTTCCAGTACCCCACTGAATACTTTCTTGTTCTCTCCTTACATGCCTTGATGACATCGTCCATAAGGAGTATGAAGAGGTAAGGTGATAGGATATCACCTTGTCTTACACCAGTGGTGGTCCTGAACTCTTCTGACTTATGGTTTGCTGTCCTCACATAATTTCTGCAAGACTTGTAGAAGCTCTGTATAGCATGAATCAGAGGTGCTGGAATATTCTTCCTTGCCAAACAGTCCCAAAGTTTGCTCCAGGGGACCCTGTCAAACGCCTTTTCCAGATCTATGAAACAAAGATGGATCTCACTCTTATACTCAAGGGCCTTTTCACTCAGCTGTCTGAGTGTGAAGATTAGGTCTTGAGTACTTCGGTTTGCTCGGAATCCGCACTGGACCTCATCCAATTGTGGCTCAGCTAGGCGTCGGAGTCTCTGCTCTAGGATTCTAGAGTAGATTTTACCAGGGACACTGAGAAGGGATATGCCTCTATGGTTTCCACATTGTCGATTGTCACCCTTTTTGAAAATTGGTGTTATGATGGCAATCTCCCAATCCTTTGGTATGGTCTTGTTGCACCATGCTGCCTGTAGGACCTTTAAGAGTAATAGGTCGCCTGATGCTCCCATGTACTTAACCATTTCTGGTGTTATACCATCATGCCCTGCTGCTTTGCCCATCTTGATTTTCTCTAGTGCTGCCCTCAGTTCTTCCATCTTTATGTCATCTTCACCATCATTGGTTTTCTCTTCTGTGCTAGTGGTTATCATTTCTGATGCTTCACCATGCTCACCATCCAGGAGTTCTGAGAAATATTCTTTCCATCTTTCCATTACTTCCTTCGGGGCAGTAAGCAATTTGCCTTGCTTGTCCTTTATAAATTTGAGAGGGCATTGTTTTTCCTTCCTCATGTTCTTTAGGGTCTTATAGAACAATTTCTGGTTTTCTTGTGCATCTTTTTCTAGCTTTTCTCCAAATTCTTCCCAGGACTTCTGTTTTGCTGCTAGCACTTTGTTCTTTGCTTCTGTTCTGAGTGTCACATATTCTCTATATTTTTCCATTTGTCCTGTTGTGTTTTTAGCTCCTAAGTATTGTTTCCATGCCATTTTCTTCTCTCTTATTTTCTCTTTGACTTCCTCTGTCCACCAAGGTGTCCTCTTTCTCTGGTTCCCAAGTCGGACTTCACCGCATGCTTCTGCAGCAGCTGTCTTTATGATATCCTTGAATTTATTCCAGAGGGTTTCCAAGTCATCAGGTCGTTCTTCTGTGTTGCTCACTGCTGTAGCAATAAGCCCCTGATATCTGGTCTTAATTTCTGGCTCTCTCAGCTTGTAGGTCCTAATGCTCATTTCTCCTGCTCGTTTACTTGGTTTCTTGCGTGATGTTGGGCAGTTCCTAGGCTGAGCAACTCTTTCAGTTGTTCGTTTGATTGTTAGCAGGTAGTGATCACTTCCAATCTCTGGCCCCCTCCAGACTCTTGCATCTCGGACATATCTGAATGAGCTTCTCCGAACAATGGCATAGTCGATCACTGACTTCTCATTCTTGGTTGGTTCACATCTAGTGTATGCATGTATGCGCTTATGGGGGAACTTTGTGTTTGTAATGATCAGATTCTGCTCACTGCAGAATCTAAGGAGTCGCTTTCCATTGTCATTGAGAGTATCTTCTCCATATCTTCCGATAACTCCACCCCATCTAGCATGGTCATTTCCAACTCTGGCATTAAAATCTCCGAGCATGATAACTTCATCTAGGCAGTCATCCACTGTCCTTTGAAGCAGCTCGAAGAATTCCTCCTTGACCTCTGCTCTCTCATCCTCATTTGGCCCATACACTATGACCAGGTTGACTATGGTTTCTCCTTCTTTTAGTTTTACAACCATAATGCGCTCCGAGACAAAGTTCCATCCCTTGATACTATCTTTTTGATTTTGGGCCACAATGCAACCCACGCCCCCTTTAGCTCTTTCAGATATGGGTACACCACTGTAGAGCAACGTGTTGCCATCGAGATCCATGACTCCTTGTCCTTTTTTCTTTGTTTCCGTTATAGCCAGGATTTCTAGTTTTGCTTTCCTCATCTCTTCCACCAGCTCCTCTTCCTTCCCATTTATACTTCTTGTGTTCCAAGTTCCATAAGTCGTAGTCCGTAGTCCGTTCCAGTTCGTCGCCTTTAGAATCAGTCCGGTTTTCTCTCTTGTATTGCTCGTAATCATAGTTTAAGACAAACAGGTGATTGGCCTGTTGCGCCTTTGCATGGTGGAGGGGCTGCCTCCTTACGGCCTCCATGCAGGCCGCCCTCCTCCTTTTTCATCCGGGCTTGGGACCGGCATAGTCGGTGCTTCTCTTAGATTGCAACTAAATTTTGTAAACTACATTATGTGAATATACTTTATATCAGGTGTTCTCAACAGTGGGATACGCCTCCCCAAGGGAGGTACAGAGGGGATAAAGGGGCGGTGTGTTGTTCCTCGCAGAAAATTTATCGCAATTGCTTTCTTACTGGATAACATTTTAAAGTTTAGAGCAAAACTAATTAATTTTCTTTACATGCATGTTTGTATAAAACGAAACACCCCTTAGCGCCACCTTTCGATGGCCTACGTATGGGAGATATTGTCTAGAAATAACATCCTTGTAATAACATCAGGAAAAAGTCATCAGATTAAGCTGGGAGAACAGGTTCTGGAACCACTTCAAATACCTCGGAGCTGTCATAGACTGGAAGGGAGGCATCAAAGAGGATTTGGCTACCCGAAGAGCAGCAGCTGGGAGACTTTTTCGGGCCATAAATCGAGGAATCTTCAGCAAAAAAAGAAGTTGGCAAGAAGACGAAGTGGCTTATACCGCTCCACCTAGTCCCAGTCTTGATAGCGTGAGTGCGAGTCATGGGCAATGACTACAACCCAAAAAAGCCAGATCCAAACCTCAGAAATGAGGTATCTGAGGAAGGTGGTTGAAGTAACAAAAAGAGACATGGTCCGCGCCAGACTCCGCTAGGAGGACAACATTAGACACTCTCTGGGGGACCGATGACTAGAATTGAACCAGGCCAGGAGGCGGACAACGGATAGAATAGTATGGCGCTTTCTTTTCCAAACCTCTACACCTTACGGTAGAAGAGGAACGACTAAGTAAGTAAATAAGTAATAACATCATATTTATATTTTGATTGGTTCATTGATTAATGTGGGGAAGGACGAGAGGTGTAAACATTAAGTGATGGTATGAAGGTTAGTGATCCCTGCTGTCACGTGAAAGATAATTTATTTTACCATCTTGTCCATAATTTGATTACTCCTTTAAATGTTCTGTTTTTCCGAGACATTTTGTATTTTCGTTTCTTTCATATTCTACCTACATTTTTTCACCTTCTCAACCCCACCCGAGGTTGATTACGCTGGCCAGCTGCGGTCAGCTAACGCTAGACGTAATGTTATCTAAACGCACCTGTTCGACCAGAGAAACATTTCTCGGGTCCGCTTTAAGTGTTAGAACGAGCCAAAGTCGGTTCAGAAACGGTTCGTTAGCGGCGGGTACCCTTTGTTGTCCCAACAGTGGAATTTCTCTGGTCGCTTTAAAACGTTTGATGACGAGCGGCTGGTACCCTTTAAGGCCTGGGTAACGAGTGTGATCTGTTTCAGGGGAAGATAACAACCCGCGGTCAGTCTTTGGGTTTTCGCCCCTTAGACAAGATAGAGCATAATGTTATGCATTTCTCTACCTGGGGAACTTTCGCACGATTTCTTTTGTCTTACTCTAGATTACGTCTTTCGCCGAACTTCTGTAGAAATACGCACGCCAGGTGTTCGGGGGGAGCGTCCCTTGTGATCTATAAGAGTAGACTGGTTTTAATAGACAAAGACATTCGTGAATTTCCTGGCCCGAGATAGACCATTATGGAAATAAGGCAAACATTAACACAGAACTAAATGTTTTTCGCCTATTTCTTGGCATTTTTCGGGGTGAGTTGACATATCTTATAAATATGATATATTCATGTTAGTTTTTATATATATCTGTTAGGGAAGTGAATTTATTTCTGAGGACTTCTCCTAGTAATTTATTCAGTGATAAGGTAGCGCTGTCTACGGCCTATAAAGTGGTGCTTACACTGTTACGGTTTATCATGGGTTAAATGTCAAACTTACAATAACAGATATTAGGCGTAGAATCAGTCCACGAATGCTTACCATTGGGTTAAGAGTCAGCAAAATTAACTGTCATTTCTGTAAGATAATGTCAGGTGTGGATTGTTCACTTTAAAACTGAATAGTGAGATGCAGGTAATAACTCTGGATTATAGGAGATAGTCACTTATTCCTTTTGATAGATATTTCTAGTGGCAAGGGAGGATCATTTTATGCTTACCTGTGTGGCTAGGCACTAGTCTATAACTTTCACTGAAAGCAGTCACCAGGCAAAGATATAATTATATTGTATGATCTAGCCACCATTATAGCAAGAACATTGCCTTGTCTGTGTACTCATTGTGGAATGCTAATATATTTCCCCAAGGGGACATACGATTTATTTGTGTAATGTCAAATGCTGTAATCTGTTTATGTAAATTCATTTAATGTTGTAAGATGAATAAGCATATTCATTTAACTGTAACTACAGGTTAGGTTTCCTGTATGTTGAGATTGGGAGAAGAGGAGTAGATTTTTGATGTCAGAACATTTACTGATAGGTACCTGGGGGTGCAAAAGTTATTAAGACTATGCGGGCGCGTGTTGATAATTGATATTTTTAAGGAACAGGAGACATGGTTAAAGACAGCCCTAAACTATCATAGCAATAACTACAATAAATTTAATCCCATAGTGGAGCGAAACTTTCTGTATAAAGTTAGTGTGATTTATTATTTGCTTGATGTAAAAGGGTGTCTCTTTTTGATCTCAGTTTCAGGAAGACCGAATCGCTAGAGCAGACTTCAGTCAGACGAAGAAAGTCGTGTACTCTTCGATCTAGAGGGTTTCTGTATACATCTAGCAACGAATCGTCAACCCCGTTCCTGAATCAAAACCCCTTTTTGTCAACGCCAAGTTAAGCTCACGCAGTGCAACGGAGCCAACGCTAAATCTGGAATCGCCAAACGCAGTAGTAGTTCTCTACTCGCCTATTGGATTACCAGCCAGAGCATTGCGGCTTCCAGAATATCAAACCCGCTCAGCATGCCTATAGCAGAATTCCATATCACCCGCCTTTTTTGTGCCTAAATGGGGCACTCAGCAAACCACAGCCAAACCAGTTTAAACAGGATTTACAGCCAAGCGGAGCCTTGCGCCGGATAAGCGCGCCTGGGTCTCTTTGTCCTCAAGTGACTTCTTCTGGTGTATTTCCTGGATACTTAAAACCTCGCACGTCAGCAGGAGATAAACAGCGTCCCCGGCCCAACTCGCGCCAGTAGGGGGGGTCACCAACGATAGCGCCTATACAGTGATGTTATTCAGGTTAATTCCATCACCGATGGAGGATATATACGAAAACACCACTTACTGGAGTTACTTCAGCTGGTCCCCGAAAACCGAAGGACTGTCACTCGATTATTTATCTCTTTGTGTTCTACAGGTTTTATGAATGGTGATCTGTGTGTGTGGTTGTTGGTGTATATGATTATTTGATGAATATTTGATTATGGATGTAATTTTATGTTGTTGTGATGACATGCATTATTTTCATGCTTTTCTTCTTTAATAAATTTTACAAATTTATTAATACGCTGTTCACGACCTTTCCATCCATATTTGTATTTTTAGCTCTTTACTATAATCTCTATGTATGATAAGAGAAAAGAGAGAGAGCAGGAGGTGCTGAGACAGACATAAGTGAGTTGAGGCTTGGAGAGAGAGATCATTTTGATAAATCTTCTTCCAGATTGTCTCAAGTCCATCTCCTATTTACACCTTATCTAAAGTGTAATCTATAACTCTGTCAGTCCACTATCCCTTGTCGATTTCACTACTGTTGTCCAACTCGACAAATACTCTACACTCTAACTCAACCACGACACCTGCATTAATTCAAGTTTCTGATAAAAATTTAAAGGGAAAAAAGTGTTTTTATGGTATCTGAATGCAGTTTTAATTTGATGCTAAATCTTTATTATAGAGGACTAGGTTTTATTTTTTATTATTTGTGTATGTGTCTGGGGGGGGGGGGGGGGGGGGGGGGGGGGGAAGGAAGGAAAGGGGGGGGGGGGATGAGGGGGGGGGGGGGCTGTCCGGTCTGATTTTTTGTTCTTTTTTTTTTTAATGAAAAGGGAAACATGAATCTTCAAAAATGTCAATAGGTGAACGTGAGACTGAAAGATTTGGAACAACTGTTCTGCTCCAGTTTTGTTTAGTGCTCAAACCTTTTGTCTTTACTCCACTATTAATTGACCCTAACCTACTGTTGTTACCCAAGCAATTTGTTCTTTAATCTGCCTTATCTGGCTGGGGGCGGGGGGCTTAGGAGTGATCATTCCAGCCATAGCTCTTCCAATAGACAGCATGTGGCCTCATCATCATCCCGTGAAGCATAGGTCATCAAAAAAACACCCTCCAAGCCTTCCTATCCTGTGCCATTTGTTCAAGGCCTTTCCGTGTCTCATTTATTTATTTCATGTCTCTGTCCTGTTCTCATCTCCGTGTGATTTTTTTTTTTAGTCTCCTTCTATACCTCTTACTTTGGAGATTTCAGAACAAGGACTGCCTTGTTATGCTATCAACTGATTGTAATTCTCAAATACCAAAAAAAAAAAAAAAAAAAAAGGACAAAAATAAATTAATTACTTTAATGAAAACTTTGATTCTAAACTTTAGTATTCTATCCATTGACAGAACATTTGCGGTACACTTTCTGGAAGGCACCTCACACACTCTCCCTAACGTGTACCCCTCTGCACTCCCATTGGGGGGGGGGGGGCGGGGGGGGGGGGGCTGCTCAACAGATTACGAACCTCTGGTGTGGCCCAAGGACCATCACTCTTCTAGCTGTTAGTTGAAGAATGCCTCCAAGTGCTTTCCCCTGGCCTCAGAGCTGTTTGCCAGTTGATTTTGACCTGGACGAGGGCCAAACGCATTTTTTCTGTAACGAATATACGTCTGTTAATGTGTGTGGTCTGTTTTCGTTGTGTTTTGTGTCACTGTGGTAATGTTTCCCTAACCCTCAGAACGGATTTTTTTTTTTAAGAACGCATTTAAGTTTTTTTTTTTTTTTTAAATAAATAGTGCAGAACAAGGGTGGGCAACCAGTCGATCCCGATCTACCGGTAGCTTTCATTAGATGATTTGGTAGATCCTTAGGTGAATGCGAGGAACATAAAAGAAAGACACTTAAAGGCACGACATCCCCAGGATTATATGCACTTTTCCCCGTATTGCCAGTGAAAACTCACAGCTAGCTTACCATTGTTCACTTTAATCGTGCAATGTGTGAGATAGGAACGCGACCTTTTCATGAAAGTGATGATAACGTTCGGTAAAATATCATTTAGTTTGAATTTTCACACCTGTATTGATGGAAGTGCTAGAAGTAGAGACAAAAGTTGCGTATAGGTTGTCTTCTTCTTCATTGATCCTTAGCCGCCGACAATCATAGCAGTCAGTAGCCATCACGCCTGGTGGCGTCTTGTATGGCAGCAACAAACTGCTTCCACTTTGTTCGGTCGGCGGCCATCCTTCACACAGTGCCCCAGCTCTGGTTCGTTCTTTGCATCTCGGCCTCCACAGTTCTCCACCAGGCTGTTTTTGGTCGGCCTCTCTTTCGCTTTCCTCCAGGGGTCAATCTGTATTTCCGCATCTCTGCTGGGATCTGCCTCAGTTTTCCTGCCTCATTCATGGTTCTAACATTCCATAATCCGATTCTTGTTTCGTGTTTTGCGATCGTAGCATCCGTTTTCATGCCAGTGGCTTCCTTTCGGCTTTCACCACTGATAGTCATACGAGCCTCAGACTCCCGATGTCCTTCCGGCATCAAAGTTTTTGCATTTTTTGCTGTTTCCGTTACGGTTAAGATTTTTTTACATAGACGGGTGCTTATAGGTTGTAGTTATTCCAAATTCCAAATACGTGTACTATGAAATCTGAACACAGATATTACCAAATTCCAAATACGTGTACTATGAAATCTGAACACAGATATTACCAAATTTCAAATACAATGAAATCTTCTTCTTCGTTCACCTTCAGACGTCAACTTGAATATGTTCAAAGAAGGCAGTGGTCAGTCTGAGGCTGTTGACATCTCCGTAGAGCTTTTCTGGCAATGGCATCGGTGATGGTCATATGCACTTTCTCTGTTCCTCATATGTTGGGCACTTTTGAAGTAGATATTCAGCGGTCATTATATCAGTGCCACAGTTACAATCATCATAAGTTCCTGTCTTTAACTTGTTGAACAGATGGTATCCCAATATGTTGTGACCTGTGCAAAGTCTGAAGATTACCTCTTGTCCAATTCTGCTGAGCAGGTAATACGCATCATTTTTATTGTGACCTTGATGTTCTGCTTCCCACTTGCTCCTGTATCTGCGTTTGATAAAACGCTTAACCTCTTCATAAGTTATACTTGTGTCAAGTCGAGGTAGCTTAATGAAATCTTAATAGATATATATAATTTTATCAAGGTAAATCTTTAGAGGGCTCAGCATTTCTAAAGTAGATCGCCACAGCTCCTATGTTGCCTGCCCCTAGGGTAGAAAATGTAGAAGGCTGTTGCAGTTATTAAATGTGGAGAAAAAAAAACAGAAATTGAGCTAGGCTTTACTTTTCATTCATTCATAATCATTTAGCTCAAAGTGGAGCATAGACATTCACGGCCAAGCATGTACGAGTATGTTCTGTGCCATCCGTTAAAGATCTTTTTTTTTCTTCTTTATCCCTTTCATGCCTGTCAGCAATTCTTTTCTCCGTGAGTTTTTATGTTTCCATCTATTTCTTTTACATTGCAAACCCAAGAAATGCCTTCTAATGCTATCAGCAGGTGCCCTCAATGTGTGTTCCACCAAGCGCCGCTGCGTTTTCTTCGCCGCTTGTTCCATTGGAATTTGTCTGGTTCGTTCCATCAGTTCCACACAGGTGATCTTGTCAAACCCCATCTGTTCAATGTCTTCCCGTATCCTCCCTATCCGTTTCTAGTACGTCACCATTTCTCTTCTCTCTTTGTTTTTTTAAACCTCTCTCGATTTCTCTTAAACTGGGATTCCAGAACGGGGATTACCTTATAACGCTATCAACTGGCTTTCTTAATGTTTGTCTTAATCAACGCCAACATCTTCTTCCCATCTATTATTCCACTGACTATTTGTCTGGTTCTTGCAATCAGTTTCACATCAGTCAGTATTGTCCAGTGGCGTAACTACCGCCCGGGTTGACCGGGCACGTCAGAGGAACCCCAGTACCGAGGAGCCCTCGAAAGTAGTGGTCGAAAGGGACCCTGGCCTTTATATGCATCCTTTTAATGTCCTTTGTTCATGTGTTTAACGTCATAGCATGTCCCAGAGTCTGGAGACACAAATGGAAGGGATTAAAAAGATATGGAAAGATCTTTGGCGGATGGCACAAAACATGGAGGACCTGGAACAAATTAGTTGTCGGCATATGCTCCTTGGGGAGCAGACGGGTATTGATGATGAAGAAGTAAGTAGTTACATTTCTTATACAGATACGCCGTATTTTGGTTATAGCTGTTAAACCTATTATATAAGGAGCACGGCACTTATTTTGTGCACTGGGACCCGTTACACTGTAGTTGCGCCCAGGGACGTAATTAAGGTATTTGACACCCCCCACCCCCATAAAAAAAACACAGAAAAATAGGTTCGCCCTCCAAGTAGATTTTTAAATAGTACTTTAATGAGTAGGCCATGCGGTCGCTGCCCTGGCAAAATTTAAAAATTAGGAAAACCTACCAACCACAAAAATGTTTAAAGAATGTGATTCCTTTATATATGATCGTCGCCGGTGCTACAGAGTTCGTGCACTGTGCTGAGATCATCTTTGTTTGATCTAAGGGAAGAGATTTGAGCACTGATGGAGTTGGCCATGTACAATGATGTTGTCCTTCAAACCAAACCAAACTTTAATAATAGTGTTCAGTTGGCACCCTTCTCCTGCCTGTGACCCGGGGCGAACCGCCCCGCCGAAACCCCCCCCCCCCCCCCATTAATACGCCACTAGTTACGCCACTGATCTTGTCAAATCATTTCAGTCGTTCTATTTTGCACAAGCACCCATTAATGAGAACGTCCGATTGACAGATCGGTTAGAGCGTCGGGCTCTCGCGGCTAAGGTGCTGGGTTCGATTCACGGTATCATCACGCTCCAGTCTACTCAGTCGGAAACGGGTACCTGACTTTGCTCTTGAGTTAGGGAAGGAAAAGGCAGCGAGGAAGGGAACTGGTCACCCCGCCTCTCGATACTGGACCTAGTTTAGTGAAGTCTCTAACACTTCACTCCCCTACGGCAGTATCTGTGATATGATTACCTTGACATTTGTTTACCTTTTAATGAAGGTCGGTATCTTTCTAGTGGTCATTTTGTTGTTTATGTTTCGAAGCCATATAATAAAACTGACTTGACATTTGAACAATGAAGCTAAAAAACGGTCATAAAGGAACAGAATGCGTTTGTAAGAAAGGACTTTTAATCTTAAATTATATCACTTCGTGAAATGTAAAATTTAAAAAACTGAAACTGGTAACACTGATGAAGTAGAGATGCTACATTTGTTTTCAGTATAGGACTTTTCGTTTTGTGAGGCTAAAAACGTAACGTTGATATATTAACCCGTTTACAGGCTGTCTAGGATGGTGTTTTTCATTAGCCTGTGGTATTTGACCTATACCTGTGTTCGCACCTGCAGGACTGGTGCATTTTTTCACTTCACACAGTTATAACGGTAACCCATTCTCGTTTCCAGTTTTCTGTATTTTTAAACACATATTGTGAGGTGTAGCATTGGCCGCCTTGAAAAATGTGTATTCTGTGTTGGGTTATACAGTTGAAGGTATAGGTAGTAACATAGTAGATACAGCCAAAGAGGGGCTAAGTGTTAGTGAATTTAGTATACGAGGTCTAAGCTTTATAAAGTGAGATTACCGGTTCCCTTCCTAGCTGCCTTTGCTTTTCCTAACTCATGAGCAGAATCAGGTACGCATTTACGGCTGGTTAGATGGGAGCATGACATTACCTGGTTTCAAAACCGGTAACTCTGTCTCAAAAGGCAACCACTCTAACCACTGTGCCAGTTGATGCTGAAAACACGTTCTGTAATTTTTGTTTAATTAATATGTGTGCGCATGTTTAGTGAATTAAAATGCCATTCCAATGTAGCTTGAATATAGTTAAATTATAAAAGAAAATAAATTATACGAAATAAATAAAGGTATTGTGTGGCTTAGGGTGTAATAGTGTTAAAACTTGTGTAATTTTATCTCTTTGTGTTTGCCCTGTTTGGCTTAGGGTGTAATAGTGTTAAAACTTGTGTAATTTTATCTCTTTGTGTTTGCCCTGTTTGGCTTAGGGTGTAATAGTGTTAAAACTTGTTTAATTTTATCTCTTTGTGTTTGCCCTGTTTGGCTTAGGGTGTAATAGTGTTAAAACTTGTTTAATTTTATCTCTTTGTGTTTGCCCTGTTTGTTTTAATGCATGACTAGTATTCTGAACTGCATGTCATTGCTTTAAGTTGTATCTGTTTTTTGTTTTGTTTTGTTGATAATTCTCTTTCATACTTCCACCTTTTCCTTTCCTTCAAATGCTATCTGCTAAATTCTTTTATGTCATAAAATTATACTGTGACAATATTTTTAATTGAAAAAAAAAAGATATGCCTTTCATGTCACATGTAAGGGTAGATCAGACTTTTTTTTTTTTTTTTCTAGTTTAATATAATTTTCAAAAATACACACATAATGCATTATTTTTACACTCGTAGTTTTGGATGTTGTATCTGACCACTTCTTGTTTTACATTGTTGCTCCTTTCGGGAAGCATTCAATCAATACCCTTTAGCTCCCCAAGGAGCAAAGGCCTTCAACAAACACATGCCAAGTCTTCCTGTCCGGTGCCATCCGCTCAAGTTCTTTCCATGTTTTCCTCATCATTTTCACCTCTGTTTCCAGTTCTCTTCTCCATGTGTTTTTTGGTCTACATCTGCCTCTCTTTTCCTGTGGATTCCAGAACAAGGACTGCCATGTAATACTATCAACAGATTTCCTCAATGTTTATCCTATCCATTGCCAGCATCTTCTTAACTCTTGTTCCACTGGCACTTGTCTGGCTGTTGTCATCAATTCCACATTTGTGACTTTGTCATACCATTTCAGTCCTTCTATTCTACGTAAGCACCCGTTTATAAAAGTCTGTAGCTTTTTTGGTTGTTGTTTTTGTTGCTCTCCATGTCTCAGAGCCATACAATAGGACTGACTTGACATTTGAGTTGAAGATTCTTATTTTCGTGTTGGACTTGATTTCTCTTGTTCTCCATGTTTCCCAATGCAATGAAAGCTCCTCTTGTTTTTTGTATTCTTTTTTTTTTATATCATTGTCTGTCCCTTCAACTTTGTTTATATTATTGCCAAGATATGCGTACAATTTTACATCTTTTAGTGGTGTTTCTTCAAGTTCAACCTTGTTATCATTTCGTGCATTTATTCTCATAATCTTTGTCTTTTCCCTATGTATTTTTAGGCCCACGTGCTGCGACCTCTCATAGAGAACTTTCATTTTCTCTTGCATTTGCGGAGCATTGAGCTACCACAAAACATGTTCCCCTACCACAAAACATGTTCCCCTACCACAAAACATGTTCCATTACCACAAAACATGTTCCCCTTGCAGAAAGTCTGCTTAAAAGCATTCATGTGCTCATGCGGTGGTGGTTTCTGTAGCATTCTGTTTTATTTGTTGAGGTTGCTTGCTCTACACACAACCTTATATTAGTTCTCTTTTTATGACATTTACTGAAATAGACTGCAAGGTCTTTTCTATTTAGACATATACCCCAATATAGCCAACGGACCATATGTCTAGGTTGAGCCGGGCGCGTCTCGTCGAAACGAGGCAAAATTTCAATTTTTTTTATATGACTGAAATAGCAGTAGTCCTGTTCTTTCATGTGTCTCTTCAGAGACCTTGGTAACCAGACATCAGACTCCTGGTTCGCAGAATAACCACACTTTATAGGACATTCACATCAATGTATGCCGGGTTTAAAATACACAGATAAAAAGAAAGTCAGCTATTAGTATTAGATGTGAAACTTATGAAAACACTTTATGTCTTCAGTCCTGCAGAAATCTGAGTCTACACATTAAGTATTTACCGTCTATCGGAAAGAAGCTAGAAAGTCCAAGCCCGGATAGTAGAATTTGCAAGATAGAACATCAACCCCTTCATAAGTTACAAGGAAGATAACCACGCTCGCATTTGTACACGTCGGTGGCGCAGCAATTTATTCATCTATTTATCAAGTTCGAACACTCACAAGTTGATTCGTCTATTTATCAAGATCACATGCGCACTCAAGAATTTATTTGTCTATATGTCAAGTTCAACTCACTCAAAAGTTTATAGCCTAAACAAGTTCAGTTACTGAGTACGTCAGTGCATGAAGTGAATTCATCTACTCCAACGTGTATTGCACGACGTAAATTCATTCAAACAAGCTTCATTGCACGAAACCTACTTATATCAGAAGAACATGTCGTGGGAAAACTCAAGTCAAGGCAGTGCCTTCTTCAAGTTTATACAATACCAGAAACCTACCCTCTGTTCTATACTACTGTTCTTAAGTCTTCTATCATTTACTAGACACAGTATCAAGTAGAGATGGCTACTGTGTGTATGTGTCGAAACAATGCTTCGAAACAGCATCTAGTCCGAGAGATTCGACACAGCCTGCTTGTTTGTTTCGACACAGTTAGTGCCCTAAGAAATCTAGGGCACTAGACACAGTTTCAGTTCCTGTCTGTCTGCCTCGCTGTTTTGCAGAGACCCACTGTCTCACCTTCCGTGAGCCTTTGTAAAATTTGAATCAACCGTTCGGAACATTAGTATGGAATATCAAACATGTCATATTTCTCAGGGATGTGTTATGATGACTTGATTTTACAAGTGATGTTATTTTTGCTGAGAAGTTATAGACACTGGAAATTGTGTCAGTGCTGCAGTTGTCAATGTTTTAGGCACTATGTTAAAGTTGAAAGTGTCCATGTGTTCGTATAAATGTAATGGACACTTTATTAGCTCTGCTGATAGCTGTGTACTGGTGTGGATTTGAGTCATTGTCTACCAAAACTAGCTTACTCTAGTTTGATATCATGTGTTATTATTACTGTTATCATTATTGTTGTTTTTTTATTTTTTTTACATATACTGCAGCTATCATCATATCTCCGTTTTATTTCATCATAATGAACACTTGTGTAAAAATATTGAATTGTGGTCACACGAAATACCATAGATTTTCACACACGACAGTAGCGCGCAAGTAAAAACAGTTCATGTATAGTAATGTATTACGGTACTGTCTATTAGAGATTTCTTTCTCCCCGATACGGGCAATTGTGTCGTTGTGTCGACACTGTTTCGACACAGTTTAAATCACTGAGCCGACTGTCTCGAAACAGCGAAGTGTGTCGATTTGCATACCTCTAGTATCAAGGTCTTTGTCTTGTGTGGACTGACATATACTGTATAATAGGGGAACAACAGAAGTGATTGCGTCATTAATAAGGCTAAGCTGCCCATTGTAAACTTCCGGTGTTGTCTTGCGTTTCGCACTAATGACCGGTTATCAAAGCATCTTTTTTGGGGGATGCCTAGCTGGCCGGGAGGATAGTGTGATTCACTTGTATAGCTAGGCGGTGTTGTCGTACGGAAGGTACGGGTTCAAATCCTGGATAAGCCACTCAGGTCTGTTGTTTTTCTATTGTCTAGTGTTCTACTTCTTTATTTCTTACGAGTGCCTGAAAACACACCTTTATGTTTGTCTAATATTTATTTACTTCAAGATTAGACAGTAGACAGTTTTCTTAGACAAATCTCAATAGCGTCTACGCTATGAGATTTCCAAGCGTTGATACACCTTACATATTACAAGTTTCTCACTATTACACGGGCGATCTTTACAGCAGTCATTGCTCGTCACTGAGATAACCAACACTGTGAATAAGTCTTCTACATTGGAGATATATATAATTTTCCTTTTGCGCTCCTTCTGGAGCATAGTGCCACAACTGCATCTGGTCCCCTTACAGGAAGCCTGCACCAGGCATTCACAGGCTCTCGCAGCAGTGGTTTATGTGGTAATTAGTTGTACATGATGAGGTTGCCAGTTCCATGTACAACAACATATTAGTCGCCTTGTACAACATGCCTGAGTGTGCAGTGGGCCTATTATTTCGTTGTCTCTTCAAAGATATATAGCACATTTTATACTTGTGCTAGTGTAGATTTTTTAAAAAGGAATATTAACAATTAAAACTACCCCTAGATTATCTTGGCCCCAAGAGATGTACGCTGGTAAGACTGAACTCTCATAAGGGGTACGCGATTATCGTAAGTTTGGGAAACGCTGGTCTAAACAGGTGGAAGTTGTTAGGAGCTGTAGTGGTATTGATGGTATTGTATGATGGTGTTATTACTACATGTAACTTGTATGAGGCCAGCTGTGAAGGCTCCTGAGATAAAATGTAGTTGAGAATTATCAGAAGGCCTTTCTTGCTACCACTACGACCTCACACTTAATTTTTTTTTTTCTTAATGAATGTGGCTACGTAAAGTGTCTAGGGTAATGATGTGTAATGTGGTGTGTTAGTTATAAATACACCCACAGACATTTAAGAAGACTAATAAGATTAACAAGTGTTAAAATACACTGAACTAACTCACGTGTATAAAGTTTTTGATATAATTATATTACATTTATTGGTTCTGGATCAAGTTTTATGTGACCAGAACTTGTTTTAAAAGAAGGATTGAAAATTTATGAAAAAAAATGCATGGAATGTTACATAATAAATGCAAGAGTGTACATATTTAAGTACTAGACTAGTTAGTTTTATTAAAAAAAAGTTCGAGTAGTCATCTCTTTGGGAGGATAGTTACTGTTTGTGCTGTTGGGGTGGCCTCATCACACCTGTCTATATTGACTACACATTGTCCAGAAAATGGTGGGAATTTTTATGGGGATATTAGTCACTACCAATAGTTGGTGAATGTCCAGCAGACCAGAGGCTCACTCATCTTTTTGTTGCTCTGGTGCTGAAAACTTGCGGTCCCACCTCTCCGTGCTGGCGGGCAATAATGGTGGTCTCTGTCACAAGAACTGCACAGATACACTCGAGTAAAGTCACCCACCGAATAGACTCTGCTTTGTTGTCGATAGAAAACTCACAGCTCTGCAATCAAAGTATGGGCTATGTGTCAAAATCTATTCTATACCCACGTCTGGACACCACACTGACACAACAACCACATCATACAGACAGGTCAGATCTCTCTGACCAAACAGCACAGTTACCATGGTGGGTTTACATCCGATAGATCCTCCCAGACTATAGATTCTGAAAAATAATTATTAGTTGTCGGCCCTAAAAGAAGATAGGTAATCTGTTTCAACGCTTGATTTATTTTGCATAATCCTTGCTGTAGTTTATGTACACTGTTGGTCCCTAGACCCTGACTTGGGCGGGGGGTCTAGAGCAAAATCCCTACTTGTTTGTAAGGCTAGATTTTGATATGGCAGTATCAAATCACTCGAACATGAAACAATATTCAAAATATATAAAGAAATAATTTCAATCTTACCAGATTATGAATACATAACACAGAATTGCTAGCAAAACTCAGCTGAGCTGCTGGCTATAGTATGGCGTCCCTAAATTTATTCACTGTCTTTCATATGGGAAAACACCACACTTTAAAATCTGTGTCTAACACTGAACAATTATTGAAGAATGACCCCACTTTCGCGTCTGAGCGCTAATGATATGATTGTCTGTGGCCAATCACTGCCTAGTTGTACTTTAAATTTCAAATTTCTACACTAAAGTCATTTCAGTCATGCTTCAGTCAAGTATGGATGGTTATCTGTTAGTCTGTCCGTCTCTACTTGTGTTTCTAAAAAAATGTGCTTGATTTTTGAAGCAACCTTTCTCTCCCCTTAAAATTTTGTCGTAAAAAGTTATATTTAGACACAGCTACCGCTCAAAAACCCTCTCCTCCATAATAAGTAACTTTGAACACCTGTTCCCAAGGTCGTGTTTTTGTGTGCAAATTGTGACACTTTTAGATTCAATACAGTCTAGCGATGATGTGAACTACACTGTCTTTTGTCATTATCTTCAATATTATCTATCCGTTTGTAAAATTAAGATCATATTATTTCATTGCTCAGAATAGGCCATCCGGCCAGCTAATTTTTATATTCCTAACATTAATATTAAGAAAAATTACTTTTTAAATTTTTGTAATATTCCTAACATCTGCGTTTTAGCCGCTGAATTCAAATCAAGCGCTTGGTATCGCAAAACGTCCAATTCCGTACCTCGTGTCAATTTGGGGGACTTGAATTTTTTTACTTTCATCCATTTCCCCCCCCCAATTGCGTCTCTTTAGCCTTTCCAGTCATATTTTTTTCCTTTTTGATCCTCCGTTCCCCTCCTGTCTAGCAAGTCAATTTTATGGAGGGTGATGACCCGCGGTCTAGGCGATCATGTACATCAGCAGCCTACGCATTATGTTTTTTATCCTTAAATGTTATCTTTTGAGTATTTTACCGTTGTATCTCTGTCAATTTCACTACACATCTCCCCACTTGAAAACATGCCTATGGCAAGTTCCAAAACCAGCGATACACATAGGTAAAATTACTCCTCACGTCTGCCACTACTCTAATTTTGATCACAGGGGTGCCGACTGAGGCAATCTGCACCGACATTCAATTTGCCTGGGATATATTGGATACTAAACTGATAAGGTTGAAGCAATAAAGACCACCTCAGCAATCTTGCGTTTTCATGCTTAGCCTGAGACAAGAACACGAGAGGCTGATGATCCGTCTCCACCACAAATGTCCTACCATACAGATAGATTTGAAACTTCTTTATTGCCCAGATTAATGCTAAACATTCTTTTTCGCTTGTGGAGTATCCTTGTTCCGCCTTATTCAATTTGCGGCTTGCATAAGCGACTGGTTTCAGTTCCCCAACAGGTGAAGATGATCTTTGCAACAAAGCCCCTCCGAGTCCTACATTACTTGCATCGGTTCTTAAGACAAAGTCCTGTGTCAAATCAGGCAGTTTGAGAATAGGCTTGCTAGTGAGTTTTTCCTTTAACTCTTGGAACGCTAGTTCACATTGTGCAGTCCAAATAATTTTATCTGGAAGTCCCTTGCGAGTCAGATCAGTCAGAGGAGCACAAATAGCGTTAAAATTCTTGATGTATTTCTGATAAAATCCGCATAACGACACAAATGATCGCACGTCCTTTTTTGTTTGCGGCCTAGGTGCTCTCTGCAGTTTTTCCAAGTTCTTAGGATCAGGGGTCATATTACCCTGATATACAGTGTGCCCCAAGAATTCCAACTCTTTGCATCCAATACAACATTTTGTTGGCCTAGCAGTTAAGTTCGCCTCCCGAAGTCTATCAAACAACATCTCCAGAGCTTCAATGTGTTCTTCAAATGTCTCTGTGGCGACGAGAATATCATCCATGAAATTTGTGATACATGGGTTATTCAGGGGGTCCAACAATTTTCGCATCATCCTTGAAAACACACTCGGAGCATTTTTCAGTCCGAATGGTAGCATATTGAATTCATAATGTCCATCCGAAGTGCTAAAAGCCAAATAAGGTCTCACTTCAGGCTTCACTGGGATCTGGTAATAGCCTTTACTAAGATCCACCTTTGAAAAGTATTTTGCCTTGTTCAGTCTGGCAAATAACTGTTTTGTGTCTGGTAATGGATCCACTTGTCCTTCTGTGACAGCATTCAGTTTCCTGTAATCTATGCACAGTCTGTGTTCCCCAGACGGTTTCCTCAACAAAACGACACTAGAACTAAAAGATGATTCACTGTGCGAAATAATCCCCTCCTTCAACAAATAATCTATTTCTTCCTTCAATGCCTTCTCCTTCGCGAACGGAATAGAATAGGCTCTCATACAGATTGGGTTTGAGTCTACCAGTTTCATGTCATACTGTAGCAAATTTGTATGGCCTGGTTTATCTGTTAATACATCTGTATGTTCCTCCAGAACCTTTTGAACTCTCTCCCTCTGGTTTTTAGTCAGGTGCTTACTGACTTTTACCTGTGCTGCTGTTTCACAAGGATGTAATGGGTATTCATGTGAGGTGAGTGGTTCCTTTTGCATCTGGGTTGCAATAGCCAAGGTCAATAAGGGGGTGCTTTCCTGGAGTGGTCTGTCCAGATACTTCTTTAACAGGTTTACATGATAAACTTTTTCCTTCCCCTTTTTGTCAATTTTATAGTTTGTTCTAGACACCTTCTCTAGAACCGTATATGGACCTTGCCAACCAATTTGTAATTTATTCTGGCTTCCCGGTAGTAGAAGCAGCACCTTCTCTCCGACTGCCAGTTCCCTGTCCTTTGCCTTCCTATTAAAATATGCTGCATGTTTCTTCCTGGCTTGTTTCAAATTATCATTTGCCAGTTTCCATCCAGCTTTCAAACGAGTGGTCAGTTCGTTCACATATTGATACGATGAGGTAACAGTCTCTTCCGCCTTCTCATCTGTCCAGGTCCTTAATAGGGTTACATCTGGATCTTTAATTTATCATACTTATTTTTCATGGAACCCATCGGGTCCCGTCCATTAGAAGCCCTATAATGAGGACTTTTCTTCCTAGAATCATCACTCACAAATCGACCACTACCAATTTTTCTCTGGGGTTTGTCTCCCCACTTAAGATTGTTTATGAGAGATCTTCGCTCTCTTGTCTGTTCTTCCAGTTTATATAAGTCTGACCGAGGGATTGTCATCCTATCCTGGGTAAAATTTCTTCTTTGTACTCTTCGCATAGTGGCCATGTTAATCCATTCAAGTGAAGACTGGGTGTGAAAAGGGGGCTCCCATTCCACTTTGTCTACCCGAGTATAATTAGTTTTCCTTTCAGGCCTAAAGTTGCCCCGTGGCGTTTCTAGGTCCTGCACATATTTTCCCTTTGTGGGTGTTCCCTCATGAAATACGCCACATGCTTCTACAAAGTTTTCAACATCGACATTTACGTCGGGCCAATAGTATTTTCGAGCAATCTTTTGGCAGATGGTACCGACTTTCTCATGGTCACCATCTGTTCCAACATGTAAGCTCCTTATTAAGTTTGCCCTATATATCTTGGGAAGAACTAACTGTCCGTGACCAGTGGATCTAGTTCCTGTCTTCCTGTATAAGAGTTTGTTCTTCATGAAATATTCCCCCTTGCTCGGAGGTGTGTGGCATTTGGGCAATTTTTTAAAACAGGGCTTGAGTGTCCTATCCTCAGCCTGCGCCTTCCTCATCTCCTCTGGATGAGCATTTATAGGTTCACCTTCTTCCTCCTTCTTCTGTGACCTGGTCTGCACTGTCGCCATGATCACAGGTTTCTCGGGATTCCCCAAGAAGACGTATCTACACCCCAATATCAGAGGGTAGATTGGTTCATCTATCACTGCTGCTCTGATTTCTCCTTCCACATAGCGAGTTTTCACCGTTATCCTTGCGATGGGAAGTGTCATGAGTGGTATGTCCTTAGTCGCCCCTTGTATTTCCACTGTTTCTGTGGTATACTGACTTGGGTCCACTAGGCTAGACTTCACAACTGAATCATAATCCAAACCTGTATCATAAAGGCACCTTATGGTGACCCCATTACAAATAACATCCTCACAAACTGGGGGGTGATAAGGTTCCTGTTGTCCCTTAGGATTAACCTTTAATCTTTGCGTCCCCGACTTCATTGCAGCAATGTTTGAAGGTTTCCTTCTACAAAATTCGGTGTTATGGTTATCCTTCTTGCACCATTTACACCATCTTTTTCCTTGGTTCAACGGTTTTCTTTCATTGAACTTTTGGTCATTGAACTGTGAGTTTCTGTCGCGATAGTCATTTCTTGGCCGCTCAAAGTTTGTCCTACCTTTATTTCCCTGCTCTCTATTATCAAATTTATTAAATTGCTGTGGAGCTTTAAAATTGTCTATGTGCTTCTTCTTAGCACCACTTACCTCTGCCTGGGCTGCCTGATACCTCTCAGCAACATTTAAAATTTCCCCCAACTTCTCTGCACCTTGTTCCATGAGAAATTTTCTCATGTCTGGAGCCATGGACTCTCTCAATTGCTCAATCATGATCATTTCTTTAAGATCTTGGGTCTTCCCCAGAGCCGTCCATTTCTCCAAATAGGTTTCTAGTCTGGCAGAGAATTGGTGGTATGTCTCCCCAGACAACAGTTTGGCATTTCTAAATTTCTTACGATAAAATTCACCATTCTTCTCGTACCTTAATAACAAAGCCTGCTTTAACATGTCATAATTGTCTTGGTCTTCCCTGTTCATTTTGGCAAATACTTCATAAGAAGTACCCCTCAATCCCTGTGATAGCTTTAAACTCCACCTCTCTCTCTCTAACCCATATGTAGTAGCTAATAACTCAAAACGTCCTAGGTACCCCTCTATGTCATCGTCTTTCTCAACAAAATGGTCTAAATGAAACCCCATAGCTGAGTTTGAGGCTCCCATACTGGGCGTAGCATCTGAGGCAAAAGGGCTGGCACCATTTTCAGGAGCCGGGCCTTGTAATTCCAGCTCCCTTAGTCGTAATTCGTGCTCCCTCTGCAACCTTCTATCTTCTGCCTCCCTTTCGGCAGTCAACCTTTTTTCTTCTGCCTCCCTTTCGGCCTTTTTATCTTCTGCCTCCCTTTCGGCCTTTTTATCTTCTGCCTCCCTTTGCTGTCGTTTTTCTTCTGCCTCCCTTTGCTGTCGTTTTTCTTCTGCCTCAATCTGCAGCCTCTTAATTTCTCTATCAGCCTCAATTTGTAACCTCTTCTCTTCAGCTACCTTTCTATCTTCCCTTTCAATATATTTATCACATTCAGTCGTTACGTATTGAATTAAAATTTGACCATCCATCCCCATCTCCTTCGCAGTGAGCACAGCAGCTGATCTAAACTTTGCTAGCTCTGCCATACTTTTTGGACAATATAATAATATACAAGATAAATCTCTAACCAGTAAATACACTAAGTACTTCTAATTACTATATGACTATAGTCTAACTAATTCTAACTAACCAGTTAACTAATTAATTATTACTGGCTGTGAAGATTCACCAACTTTTATCTGCAGGGACACTTTTAATTTTAAAGGAAATTTTACAATTTATTTCCCTACTTTTATTTCTCCCACCAGGAGATCCTAATTTACTGTTGGGCTAATTATCCCTGGACAAGACCCCAATTTATGTAGTGGTGTTGATGGTATTGTATGATGGTGTTATTACTACATGTAACTTGTATGAGGCCAGCTGTGAAGGCTCCTGAGATAAAATGTAGTTGAGAATTGTCAGAAGGCCTTTCTTGCTACCACTACGACCTCACACTTAATTTTTTTTTTCTTAATGAATGTGGCTACGTAAAGTGTCTAGGGTAATGATGTGTAATGTGGTGTGTTAGTTATAAATACACCCACAGACATTTAAGAAGACTAATAAGATTAACAAGTGTTAAAATACACTGAACTAACTCACGTGTATAAAGTTTTTGATATAATTATATTACATTTATTGGTTCTGGATCAAGTTTTATGTGACCAGAACTTGTTTTAAAAGAAGGATTGAAAATTTATGAAAAAAAATGCATGGAATGTTACATAATAAATGCAAGAGTGTACATATTTAAGTACTAGACTAGTTAGTTTTATTAAAAAAAGTTCGAGTAGTCATCTCTTTGGGAGGATAGTTACTGTTTGTGCTGTTGGGGTGGCCTCATCACACCTGTCTATATTGACTACACAGTGTCCAGAAAATGGTGGGAATTTTTATGGGGATATTAGTCACTACCAATAGTTGGTGAATGTCCAGCAGACCAGAGGCTCACTCATCTTTTTGTAGCTCTGGTGCTGAAAACTTGCGGTCCCACCTCTCCGTGCTGGCGGGCAATAATGGTGGTCTCTGTCACAAGAACTGCACAGATACACTCGAGTAAAGTCACCCACCGAATAGACTCTGCTTTGTTGTCGATAGAAAACTCACAGCTCTGCAATCAAAGTATGGGCTATGTGTCAAAATCTATTCTATACCCACGTCTGGACACCACACTGACACAACAACCACATCATACAGACAGGTCAGATCTCTCTGACCAAACAGCACAGTTACCATGGTGGGTTTACATCCGATAGATCCTCCCAGACTATAGATTCTGAAAAATAATTATTAGTTGTCGGCCCTAAAAGAAGATAGGTAATCTGTTTCAACGCTTGATTTATTTTGCATAATCCTTGCTGTAGTTTATGTACACTGTTGGTCCCTAGACCCTGACTTGGGCGGGGGGTCTAGAGCAAAATCCCTACTTGTTTGTAAGGCTAGATTTTGATATGGCAGTATCAAATCACTCGAACATGAAACAATATTCAAAATATATAAAGAAATAATTTCAATCTTACCAGATTATGAATACATAACACAGAATTGCTAGCAAAACTCAGCTGAGCTGCTGGCTATAGTATGGCGTCCCTAAATTTATTCACTGTCTTTCATATGGGAAAACACCACACTTTAAAATCTGTGTCTAACACTGAACAATTATTGAAGAATGACCCCACTTTCGCGTCTGAGCGCTAATGATATGATTGTCTGTGGCCAATCACTGCCTAGTTGTACTTTAAATTTCAAATTTCTACACTAAAGTCATTTCAGTCATGCTTCAGTCAAGTATGGATGGTTATCTGTTAGTCTGTCCGTCTCTACTTGTGTTTCTAAAAAAATGTGCTTGATTTTTGAAGCAACCTTTCTCTCCCCTTAAAATTTTGTCGT
The DNA here is from genome assembly GCA_024509875.1 of Oreohelix idahoensis. Lineage (NCBI taxonomy): Eukaryota > Metazoa > Mollusca > Gastropoda > Stylommatophora > Oreohelicidae > Oreohelix > Oreohelix idahoensis. The sequence continues at coordinate 838,218 of JAMPIV010000598.1, forward strand.
AAAAGTTATATTTAGACACAGCTACCGCTCAAAAACCCTCTCCTCCATAATAAGTAACTTTGAACACCTGTTCCCAAGGTCGTGTTTTTGTGTGCAAATTGTGACACTTTTCGATTCAATATAGTCTAGCGATGATGTGAACTACACTGTCTTTTGTCATTATCTTCAATATTATCTATCCGTTTGTAAAATTAAGATCATATTATTTCATTGCTCAGAATAGGCCATCCGGCCAGCTAATTTTTATATTCCTAACATTAATATTAAGAAAAATTACTTTTTAAATTTTTGTAATATTCCTAACATCTGCGTTTTAGCCGCTGAATTCAAATCAAGCGCTTGGTATCGCAAAACGTCCAATTCCGTACCTCGTGTCAATTTGGGGGACTTGAATTTTTTTACTTTCATCCATTTCCCCCCCCCCCAATTGCGTCTCTTTAGCCTTTCCAGTCATATTTTTTTCCCTTTTGATACTCCGTTCCCCTCCGGTCTAGCAAGTCAATTTTATGGGGATGATGACCCGCGGTCTAGGCGATCATGTACATCAGCAGCCTACGCATTATGTTTTTATCCTCAAATGTTATCCTTGGAGGAATTTTACCGTTGTATCTCTGTCAATTTCACTACAGGAGCCGATCACGGCAGGCGTGATGCACAAAACATGTTCAGTGTTAATGTTCCCCGTAACTGTACCATGTTGGAATACCAGAATCTGCTCAGACTGTCTGTCTCCAGTTCTCTTCTCTATAGGCGCCTTGGTCTTTCTCTACCTCTCTTGCCATGGGGATTTCAGAACAAGGACTGCCTGGTTATGTTGTGAGCAGGTGTTTCTCAAGGTGTGTCTTATCCACCTCTAGCGACTGTGATATGATATTTTGTTACAGTTAGATTTACCAGCTATTTAGACTTTCAATGCGGAAATTGAGCACGGAATGGTAGTGTTGTTACAGTGCTTACTTCTCGAGGCAAAGTCGCTAGGTTCAAACCTAGGTAGTATCATGTTTCAGTCTACCCAGTTGTAAAAAAGGGTACCTGGCTCGTGGGATGGCAAAGGCAACGAATGATGGAAATTGGTCACTCCATTTCATTAAAACTGAGACCTGGTATAAGTGAAGCCTCTAACATTTCACTCCCTATACCGGTATCGGATATGGTAGCACCTTTACCTTTACTTTAGTGAGGTAGGTAGTCCTGAGGCAGAAGTTGCATTCGGGAAATGAGGTGAGGAAATTTTCAGAATCTTGGATCAATTAAATTTCAACCCTAAGACCTGTTAATAATAAAGACAATGTATGGTCAACAAACAAACAAAAACAGTTGCAAGAAGTGGCGACCAAATACAAACTTTAAAATAAATGACACCGCTTGTAATATTGAACGCCAGACAACACTTTTTTATAGTATACGAGTGAGTCATCCGCCAAAACATGGTGGAAAATAATTATATTGTTGTACGTTTCTGCTGTATGTTCTCATGTCAGCACTAATGCTCCTGTGGTCATTTACCAGAATGCGTTAGTTATGAAGCTATGGAGCAACGCTTCAAAACTGACATGATGATGGGGGGCGCTCAATGAACAAAAATTTGACAGAATAGTTATCTGCTGCTTTATTACACCATGTTTTGTAAATGTACGGATATTTTTATTTTAAACCTTGCCTTGGTACGTATTCAAAAGCTAAAATAAAATTTTAAAAATAAACTTTCTATAACTGCTCCTCCGAATCATTATTTAAGGGAGTTTCGACTTGAGCGACTAAATCGCCAGAGTTACTGCATAAGTAACGAACTACATACTGTATTCATACTCACCCGAATTAAAAATGGGAAAAATTATTTTTTAAAAATGATGTCCAAAATCAAACATCCTCCATTTTAAGGATGGGGACAAATTACGGTTTGATTTAGCTGGCGCACACTTTAGTTCCCATTCCGAAAAATACCCCATGAACAAAAATTGCAACGTTTGTTGGGAAAAAATTGGACTAATGTGATGGAGAAATAGAGAATTAGGAGGTTTCATATTTTGGTAAATAAAAAGCAGGCATGAACATGTCTTAGTCTATTGTATGTTTTCAGGACATGATTTAATTCCTTATGTTTTTATACTTTCAGGTAACTGTGTGGACAATGTCAGCTAATACAGACAGTTGCCATGATCTTGACATGACCGAGCCCGAAAGTAATCAGAATGTTTACAGCCCTGCATCTAGTTATTCGACCTATTCAGGAGAGGTCAAATACATCTTTAACCCCAAAGATAAAAGCAGAGATGAGTACATGGACTACTCCCACATAAACTCCCGCACCAAACAGAACTACATGTCTCACACACCACGTACACTTAGTGCCTCATCGCAGCTGTCAGGCAAAGAGAATAGAACTCCACACTGTACAAGAGATGAGCTTGTGTTTGATCCTCAACAGCACATGCCTTCACAACATGTAGCATCTTCAAGGACGAGCAGTGTTCTTTCTAGTGTATCCAGGGGTGGGGGACCCTTTAGCCCTCATATGGAAGAAGCCGTATATTCCGGCACACAGGGCTATAGATCGTGTAAATTAAGAGTATTCTCAGATCAAGGCCCAAAAGAAGGGTCATACTTTAGTTCCGACAGTGAGATGCTCCCTTATCCTTACGTCAGATCTTCTCACCCAGTGCTGAAAAACAATATGTTAATATCTCTGCATCCTCATAACATGCAGAAGCCATCAAACTTTAATCATGACATGCACAACAACCATATTAAAAACAATGCAGTTGGATCTGGTCTAAATACATTTCAGAGTCAGCATCCACTGAGTAGTATCCACAATTTTCATCATTACCAGCAGCTAAATAATGCTCATTCAGTGGTCACTGGACCATATCACCCACAAGAGCAACTCAACCACAGTCATGAACATCCCTATCCAATGCCTCCTGGATACACTCATCAACAACACAGCCGGAGAAAGACGTGGTCACCCCCTGCCTTGAAAATGAGCCTTGCCATTGCCAACTCCCAAGGGTCTCGTGTGTGCTATAGTCATGATTCTCTGGACATTGCCGAGGAATCCACTATAGAGAGAAAGACTCAAAGTCTTTCAGAGGACCTTGATATGACCCCGCCCAGGCTGGCCCCAGTCAGCGGAGTGCTGGCACAGGTGAGTTTTAAACAGAGCAAATTTAAATAGAGTGGTTTTTTTTTTTTTAAATAGCATTGGAGTGACTTATACAAATGAACAATACATTACAATCAGGAAGTGCTTCTAGTGTATTGTTCAGTTGTAAAACAAACTCCAGTACATATATTTTTACCGAAAATCTTTCTTATTTGAATAATACATCTGTATGTTCCAAGATGGAGCTGTGGTAGCACAGTGGTTAGTGCACTGGCTTCCTAGCTCGGTGGTCCATGGTTCGATCCCCAGTTGATGTGGGATTTTTTAGACCGCAAACGGCCTGGGGTCGACCCAGCCTCATGAGTTGGGTACCAGAGCAACTCTGGGAAGGTTATGGCGGCCGGCGTGATGCTGACCAAATCACCCCTAGTGTGCAGATGGTCAAGAAAATATGGGCCTAACACCTTATTCCCAATATGTCTCAATAGGCGTGTAAAGGGATCCTTTACCTACCTTTACCATATTTCAAGATATACGAATACAAAATGAAAGAGGAGCTTTCATTGCACTGGGAAATATATGGAGAACTAAAGAAAATCAATATGTCTATGTTAGAGAGAAAATAAACACGTATGCAGGCCACCAAGAACCACTTTTGTCAGTAGTGAAACGTCGAAAGCTTGCCTGGTTTGGGCATGTAACTCGTCATGACTCCCTTTCGAAAATGATCCTCCAGGGAACAGTCGAAGGTAAACGGAGAAGAGGAAGACAAAGAAAATCCTGGGCTGATAACATCAAAGAATGGGCAGGACACGGTTTTTCCACACTTGTACGCATTGCTGAGGATAGAGAGCAGTGGAGGACCCTGTCTGCTGATGCTTCCACCATGGCACCCCTACGACCCATGACGGGTTACGAGTTGAGATGATGAAAGAAAATCAAGTCCAACACAAAAAATCAGAATCTTCAATTGACACGTCAAGTCAGTCCTACTGAAACATGGAGAACAACCAAAACAAGAGGCAAACAGCTACAGATTTTAATTCATGGATGCTTGCGTAGAATAGAAGCATTAAATTGGTATATAAAAATCACTCATGTGAAACGTATGACAGAAACCAGACAAGTGCCAGTTGAACAAGAAGGTGCCGCTGGAGATGGACATGACACACATTGAGGACACCTAGTGATGATAGCATTACTAAGCAGTCCTTGTTCTGGAATCTCCCGGGTAAGAGTTTTAGAGGAAGACCAGAATATACCTGGTGACATACATAAATGGCGTGATGAAGACATAGAAAGACCTTGACCTGATGGCATGGGCGAGGACGACTTGGCATAAGATTATTGAAGGCCTATACTCCTTGGGAAGCTGAAGGGTGACGATGATGATATCTCCGTATAGTCCCCAGTGGTCTCTAAAGAAACAAAGAAAGAATAGGACTACCATCACGCAAGGCAACTAATATAAGTTTAGGCATGGGGAAGGCAACGTCATCATGGAAAACACAGTGCCATAGAAACCGCCGTTACAAGAGCAAGTCGCTACGTGGTACAGCTTTACTGCAAGGGGACCAGATGCAGCTGCTTGCTCCGTAAGATGCAAAAATAATGATGATGATGACGCTGATGATATTCTTTATCTCTGATTAAAAATCTGGGTCAACTCTGCTCTTCCTAGTCCATATAAATGATTTTATGGCCCGTATTGATATCAGCCCCATCATCAAGTGCCATGTCAGGTGGCGAAGACAATACATTCTCTCCAAAAGTCTTTGGATCAGGGATTGCCTTTGGGTTCTGTTGTTGACTTCCTCTCAAGGGGTATTGTCAGTCCATCTATTACTTTCTCTCTCTGTCTCTCTCTCTCTCTCTCTCTCTCTCTCTCTCTCTCTCTCTCCCCCTTTGTTTTCTTATTCTGCTTCGTCCCTCAATCCAGTAACATGAATTAGCCTCCCGCAGACCCAGAAATGAGGTGAGCCCTGTGGTTGACAGTAGACTTATAGAGATTTAGAATAGTGAAACTTGTACCGAGCTGTTGTGTCCTGCATTCCATACTCCTAACAACAGGAGGTATTCTCATCACATGCCAGACCCGCTTTGACGGGATTTATATTTCCAAAATTAGACAGATAGCTGAAATACCATCTTGGCTCTGTGTTAGTTCGAAGTTCCAACTGCAATAAATAAGATAAAAAGCACATTCCTTCTTCAGAAGAAGCGCCGCTGTGGAGCTGAAAATAGCACGCAGTTGTAATACATAATTGCTGGCTTTCTGCTGATTACTGTGCCCTGGTTCTGCTTGTCTCGCAGACGGTTTTAACTTTTACCATGAACTGTAGAATTAAGATACGAAACTATTACAGTGTTATCCTTCACATGTTTTAAACACAACAGATGCATTTCTAAGAACTTGAATAATGATGTCTACCTTTTGTCTCTAACATTTAATAATACCATGATGTCATTCTGAATTAGTGTGTGGAAAAGAACGCTGCAGAAAAATGTGGCGTGCACTATGTGCATCATTTATCACCCTTCAGTTTCTCAAGGAGCATACGTCTTCAACAAATGTATGCCAAGTCTTTCTGTCCCTTGCCATCCTCCCAAGGTCTGTTCGTGTCTTCCTCATTCCTTTCAAGTCTTGTCTCCAATTCTGTTCTCCGTGCGTTCATGGGTAATACTTTTTTCTTATAAGGTGTATTGTAAATTTGAAGGTAAGACCTTATAAGATGTTCGTTGTTTTGTATTATAATGCTTAAGGTACGCCTAAACAATTTTACTACTAATTATAAAGGGCCCCGATTACATAGTTGTGACGAGTGAGGCGTGTGAGGGAGTAATATTGTGTCGATGTAATACAGTTTGCATTGTCATGTATAAAACAAGACACGGTTAGTATTTAAAATGGTGCACCAAAAACGCACCGAGCTTGAAAGGCATCCATAGTGTTGTTCCGTGAAATGTGTACGTATGTCACAGTGAGACGGTTGGAGATCCTTTCGTTTATGTGTCGTGAAAGGACGTATACCGCTGATGTTAATGAAATAGTGAAGACCACTCATGCTTGATGGGATGGACATATTTATCATGCATGCCTTTGCACTTGATATGAAAATGCTGATGAAAATTACATTGTGAAAACGGCCCTGAGAAAACATACATTGTTGTGCTCGGCTGTTGCATGAGTTGAGTCGTAGCTGAGAGAGCCGTTATCGTTGAGTTATTTGATTAATGAACGTTGCTGCTATATATATGAAGCTTGACAGATGGATGATATGGATAGTCAATAATTGTCAAAGAATTATTTGTCATGTAATATTAGATATTGCAAGTAAGGAGTGTTGGGGATGGGGCTGTTTACCCCATCCTGCAAAAAAATGTTTTACCACAACAACAGCAACAAACAATACGGATAAGTCAAATATAGAATATAAGTCAATTCAGCCGTCCAAGACAGAAGAAGGCCATCTGGAAGCGAGGCTCATGAATCATCCCAGAGAAAGTCCAAAATAGTCTGGGTTCCCGACTAACATTCTTTTTTCGCCTAGGACAATCTCTAGGATGGCACCTGGGGCGTTCACAAAACACAAGGAGAAGATAACTGGAGACAGAACACCTGGAGCGTTCACAAAACACAAGGAGAAGACAACTGGAGACAGAAGTGAAAAAGAAGAGGAAGACGTGGAAAGAACTCGAGCTGATGGCACGTGACAGGAGGGTCTTAGCATGTGTTTGTTGAAGGCCTATTCTCATTGGGGAGCTAATGGGTATTGATTGATTGATTGAATAATATACACTAATGAAATTTGATGTTTTGTCTAAAACAGTGCTTTTTACCTTTTAGAGGCCATGCACCCCTTTACAGCATCCTTTTAAGGCATCTTAAAAATCTTCTCATCCCATTATATTCAAGCGCACAGCGTGTGCTAGAAATGCGAAAAGGAAATAAAAGTATTCTTGTTACATGAAATGAAAAGAAAACTATCATTTTATGTATATGTGGGCTGGGTGTAGTAAAATCTGCGAGAATAATCGCTCATTTCAGTAAGATTTTAGTCATAAAATGAAATAAATAAACCAGCCCTATTGTGTCTGACGGTGATGCTCTCACACGCCAGCAACGCTGCCTTTTGTGCAGTGCTAAAGCCTATAGAACGATTCCATGGTAAAAATCTAACACGCGTTTTGGTTTCGGTTTCGAAAACGTACTACCAACATTTAACATTTTGCCAGATCTGCTGCATACATTTGGCAGCCAAGACTTATAATTAACGATTTTGCGGAAGTATGCCGCCAAACTGCTATCTGAATTAACGTATTCTGTCAACTTTAACGCTGGTAATAAGTAGTAATCCTTACATTTTTTGGTAGTGTTACACGATACAATACAAATTATTAACGCCAATTCTTAACCCGCCACGCCAACACCCCGCTTCGCTTGATAGTCCGCCATGCATATATACACGCTGGAGCAAAGCCAACAGAGGCAAAACACGCAGACAATTTTATTGCCTCCTCGCGGTAATGTTTCTGACGTCACAAAAACAAGTTAGTTATTTGAAAAATACATGCTAGCGAGATGAAAGAGAGGGGAAGATGGCCGTCTTGTGTAAAATATTTATTTGACGATGACCGGTGACAAAATTGAAAATCTAAAACCATAATGAAACTGATCATAAAAATCATATGGTAGTATAGCTTTGAGTTCACTGATTAAGAATGTGTTTTAAATAATATAATAGTCCCAGTATTAGCCAAGTTATTGAGAAAATGCTAAATGTCTACGGACGCACGACCAAACAGACTGTTGTTTCTGCTTGTTTTTTTCATAACGTTAGTGGGGACACCGGCTTAGAAGGGAGGCATTGAGGTAAATTCAAATTCGCTTGGATAACAAGAGTATAGGAGGAGAGGGGAGCGGTGGGAAAACTGTTACCAAAAACTAACATCGTTTTGCATTGGCATAACTAAAGCAGACTGACCAATCGACTACCAGACGCAGAGTATGTTTGGAATTATTTTTGTTTTTCAAAAACTGCATTTGAATTCTGGTAGTCGCAAGCTTTCGATTGGCCAGTGCTACTAAATATTAGCAAAAAGCTTTCACTATTCATTGCCAGTTGAACAGTATTTTTTATTCAGATACGCTGAGAACAGCTGTGATAAATTTAAAAGTAAATTAAATAACTAAATAAGTATTTCACAGTCTGGACGGAGCAGAAGAAACTGAGGCCATTTCTTTGCAAAGTCAGCGTCATTTGTTTATATTTCTTGATTTGTGGTAAGAATGCTTTATGAATTTAATATGTTTAATCCCATTACCAAAGTTAGATACTGCTATTGGGAAAAAGTGAAGGACGTGCCGGGAGCAGACATTGTTGAGTCCTCACGTTGAAATGTATCTAACAAATGTATGTTGTCATGATTATGTTTGAAAATTATTGTATTAGAGTATATTAGTAAGCGTCCGTGTTCCATGAACATTGTTCAACATGCCTGAAGCATTTATATTTAAAAAGAAAAAGATGAGAAAATTATATAAAAGGAAATGTGGTTATCCCACATTATATTATTGAGGAAAACTATATAAACGTACAGTGGCGTATCTGCCATAGGGACCTGAGGGGTGGTCACAGCAAGGTGGGAGTCATGAAAAATTAGGGGGTGAGTGCACCTGAAATGCACGCGAGGCTGACCCCATACCCACGTATGAAATTAAATAAAAGAATAAGTGATCAGATGTAAAAGGCCAGGGTGTCCTTTTGTTGCAGAGGTTTTGTTTCCTGTTGCCAGCTGGTGACAGGAAACCTGAGGAGTGACGATAACGCCAAGAAGTCTCCGACATTTCATGTATGCTTTCAAGAGATAACAGCAGGAGCTTGGGCGTGTGATGTGATATCGATATTTCTGCAACTACACAATACCTTATCATTCAACAAGAAACCCCAGGTGATATGTTAAGGACCTGGGTATATCTGACAGTTTCGTGTTAAATAAACCTAGGTATTTCAAATCATACTCAGGAAGTTGATGGGGTATGATGATAATACAGCCCCTCATACACAGTGACTCTCCCTCTTAGAAGAATATAGTGTAAACTGTGAACATTCCAACAGGAAAGACATATATTAACTTTGTAGTTATTTGGGCAGATTGTCTACACAATTTTAGTTAATCTTTTATGTAAACTATCTTGTCCTCATTTTCAAAGACCTGTCCAAACGATATGACTGGACAGGCAAAATAAATTGTACAAAAAATTATCAAATTTAAAGAAAAACTTAACCACAAGTTTTTATTCACTTCCTCATAGAAACTTAAAGTGTTTTTGTGTTGTGTACCATCATTTCATTTCTCCCCTAGACACTAGGTACATCATACACCAGACACTAGAGCCAAAATAGTGACCGTGTGAGATCTAGGGAGGTAGCGTTAGGTTCCCTGCACATAATTCATCATCATCATTTATAGAGTCAGGGGCCTACATGTGCTTGACCTCACACGGTGAATACATACACGGATTTCATTCTTTTTAGGATACCATCATAACCTCCCCAGCAAAATCTAACTTTGCTACACTGGGCAGTTTTGGATAATGTGATCAGGGGTTTTAATTCCGGTTCCACATGGACATTCATTCGTATGAGATATCATGAGGCGATAGAAGTGGCCTAGTAATCTGTTTTTTTTTCCTTCTCTTGGATTCTTAGCCCCTGACTGACAAAGCAGTCTGTGGCCATTACGCCTAGTTGCGTCTTGTAGGGTAGCAACAAACTGTCCCCATTTGGCTCGGTCGGTGGCCATCCTTCGTGCCGTCCCCCAACTCTGGTTCAAACTTTGCATCTCAGCTTCCACTGTTCTCCGCCAGGTTGTCTTTGGTCTGTCTTTCTTTCGCCATCCTTCTGGGGGCCATAGCATAGCAGTTCTTGTGATGGTGTTAAGAGTCCCTTCTAAGGACATAACCAACCCAGTTCCAGCGTCTGCCCGCAATAATGGTGTCAATGTCTGTTTTTACTGCACCATGTAAGCATTTCCTAGTTGGAGATGGTATTCGGCTAAAAATATTCGAAGAATTGTCCTTAGGCAGGTTGTGTGGACAGATGATAATTTGGTCATTTCCTTTTCTGTTACTGTTAAAGGCGTGGTTTTGCTCTATTACTTCTGATATGTTAGTCTTTTCATTTCAGTTCCTTGCATCATGCCTTCGATGTTAATTACGCGAATGTGGATGTTAAAAGAATTGTCGAATCATATTGAACTTGTAATTTCATTGACTTGATAAGTCGGTTCATTGAGTCCACAAATATTTAATACAGTTACATGTCAAGACGATTCATGCATGTTGATCACAAAAAGTACATATTATAACTTGAACATATATTGCATATGTATGTAGATATCCTATCAGTCCTTGTCCAATAAATCGAATTACTGTATGCAGATTGTCATAGCTGTATGCACGCGCGGTTGGGGTTTCCAACGGCCGACAGTGAGTCTATGAGTCTGGCAAAATCAAATACTATGGACTGTAATTCACCCTTCCTTAATTTTCACTTACGTACTGACCTTTAATCATTTCAAATCTTCGTAATAACAATGGACTGACCCATGTCCGTACTTGCATAAAATATATCTGTATGGCAATACCATGCCCAACATTGGAAGGAAAGTCAGACGCGTCTTTACAGCTCGACGGTCAATGTAAAAAGGTCCCGTAGCTAGGTCACGGTCTGCGACCTAACAACGCTCACGCGTCATAATTAGAGCGTGAACTTCGCGTTCAGTAGTGCCTAACTTATTAACAGTAATTTATATTAAATGCTATGACCCTAAACGTAGCACACTGCCAATCCTAGCAGACAACTGTAATATTACTCCCGTAACAGTTTTCTGTCCACCGGGGAAAAAAAGATCTATTAGATAGATTTTTTTGACAGAAATTATATCAATTACGCAGTTCAACAAGAAAAATTTAACAAAAACCCGACATATGGCCAACGATGTTCTGAGTAGAACAGTGTCGCGGTCATGTCAACTACCTACTATTCATGAAATATAATAAATATGTTATATATATGTGTGATCTTAACTACACGAAGATGTCAATACATAATTACTTAATGAACTTAAAGTCTGTCTTGAGTAAGTAATGAAGTGTCATGTCTAAATTAATTTAACTAATTAAGATTAAACTAATTAATTATAGTTAGTGTGTATTAAGAATTAAGTGATTGAGAATCTAATTAACGAAAATAACACAAGATGTTATGAGGGAAAGAAACAATGAGAGATAAAAAAAAAACAAGTAAAGGAAAGAAAAGAAAATTAAAGTAGAACTTAAGTAACTGATGTGTGTAACATTAATTATATGTGTTAAGTAGTTATAAATTAATTAACTAAACTAACTAACTAATCAGTAAAATAAGATGTTATATGCCGACATACTTATCAAATATAAAGATATTTATACAATTCATAATTAAATCTAAGAATATTAATTAAAATTGTGTGAGATTCTTTTCTTTTATTTATTCATTTTTTTTTCTTCTCTTTTCGTTTTATTTTCCATTAATTCAAATGCTAAGTTAAAAATTAATTAACAGTGGATATGACGATCCATCCGTAGTCCTGATCCTTGTAAATTTCCATAACGAAAAGTTGTTTAAGTGTTCCAACTATGCTCAGCCCCATACAACATAGGTTTTTTTTTTTTTTCCATCCATCACGGCTGTCTTGTCATCTTTGTTGAAGAAAGACAGGCCGGTAGGGGTGACATGGACTGATAACTGTGACAAAATGTTTTAAAAAATTCTAGATATTTTTTCGCATCCACCTATTTTGAAACTACCAGATGCTTCTAAAAAGTTTGTCATTCGTACAGATGCGAGTAATTACGGTATCGGCGCTTGTCTGCTCCAGTACCACAATGACATCCTCTATCCGACGTTATACATCTCGAGGAAATTGAAGACACCCGAAACAAACTACTGCACAGTGGATAAAGAGTTGTTAGCGGTCGTGTGGGCTATTACAAAGTTAGAGAAATTTCTCTTGGGTGCGCCCTTCGTGATACAAACTGACCAACGGGCGGTAAACTGTTACGGGAGTAATATTACAGTTGTCTGCTAGGATTGGCAGTGTGCTACGTTTAGGGTCATAGCATTTAATATAAATTACTGTTAATAAGTTAGGCACTACTGAACGCGAAGTTCACGCTCTAATTATGACGCGTGAGCGTTGTTAGGTCGCAGACCGTGACCTAGCTACGGGACCTTTTTACATTGACCGTCGAGCTGTAAAGACGCGTCTGACTTTCCTTCCAATGTTGGGCATGGTATTGCCATACAGATATATTTTATGCAAGTACGGACATGGGTCAGTCTATTGTTATTACGAAGATTTGAAATGATTAAAGGTCAGTACGTAAGTGAAAATTAAGGAAGGATGAATTACAGTCCATAGTATTTGATTTTGCCAGACTCATAGACTCACTGTCGGCCGTTGGAAACCCCAACCGCGCGTGCATACAGCTATGACAATCTGCATACAGTAATTCGATTTATTGGACAAGGACTGATAGGATATCTACATACATATGCAATATATGTTCAAGTTATAATATGTACTTTTTGTGATCAACATGCATGAATCGTCTTGACATGTAACTGTATTAAATATTTGTGGACTCAATGAACCGACTTATCAAGTCAATGAAATTACAAGTTCAATATGATTCGACAATTCTTTTAACATCCACATTCGCGTAATTAACATCGAAGGCACGATGCAAGGAACTGAAATGAAAAGACTAACATATCAGAAGTAATAGAGCAAAACCACGCCTTTAACAACTTCTGTGCTTCAAATCAATTAGCTATATAGGAGGAAGCATATTTCCACATAAAAGAATACATAAAGCAACATGGATATCACCAGACCACAGTTGTGAATCAGATTGATCACATATGCATAAGTAAGAAGTTTAGGTCATCATTGCATGATATAAAAGTATGTAGAGGAGCAGATGTGGTATCAGACCACCATCTTCTGTTGGCTAAAGCAAAATTAAAACTCAAGACATTTACAACAGTATATAGCTATAGGCAACAGTACAATGTGGGATATAAGAGAAAAGTTTTCTATCACAGTATCCAACAAATACCAAGCACTCCAACAGCTGGTAGATGAAACAGATACGGAAGACCACTGGCAACAATTAAAAAATATATGGAACAAGACATGGGAAGAAGTACTGAGAAAAAGAGAACATCGGCGCAAAGCATGGATAACAACAGAAACCATTAGCAAGATAGAAGACAGGAAAAACAAGAAAGCAGATTTAAACAGAAGTAAAACCAGAAGCTCCAAAGCCTAGGCTCATGAAGTGTACATAGAAGCAAACAAAGAAGTAAGAAGAAACATCAAAAGAGACAAGAGGAAGTATATTGAAGAGTTGGCAAGGGAAGCAGAGGAAGCTGCAGGCAAAGGAAATATGATGGACCTGCACAACAACACAAAGAAGCTAACAGGGAGATATAAGAAAGCGAATGGCTTCATAACAGATAAGAATGGAAAATTGCTTCGTAATATACAAGAACAAATGAAGAAATGGACAGAACATTTTGAGGAACTTCTCAATACACCAGCTCCCACTAATCCCCCAGACATCTATCCAGCAGAAGAGGAGCTACAAATCAGTTGTGAACGACCAAGTAGAGAAGAAATAAAGAAAGCCATAAAGCTTCTGAACGATGGAAAAGCAAGATGTCCAGATGGCATTCCAGCAGAGGCCATCAAAACAGATATTGATACCTCTACAAAGATATTATACAAACTACTTGGCAAAGTCTGGGAGAGAGAGGAAATACCGGCAGAATGAAAGGAAGGTTATCTGGTCAGGTTGCCTAAGAAGGGAAATTTACAAGAGTGCACAAATTATAGAGGAATAATGTTACTATCAGTGCCAGGAAAAGTATTAAATAGAATCATCCTTGAGAGATTAAAAGAGTCCATAGACAAGCAACTGAGAGATGAACAAGCAGGTTTTCGACAAAACAGATCCTGTACAAACCAGATACCCACATTGAGAATAATAGTTGTGACGTATAATAGAAATATAGCCTACAGTATCTGACAGCCCTGAAATCCCGTTAGAGTCTATGATTCGCTAGCACAGCCATGCAACTTACAGCCTGCGTTTACTCACTTTAATCCACACCTCTTTTTCCTGAAACGTAAACAAACGGAAAGCTTACCAACTTCCGCGATTTGCCAGTCATAACGGGGAACGAACATGGTTGTTTACCTGAGTTTCTCACGCGAGCTGATCTGTCAATCATCAAGATGTCAGACAGATGCACGTGAAAAAACACCGGCTCTCTGAAGTAGTCGCACGGGCAAAATTATTTTCCCCGTGTACTCTTTGATGTTCGTACATACAGGGGGAAACAACTCCGTAATCTCCAGAAGCAGGCAAATCTACTAGTACCTGTTACATGGTTCCAAGTCTTTTGTTGCCGATTAGCAGCGCCGACAGAAGCGACCGTGAAAGCCTTTTATCTGGGGAAATGTAGTCTCCTGATTTCTGTTATGCACTATAGTGTGAAAATTAGCGTTCTCTATAGATCAGAGAGACAATAATGTATTAAAACTGTGGTTTCCCAATTCAGTTATCAGTTGTTGCTCAGAATTTTGGATAGTCTAAACACGTCGTCTAGAACCATTGTGTGTTAATAGCCTTCGTGGAGATTTCATTCGGATTTTCTGACCTGATCAAACGGCAACCTGCGGTCTCTATTTTTGGTCCTTTGTCTTCATTTACTGAGTGATCAACAGGATTGGCCAAATGGACACATAAACATTTTAAATAGTAAATTTAACTGGACTTACAAATACCCAGATATATTTTTGCAATTTACCAGCCCACTAGGGTGTGAAAGATATAACAGTTGTCCCGACTTTTGACAGTCGTATCAGCGGATTTATTCAGCAAGTTACGCTGTTTTAAAATCGGCATTCACCACAGAGCCAGCCGATAGGATTTACCATCATCATCAATTAACAATAATTAACAGTTTTAGTAACTAGAGTTTTTTTTTTCAAATACTGGAAGAATTCTTTCACTGTTTGCTGTGAACACCAGATCTCTGTTCTACATTAACTATTCGAGGTGACATTTGTTGATCCAGGAATACACCACTGTCGCGAGAGGGTTGAGATGTTATTAAAATATAAGATATCCTGGACAAAAAGTTGTATCAGGTGATACCAGGATATGGCCAGATAAGAGTCTGGTTTTATAAGTAATATCCCCTTCTCTGAAAAGAGTAAGGGTGTATGGATATCAAAGGTAGGGTCAAGCTGTATAAGTTTCCAGGTAGGATGTTATTGTATTATCCTGGATCCCTATGGGCTCTGTGGTAAGTTGGGATGATATAAATATTTATAGGGGACTTAGTGTACTGACTGAGATCAGCTGTGAAGGTATCTGTATCTAATAAGTGTGGTGTATTACAGATGACCTTACTTTGCTACCACATTTAGATCTCAATCAGACTTATTCTGGAATATTGTGATGACTACGTTGAATGTCTAGGGTTATGATAGTGATGAAGTGTAAGTTCACAACAACCAACAGACAGATAAACACTTTAATTAAGAACCACAATACTTTACAACACTGTGACACGCACATACATAGAACACTCTATAAGACTATCTTAAGTAAGTCAAGGGTTAACTTTTAAATTATGTATTAATTCCTTTCAATAATAGATATCCTGATTCAACTACAGAGTGAATCAGGAATCACAATCAAATGTAATCACAAGTTGTATGTACACAATTTATACATAGGATCTTTGTACAGACATATAATATTATTATAATATGTGTGTAAGTTGTGATGTAGTACTATGAGGTAATACTAGCTTTTAAAGCTAGGTTGTTGTTTGTCATCATGACTTCATGTGTTGGTTACTGGTGGAAATAATATTGGAAAGGTTCACAGTTTCTTTTTACTTGAAAACAAATAACTGTCCCTCTTGATTTAATGTACAGGCAATTTTAGAGGGGGTTACACAAGATTGAGCTGCCCTGGCCAACGAAATCTTATCTTCTGTGTGGGCGGCAGGAAAACTGTCTCCTCTGCTTGCTTGCTTCTCGGTTATCTTGAAAAACAACACTGGTCGATATCTTGAACAAGGAGTATGCTACCAGCCTCTGGATTCAGCAAAACTCAGACCAGGTGCTGCTCTAATACTTCAGTACCACGGTCCCTGAAATAAGAAGGTTATACCTCCTTCTTCAGAACTAATTTATAATCTATTTCCACACTGAAGCACAATACATTACAAACACAGAGTTCAGCGCTGTAGGCCAACTGCTAGCTTCTCATGTAACAATATACACCAGTATTCCTCTCCCTAATGGTTACAACGCCTCTGCAATTCCAGCATTAATTCCTTCTATACAATAAGATAGGTGTCATAGTACCATATATGCCTATGCAGTTATACTCCTCTCCGACAAGTTTTTTTCATGGTGGAGCAATATCTAGGCTTTGCCTCATGTTTGCTACTGAACCACACACATACAGACATAATTTATCATTTCACATTCAATTTTCATCTAAAAGATATCAAATATGTCTAGCTTACCACAATTCAAGGAAATATTAAACAAGTACGTTGACTGGCGATGAGTTATGGCACAATTCCGATCTGCCTCTGTCCCAGGCTTTTATTAGAAAAATATGAGCTGGTTCTCAACGCACTTGCTTCACACAAAGTTTATTTTCAAAAAGTGGCCCTGAACAGACGCTTCTAATTGACTATATCAAATGGTCTAACCAATGAGACCATGTTTACAAGAGCCTTTGAAAAAATTTACCCTTCCTACCGTTTCCATTAACAACCAAAAATAGTATTTGCAGTCGACTAATCATGTTTCGCCTTACATATTACTCTAGCCAATCAAATCGGATCTAAAGTGTTGGCCTCATTTCCCCTAAAGCAGTGTCCAAACATGCCATTATGAGCAAATATGATCTTGTGCTGTCAGACAACACCACTATAGTATTTTGGCTATAATTTGTCAATTACTAAACTATTTGCATAACACCTAACATATTCTTTGTCAGCAAGTCCTAAGGCACCCAAATATATAAGTTTAATGGGGCCAAGTGGCTTCGTTACAAAATATGTATTTTCTTCTACCCCGCGTTCACTTCTATACGATGGGGTGTCTTCTGTACTGTCAGACTAATGTCAGGATTTCAGACGTAAAACAGTATTGTGTCATGTTTCCTAATAAGCATTAAACATGTTTTTTAAAACCTTACCTCGTATTGGTAGTGTTTTTTGTCACTGTTTATTCCTTTCGCGTGGGGTGGCATTAACTTTTATATCGCGAGACGACGTGGTAGCATTGCATGCGTTCCTCCGTACATCTCTCTCTCTCTCTCTCTCTCTCTCTCTCTCTTCTAAGCCCGTCTGTCTTTTCGTTTACGTAGTGTATATAATGACATTAATGTAATATTATATCTAGGTCATTACGCAGTGTGTCTATCAAGGTCGTATAAGAAATACAGTACCAGTTTTATTTTTAGAAACGCGTGTAGTTTATGCAGACGGAGCATAAAAAGGGGTTTTCTTGTTTAGCTAGTATGACGTTCTATAACACAGGCGTACGCTATTGTGACCGCACTGTTCTTTTACCATTCTTCTTTCCTTTTATAGAATTAATTCGTTAGGCTTTACATTTAATTTCTAATTTATATATGTGGATTAGAATTTTTCACGACAAATTCTCCCCACTTAAAACAGACATCACATGTCAGTCTATAATTCTATGTACACATAGAGAAATTTAATATTATTCCTGGGGCTTACGGTGATTCTCATCACACGGATGGCGGCTTAGAAAATCCGCACCCAGGTTAGTTTTTCCAGAAATATATTCTATGCTGAACTGGAATGGCTGCAAAAGTAAGGACCATCTGAGTAACCTCGAATTTTCATGCCTAGCCTGCGCTAGAAACGACAAGGGTTTGTGATCCGTTTGCAACTTGAATGCCTTCCCATACAGATAAATGTTGAATTTCTTGATCGCCCATATTACTGCAAGACATTCTTTTTCGCTAGTTGAATAATTTTGTTCAGCTTTATTCAACTTTCTGCTAGCATATGCCACTGGGGTTAATTCCCCATCCAGTGAATCTGACTTCTGTAACAGGGTCGCGCCCAAACCGATATTACTTGCATCCGTTCTCACAATGAATTCTTGACTTAAGTCAGGTAATTTCAAAATAGGTTTGCTTGTGAGCTTTTCCTTCAATTCCTGGTATGCCAATTCACACTGTGCTGTCCATGTAATTCGATCTGGATTTCCTTTGTGTGTCAAATCAGTTAACGGTGCATATATGGAATTAAAGTTTTTGATATACTTTTGGTAGAAACCACATAATGAGACAAAGGATCTCACGTCTTTCTTGGTTTGTGGCCTCGGGGCTTTCTTTAGTTTCTCTAAATTCTTGGGGTCAGGGGTCATGTTTCCCTGATGGACTGTGTGTTCCAGGAATTCTAATTCCTTACATCCAACGCAACATTTGGTTGGTCGGGCTGTTAAATTCGCTTCTCTAAGTCGATTAAACAGCATGTTCAGAGAGTCAATGTGTTCCTCAAATGTTTCTGTCGCTATAAGGATATCATCCATGAAGTTTGTGATGCATGGATTATTCAGAGGATCCAATAATTTTCTCATCATTCTAGAGAAGACACTAGGCGCATTCTTCAATCCAAATGGGAATCTGTTAAACTCATAGTGTCCCTCTGAGGTAATAAAAGCTAGGTACGGTCTAACCTCAGGCTTTACTGGAATCTGATAGTATCCTTTGCTCAGATCCACTTTTGAGAAATATTTAGTTTTATTTAGCCTGGCAAACAACTGGTTTGTATCCGGCAATGGATCCACCTGACCTTCTGTGATAGCATTCAGTCTCCTGTAATCTATACAGAGTCTATGTTCTTCAGAGGGTTTCCTTAAGAGCACCACACTGGAACTATACGAAGATTCACTGTGTGAAATTATTCCTTCCTTCAACAAATAGTCTATCTCTTCCTTCAAGGCTTTCTCCTTAGCAAAAGGAATCGAATAGGCTTTCATACATACAGGTGTGGGGTCTATCAGTTTAATATCATATTCCAATAAGTTTGTATGCCCCGGTCGGTCCGTTAACACCTCTGTATGATCATCTAGAACCTGTTGCACTCTCTCCTTCTGATTTTTCGTTAAATGTGTACTGATTTTCACCTGTGCCGCTGTCTCACAGGGGTGTAATGGATATTCAAATGATGAAAGTGGTTCCTTTTTCATCTCCATTGCAATAGACAAGGTCAACAAGCGTGTCTCTTCCTGATTTTCTCTTTCCAAATATTTCTTCAGGAGATTCACATGATAGATTTTTTCTTTCCCCTTCTTATCTATCTTATAATTTGTTCTAGATACCTTCTCTAGAACTGTATATGGACCTTGCCATCTAATTTGTAACTTATTCTGACTACCGGGTAGAAGAAGCAGTACCTTCTCTCCCACAGCCAAATCTCTGTCTTTAGCTTTCTTGTTGTAATAGGCAGCATGTTTTTTCCTGGTGTCACAAAATTAACCGTGATACAACGTTAAAATATCTCCAATGATACAACGTAGGGATAAAAACTAATGCGTAAGCTGCTAGAATACATGATCGCCCACGCCGCGGGTCATCACCCGCCATGGAAATTAAATTGTTGGACTTGAAGGCAAAACGGAACGGGATGAGAACGGAGATCAAAAGGAAAAATCTGACTGTACGCGTGCTTGAAACTAGCAAGGCTAAAAGGACGCAAATTGGTGGGGAAAGGAGGAAAAAGTCACGTTCCCCAAGTTGACATAAAGTAAAGAAATCGACAAAAGGGACCTTGGATATTATACGCAACAGTCATTTCTTGGACGCTTTTGCGATAACTTAGTCCGTTTATTTGAATGCAGTGATGAACGCATTCCAGAAGATTCTAGAAAATATTTGAAAAGTAACTTTTCTTAATAATAATGTTAGGAATATAAAACCTAGCTGGCCGGATGGCCCATCTTGAGCAGTGAAATAATATGCTTTCATTTATACAGACGGACAGATAATAAGAAAGATATTGACAAAAGACTGTGTTGTTCATATCAGCGAGCGTCTGCATTGAAATAAAACATGTCACTAATTTTCAAAAAATTGTGGCCTTGAAGACGCAAGTGCTAAAATCTAGTTGGAATGAAGAGAGGGGATGGGATGGAGAATTGTGGCTAAAAATAACTTTAAAGGCAAAATTGTGTAGGGGAAGGCAGAGTTGGTTCAAAAAAAAACAAGTGTGTTTTTTTGTGAAACGCAAGTAGAGACGGACGGACCAACAGACAATAAGGCATACTTGACTGAGGTATGACTGAAATGACTTTTTGGTAGGATATTTGAATTTGAAAAAGAAAAGGCAGTGATTGGCCATAGATGAATATATTATCGGCGCTCAGACGCGCATTTTGTGCCATTCATTATAAGTTGTCCTAGTAGACACAGTGAATTATTAAGTGGTGTAATTCCCAGAAGCTATTGAAATATTTAGAGGGACGCCATCCTAAAGCCAGCAGCTCAGCTGAGTTTTGCTAGCATTTAACTGTGTTCTATATTCATAATTCTGGTAAGACTGAAATTATTTCTTTGTACATTTTAATATTTGTTTAAGGTTTCGAGTGATTTGATACTGCAATAGCATAATCTGTCCCTTACAACAAGTAAGGATTCGCTCTAGACCCCCCGCCCCAGTTCAGGGTCTAGAGACAAATAAAATACATAAACTCCAGCAAGGATTATGAAGGACAGATCAAGTGTTGAGATCAGTGGAACATATCACCTATCCTATTCTATGGCAGGAAGCTAATGAACATATTTCAGAATATGTAGTCTGGGAGAACTTATCCTATGTGAAACCAACTTGGTAAGATGTGTTGTTTGGTCAGAAAGATCTGACCCGTCTATGTGGTGTTGTTGTTGTGTAGTGTTGTGTCCAGAAATGGTTAGAGGATGGAATTCTGACACATGACTAATACTTTGATTGCAGAACTGTGAGTTTCAGTTGGCACCAATGCGGTGTCAAATGAGTTGTTGAATATTACAAGAGTGGACCCGTGCAGTAACATTTTGTCAGAGCAGCCTATTATAGCCCCCAAGCACGGAGAGGTGGGGCCACCAGACTTCTGATATTGCCCCCAAGCACGGAGAGGTGGGGCCACCAGACTTCTGATATTGCCCCCAAGCACGGAGAGGTGGGGCCACCAGATCTCAGCACCAGAGCTACACCTTCAAGCTACGTGAGCGTCTGGTCTGCTGAGAATTCACCAACTCAACTTATTTCCTAACACACCCATAAAATTTCCATCAAATAACTGGACAATGTGTAGTCACCATAGACAGGGAGTGATGAGGCCACCCCAACAGCACATCCATTAAATGTTCTCCCAAATAGATTACAACTATAAACAGTAGTAATATTAACTAGTCTAGTAACATACATATGTACACACCTTGCATTTATTATGTAATATTCATGCATTTCTTTCATAATTGCAAAACCTTTCATATGTTCTGGCCAAATAAAACCTTGGTTCAGAACAAATAAATTTAAAGAAAATTACTATCCAAATTTTACACACTTGAGTTAGTTCAGTGTATTATAACATTTTATTAATATTATTAGACTTATAAATATCTGTGTGTGTGTATGTAAACTACCACAACACATTACATATCATTACCCTAGACATTTAACGTAGCCACATTCATTAGTAAAAAAAGATAGGTGTGAGGTCGTAGTGGTAGCAAGAAGGGCCTTCTGACAATTCACAGCTACATTTTATCTCAGGAGCCTTCACAGCTGACCTCATGCATCACACTTAGTAATATCACCATCATACAATACCATCAAATCCACTACATATATTGGGGTCTCTTTGTCCCGGGATAATTAGCCCATTAAGTATATTAGGATCTCCTGGGGGAGAATTAGATTAGGGGAACACATTATAAAAATTAAAAGTGTCCCTGAAAATAAAAGTTGGTGAATCTTCACAGCCAGTGGTAGTTAATTAATTAATTAGAATTATTTTAGACTAGAGTAATTAGAAGTACTTTAGTGGTTGGAAATTTTATCTTGCACATTGCTAGATTTGTTTAAAAAGTATGGCGGAGCTGGCCAAATTCAGATCAGCTGCTGTGCTGACGGCAAAGGAGATGGGAATGGATGGTCAGATTTTAATTCAATATGTAACGGCTGAATGTGATAAATATATTGAAAGGGAAGATAGAAAGGTAGCTGAAGAGAAGAGGTTACAAATTGAGGCTGATAGAGAAATTAAGAGGCTGCAGATTGAGGCAGAAGACAAACGACAGCAAAGGGAGGCAGAAGATAAAAAGGCCGAAAGGGAGGCAGAAGATAAAAAGGCCGAAAGGGAGGCAGAAGATAAAAAGGCCGAAAGGGAGGCAGAAGATAGAAGGTTGCAAAGGGAGCACGAATTACGACTAAGGGAGCTGGAATTACAAGGCCAGGCTCCTGAAAATGGTGCCAGCCCTTTTGCCTCAGATGCTACGCCCAGTCTGGGAGCCTCAAACTCAGCTATGGGGTTTCATTTAGACCATTTTGTTGAAAAAGACGATGACATAGAGGGGTACCTAGGACGTTTTGAGTTATTAGCTACTACATATGGGTTAGAGAGAGAGAGG
Organism: Oreohelix idahoensis; assembly: GCA_024509875.1. Taxonomy (NCBI): domain Eukaryota; kingdom Metazoa; phylum Mollusca; class Gastropoda; order Stylommatophora; family Oreohelicidae; genus Oreohelix; species Oreohelix idahoensis. The sequence continues at coordinate 861,122 of JAMPIV010000598.1, forward strand.
TGGAGTTTAAAGCTATCACAGGGACTGAGAGGTACTTCTTATGAAGTCTTTGCCAAAATGAACAGGGAAGACCAAGACAATTATGACATGTTAAAGCAGGCTTTGTTATTAAGGTACGAGAAGAATGGTGAATTTTATCGTAAGAAATTTAGAAATGCCAAACTGTTGTCTGGGGAGACATACCACCAATTCTCTGCCAGACTAGAAACCTATTTGGAGAAATGGACTGCTCTGGGGAAGACCCAAGATCTTAAAGAAATGATCATGATTGAGCAATTGAGAGAGTCCATGGCTCCAGACATGAGAAAATTTCTCATGGAACAAGGTGCAGAGAAGTTGGGGGAGGTTTTAAATGTTGCTGAGAGGTATCAGGCAGCCCAGGCAGAGGTAAGTGGTGCTAAAAAGAAGCACATAGACAATTTTAAAGCTCCACAGCAATTTAATAAATTTGATAATAGAGAGCAGGGAAATAAAGGTAGGACAAACTTTGAGCGGCCAAGAAATGACTATCGCGACAGAAACTCACAGTTCAATGACCAAAAATTCAATGAAAGAAAACCGTTGAACCAAGGAAAAAGATGGTGTAAATGGTGCAAGAAAGATAACCATAACACCGAATTTTGTAGAAGGAAACCTTCAAACATTGCTGCAATGAAGTCGGGGACGCAAAGATTAAAGGTTAATCCTAAGGGACAACAGGAACCTTATCACCCCCCAGTTTGTGAGGATGTTATTTGTAATGGGGTCACCATAAGGTGCCTTTATGATACAGGTTTGGATTATGATTCAGTTGTGAAGTCTAGCCTAGTGGACCCAAGTCAGTATACCACAGAAACAGTGGAAATACAAGGGGCGACTAAGGACATACCACTCATGACACTTCCCATCGCAAGGATAACGGTGAAAACTCGCTATGTGGAAGGAGAAATCAGAGCAGCAGTGATAGATGAACCAATCTACCCTCTGATATTGGGGTGTAGATACGTCTTCTTGGGGAATCCCGAGAAACCTGTGATCATGGCGACAGTGCAGACCAGGTCACAGAAGAAGGAGGAAGAAGGTGAACCTATAAATGCTCATCCAGAGGAGATGAGGAAGGCGCAGGCTGAGGATAGGACACTCAAGCCATGTTTTAAAAAATTGCCCAAATGCCACACACCTCCGAGCAAGGGGGAATATTTCATGAAGAACAAACTCTTATACAGGAAGGCCGGAACTGGAACAAATGGTCACAACCAGCTGGTTCTTCCCACTTCATATAGAGATAAAGTGATGGAACTCGGGCATGCGATTCCCTTCAGTGGTCACATGGGGATCAGCGCCACAGGACAGCGTATAGCTTGTCATTACTTCTGGCCAGGGATAACGGAGGATATAAAAAGATATGTCAAATCCTGCCCAGAATGTCAAAGGGTAGCTCCAAAGCACTGGACTGCTCCTGCAACTCTAGGGGAAATGCCCATAGTGGGAACACCTTTTGAGAGGGTTGCAGTGGATATTGTAGGACCTCTCACTCGGACCAAGAGGAGGAACAGTTACATCCTTACTCTGGTGGACACTTGTTCTATGTGGGGAGAGGCGGTAGCCCTGCCATCAATTGATTCAAAACATGTAGCAGAGGCACTACTTACAATATTTACCCGATTAGGATTCCCGCATCAAATCTTGACGGATAATGGTTCTCAGTTCAAGGGGAAACTAACGGAAGAAGTTTTTAAGCTATTTCAAGCCAGACACTTTCATTGTAGTCCGTACCATCCACAAGGGAACGGCCAGGTAGAGAGGTTCAACGGGACTCTCATTTCTATCCTGAGAAAGCTGGCACACGAAAAACCGGATCTGTGGGATCAATTCCTGCCCGCCGCATTGTTTGCGTACCGGGAGGTACCACATAGTTCAACCGGGATGGCTCCCGCAACTCTGCTATTTGGGAGGCCAATAAAAGGTCCATTAGAAGCTCTATTAAGGACCTGGACAGATGAGAAGGCGGAAGAGACTGTTACCTCATCTTATCAATACGTGAACGAACTGACCACTCGTTTGAAAGCTGGATGGAAACTGGCAAATGATAATTTGAAACAAGCCAGGAAGAAACATGCAGCATATTTTAATAGGAAGGCAAAGGACAGGGAACTGGCAGTCGGAGAGAAGGTGCTGCTTCTACTACCCGGAAGCCAGAATAAATGACAAATTGGTTGGCAAGGTCCATATACGGTTCTAGAGAAGGTGTCTAGAACAAACTATAAAATTGACAAAAAGGGGAAGGAGAAAGTTTATCATGTAAACCTGTTAAAGAAGTATCTGGACAGACCACTCCAGGAAAGCACCCCCTTATTGACCTTGGCTATCGCAACTCAAATGCAAAAGGAACCACTCACCTCACATGAATACCCATTACATCCTTGTGAAACAGCAGCACAGGTAAAAGTCAGTAAGCACCTGACTAAAAACCAGAGGGAGAGAGTTCAACAGGTTCTGGAGGAACATACAGATGTATTAACAGATAAACCAGGCCATACAAATTTGCTACAGTATGACATGAAACTGGTAGACTCAAACCCAATCTGTATGAGAGCCTATTCTATTCCGTTCGCGAAGGAGAAGGCATTGAAGGAAGAAATAGATTATTTGTTGAAGGAGGGGATTATTTCGCACAGTGAATCATCTTTTAGTTCTAGTGTCGTTTTGTTGAGAAAACCGTCTGGGGAACACAGACTGTGCATAGATTACAGGAAACTGAATGCTGTCACAGAAGGACAAGTGGATCCATTACCAGACACAAAACAGTTATTTGCCAGACTGAACAAGGCAAAATACTTTTCAAAGGTGGATCTTAGTAAAGGCTATTACCAGATCCCAGTGAAGCCTGAAGTGAGACCTTATTTGGCTTTTAGCACTTCGGATGGACATTATGAATTCAACATGCTACCATTCGGACTGAAAAATGCTCCGAGTGTATTTTCAAGGATGATGCGCAAATTGTTGGATCCCCTGAATAACCCATGTATCACGAATTTCATGGATGATATTCTCGTCGCCACAGAGACATTTGAAGAACACATTGAAGCTCTAGAAATGTTATTTAATAGGCTTAGGGAGGCGAACTTAACTGCTAGGCCAACAAAATGTTGTATTGGATGCAAAGAGTTGGAATTCTTGGGACACACTGTATATCAGGGTAACATGACCCCTGATCCCAAGAACTTGGAAAAACTGCAGAGAGCACCTAGACCACAAACAAAAAAGGACGTGCGATCATTCGTGTCGTTATGCGGATTTTATCAAAAATATATCAAAGATTTTAACTCTATTTGTGCTCCTCTGACTGATCTGACTCGCAAGGGACTTCCAGATAAAATTAATTGGACTGCGCAAAGTGAATTAGCGTTCCAAGACTTAAAGGAAAAACTCACTAGCAAGCCTATTCTCAAACTGCCTGATTTGACACAGGACTTTGTCTTAAGAACCGATGCAAGTAATGTAGGACTCGGAGCGGCTTTGTTGCAAAGATCATCTTCACCTGATGGGGAACTGAAACCAGTCGCTTATGCAAGCCGCAAATTGAATAAGGCGGAACAAGGATACTCCACAAGCGAAAAAGAATGTTTAGCGTTAATCTGGGCAATAAAGAAGTTTCAAATCTATCTGTATGGTAGGACTTTTGTGGTCGAGACGGACCATCAGCCTCTCGTATTCTTATCTCAGGCTAAGCATGAAAACGCAAGATTGCTGAGGTGGTCTTTATTGCTTCAACCTTATCAGTTTAGTATCCAATATATCCCAGGCAAATTGAATGTCGGTGCAGATTTCCTCAGTCGGCACCCCTGTGATCAAAATTAGAGTAATGGCAGGCGTGAGGAGAGATTTTATCTATGTGTATCACTGGTTTTAGAACTTGCCGTAGGCATGTTTTCAAGTGGGGAGATGTGTCACAAAATTAACCGTGATACAACGTTAAAATATCTCCAATGATACAACGTAGGGATAAAAACTAATGCGTAAGCTGCTAGAATACATGATCGCCCACGCCGCGGGTCATCACCCGCCATGGAAATTAAATTGTTAGACTTGAAGGCAAAACGGAACGGGATGAGAACGGAGATCAAAAGGAAAAATCTGACTGAACGCGTGCTTGAAACTAGCAAGGCTAAAAGGACGCAAATTGGTGGGGAAAGGAGGAAAAAGTCACGTTCCCCAAGTTGACATAAAGTAAAGAAATCGACAAAAGGGACCTTGGATATTATACGCCACAGTCATTTCTTGGACGCTTTTGCGATAACTTAGTCCGTTTATTTGAATGCAGTGATGAACGCATTCCAGAAGATTCTAGAAAATATTTGAAAAGTAACTTTTCTTAATAATAATGTTAGGAATATAAAACCTAGCTGGCCGGATGGCCCATCTTGAGCAGTGAAATAATATGCTTTCATTTATACAGACGGACAGATAATAAGAAAGATATTGACAAAAGACTGTGTTGTTCATATCAGCGAGCGTCTGCATTGAAATAAAACATGTCACTAATTTTCAAAAAATTGTGGCCTTGAAGACGCAAGTGCTAAAATCTAGTTGGAATGAAGAGACGGGGTGGGATGGTGAATTGTGGCTAAAAATAACTTTAAAGGCAAAATTGTGTAGGGGAAGGCAGAGTTGGTTCAAAAAACAAGTGTGTTTTTTTGTGAAACGCAAGTAGAGACGGACGGACCAACAGACAATAAGGCATACTTGACTGAGGTATGACTGAAATGACTTTTTGGTAGGATATTTGAATTTGAAAAAAGAAAAGGCAGTGATTGGCCATAGATGAATATATTATCGGCGCTCAGACGCGCATTTTGTGCCATTCATTATAAGTTGTCCTAGTAGACACAGTGAATTATTAAGTGGTGTAATTCCCAGAAGCTATTGAAATATTTAGAGGGACGCCATCCTAAAGCCAGCAGCTCAGCTGAGTTTTGCTAGCATTTAACTGTGTTCTATATTCATAATTCTGGTAAGACTGAAATTATTTCTTTGTACATTTTAATATTTGTTTAAGGTTTCGAGTGATTTGATACTGCAATAGCATAATCTGTCCCTTACAACAAGTAAGGATTCGCTCTAGACCCCCCGCCCCAGTTCAGGGTCTAGAGACAAATAAAATACATAAACTCCAGCAAGGATTATGAAGGACAGATCAAGTGTTGAGATCAGTGGAACATATCACCTATCCTATTCTATGGCAGGAAGCTAATGAACATATTTCAGAATATGTAGTCTGGGAGAACTTATCCTATGTGAAACCAACTTGGTAAGATGTGTTGTTTGGTCAGAAAGATCTGACCCGTCTATGTGGTGTTGTTGTTGTGTAGTGTTGTGTCCAGAAATGGTTAGAGGATGGAATTCTGACACATGACTAATACTTTGATTGCAGAACTGTGAGTTTCAGTTGGCACCAATGCGGTGTCAAATGAGTTGTTGAATATTACAAGAGTGGACCCGTGCAGTAACATTTTGTCAGAGCAGCCTATTATAGCCCCCAAGCACGGAGAGGTGGGGCCACCAGACTTCTGATATTGCCCCCAAGCACGGAGAGGTGGGGCCACCAGACTTCTGATATTGCCCCCAAGCACGGAGAGGTGGGGCCACCAGATCTCAGCACCAGAGCTACACATTCAAGCTACGTGAGCGTCTGGTCTGCTGAGAATTCACCAACTCAACTTATTTCCTAACACACCCATAAAATTTCCATCAAATAACTGGACAATGTGTAGTCACCATAGACAGGGAGTGATGAGGCCACCCCAACAGCACATCCATTAAATGTTCTCCCAAATAGATTACAACTATAAACAGTAGTAATATTAACTAGTCTAGTAACATACATATGTACACACCTTGCATTTATTATGTAATATTCATGCATTTCTTTCATAATTGCAAAACCTTTCATATGTTCTGGCCAAAATAAAACCTTGGTTCAGAACAAATAAATTTAAAGAAAATTACTATCCAAATTTTACACACTTGAGTTAGTTCAGTGTATTATAACATTTATTAATATTATTAGACTTAGTAAATATCTGTGTGTGTGTATGTAAACTACCACAACACATTACATATCATTACCCTAGACATTTAACGTAGCCACATTCATTAGTAAAAAAAGATAGGTGTGAGGTCGTAGTGGTAGCACGAAGGGCCTTCTGACAATTCACAGCTACATTTTATCTCAGGAGCCTTCACAGCTGACCTCATGCATCACACTTAGTAATATCACCATCATACAATACCATCAAATCCACTACACCTGGCTTGTCTCAAATTTTCATTGGCAAGTTTCCAGCCAGTTTTTAAACGAGTGGTCAGTTCATTCACATATTGGTATGAGGATGTAATATTTTCCTCTGCATTTTCATCAGTCCACGTTCTTAACAGAGCTTCGAGTGGACCTTTTATTGGCCTTCCAAATAATAATGTTGCCGGGGCCATACCGGTTTAACTATGGGGTACCTCCCGATAAGCAAAGAGGGCGGCGTGAAGGTACTGGTCCCATGTATCTGGTTTTTTATGTGCCAACTTTCTCAGGATCGACATCAACGTACCATTAAATCTTTCCACTTGGCCGTTCTCTTGGTGATGGTACAGACTAAAATGGAAGTGTTTGGCTTGAAAGATCCTGAAAACTTCTTCTGTTAGTTTCCCCTTGAACTGAGAGCCATTATCAGTCAAGATTTGGTTGGGAAAGCCTAACCTTGTGAAAATTGTGAGTAATGCCTCGGCCACATGTTTAGAGTCAATGGATGACAGGGCTACCGCCTCTCCCCACATAGAACAGGTGTCCACCAGAGTCAGAATGTAGCTGTTCCTCCTCTTGGTTCGAGTGAGAGGTCCCACAATGTCCACGGCAACTCTTTCAAAGGGTGTTCCCACTATGGGCATTTCCCCTAGAGTTGCTGGTGCAGTCCAATGCTTAGGTGCTACTCGTTGGCACTCTGGACAGGATTTTACATATCGTTTGATATCTTCGGTTATCCCTGGCCAGAAATAGTGACAAGCTATACGCTGTCCTGTTGCACTGATCCCCATATGACCACTGAAGGGAATCGCATGCCCTAGTTCCAACACTTTAGTCCTATATGAAGTGGGAAGGACCAGCTGTCCGTGACCATTGGATTCAGATCCAGCCTTCCTATAAATCAACTTGTTCTTCATATAAAATTTTCCCTTGCCTGGAGGTGTATGCCATTTGGGCAACTTCTTTAAACACGGCTTGAGTGTTTTGTCCTCCGCCTGTGCCTTCCTCATCTCATCTGGATGAGTATTTATTGGATTTTCCTCCTCCTTTTTAGACTGTGATCTGGTCTGCACCGTTGCCAATATCACAGGTCTCTTGGGATTCCCCGGGAAGACATATCTACACCCCAATATCAGAGGGTAGATTGGTTCATTTATCACTGCTGCTTTAATTATTCCCTCCACATATCGCGTTTTTACATGTATCTTAGCGATAGGGAGTGTCATGGTCGCTACTTCCTTGGTTGCAGCTTGAATCTCCACTGTTTCTGTGGTGTATTGATCTGCTTGCACCAGGTGAGAACTCACAACTGAATCATAATCTAAACCTGTATCATATAAGCACCTTATGGTGACACCATTACAGATTACATCTTCACACACTGGGGGGTGGTACGGTTCCTGTAGTTCCTCAGGTTTGACCTTTGTTCCCTTCTTCCCAGATCTTATAGAGCAAAAAGAGGAGTTTTATTCCTACAATTTTCAGTGGTATGATTGTTCATCTTACACGTTTTACACCACTTCCTTACTTGGTTGAAAGATTTTCTTTCATCAAATTTCCTTTCATCGAATTGTGGGGTTTTATTTTTATTGTCATACCGTGGCCTATCAAACTGGTGCTTACCTTTGTTCTGATCTCTATGATCAAATTTATTAAAGTTCTGTGGTGCCTTAAAATTATCTACCTGTTTCTTTTTATTACCTGTTACCTCTGCCTGAGCTGCCTGATATCTTTCAGCGACATTTAGTAACTCACCCAGCCTCTCTGCACCTTGTTCCATGAGAAACTTTCTCAGGTCTGGAGCCATGGACTCTCTTAATTGTTCTATAAGGATCATTTCCTTAAGATCTTGGGTTTTCCCCAGAGCCGTCCATTTCTCCAAGTATGTCTCTAACCGTGCAGAGAACTGGTGATATGTCTCACCTGACAGTAGTTTAGCATTCCTACATTTTTTTCTATAAAATTCTCCATTCTTTTCATATCTTAACAAAAGAGCCTGCTTTAGCATGTCATAATTGTCTTGATCATACCTGCCCATTTTGGCAAAAACATCATAAGCTGTACCACGAAGCCCTTGTGATAACTTTATGCTCCACCTTTCTCTCTCTAACCCATACGTGGTAGCTAATAATTCATATTTATTTAGATAGCTCTCGATATCATCGTCTTTCTCAACAAAATGATCTAAATGAAAGTTCATAGCTGAGGTTGAGGCTCCCTGACTAGCAGTGGCATCAGAGGTAAAGGGACTGGCACCATTTTCAGGAGCATGGCCTTGAAATTCCAACTCCCTTAGTCGTAACTCGTGCTCCCTCTGTAATCTCTTATCTTCTGCTTCCCTCTCTGCAGCCTGTCTTCTTTCTTCTGCTTCCCTTTCTCCGTTCTTCTGCTTCCCTTTCTGCAGCCAATCGCTTGTCTTCCCTTTCTGTAGCCTGTCTTCCTTCCTCTGCTTCCCTTTCTGCCTTTTTTTCTTCTAATTGGAGCCTTTTAATCTCCCTTTCTGCCTCCAATGCCTTAGCCTCTTTGTCAGCCTCAATCTGCAACCTCTTAAGTTCTTTTTCAGCTTCTAACTTTCTTTCAGCCTCCTTTTCTAATCTTTTTTCTTCGCGTTCAATAAATTTGTCACATTCAGTAGTGACATAAGCAATCATAACTTGCCCGTCCATTCCTAACTCTTTAGCAGCCTGCATCGCAGCAGATCGAAATTTTGCCAGGTCGGCCATTTTCTAACAGGCAAATTTATACAATGTCTAACTAAACAATTCAATCTATGACTAATTATCTAAGGACAACCACAAGCACTGAGAGCTCAACCTTATTTTTTTCCACTCAAGAATACCTTTTAATTTTTTATTATTCCCATAAGTGAATTATCACCAATATATATAAAGGAGAAGATTCAAAATCCCGGACAGGACCCCAATATATGTGGTAAGTTGGGATGATATAAATATTTATAGGGGACTTAGTGTACTGACTGAGATCAGCTGTGAAGGTATCTGTATCTAATAAGTGTGGTGTATTACAGATGACCTTACTTTGCTACCACATTTAGATCTCAATCAGACTTATTCTGGAATATTGTGATGACTACGTTGAATGTCTAGGGTTATGATAGTGATGAAGTGTAAGTTCACAACAACCAACAGACAGATAAACACTTTAATTAAGAACCACAATACTTTACAACACTGTGACACGCACATACATAGAACACTCTATAAGACTATCTTAAGTAAGTCAAGGGTTAACTTTTAAATTATGTATTAATTCCTTTCTTCTTCTTCTTCTTCCTCGTTCGCCTTCAGACTTCCACATTTATGACTCTAATAAAGGCAGTTGTCAACCCAAGACTACCAATAATAATAGATATCCTGATTCAACTACAGAGTGAATCAGGAATCACAATCAAATGTAATCACAAGTTGTATGTACACAATTTATACATAGGATCTTTGTACAGACATATAATATTATTATAATATGTGTGTAAGTTGTGATGTAGTACTATGAGGTAATACTTGCTTTTAAAGCTAGGTTGTTGTTTGTCATCATGACTTCATGTGTTGGTTACTGGTGGAAATAATATTGGAAAGGTTCACAGTTTCTTTTTACTTGAAAACAAATAACTGTCCCTCTTGATTTAATGTACAGGCAATTTTAGAGGGGTTACACAAGATTGAGCTGCTCTGGCCAACGAAATCTTATCTTCTGTGTGGGCGGCAGGAAAACTGTCTCCTCTGCTTGCTTGCTTCTCGGTTATCTTGAAAAACAACACTGGTCGATATCTTGAACAAGGAGTATGCTACCAGCCTCTGGATTCAGCAAAACTCAGACCAGGTGCTGCTCTAATACTTCAGTACCACGGTCCCTGAAATAAGAAGGTTGTACCTCCTTCTTCAGAACTAATTTATAATCTATTTCCACTGAAGCACAATACATTACAAACACAGAGTTCAGCGCTGTAGGCCAACTGCTAGCTTCTCATGTAACAATATACACCAGTATTCCTCTCCCTAATGGTTACAACGCCTCTGCAATTCCAGCATTAATTCCTTCTATACATTAAGATAGGTGTCATAGTACTATTTGGCAATCTTATATATGCCTATGCAGTTATACTCCTCTCCGACAAGTTTTTTTCATGGTGGAGCAATATCTAGGCTTTGCCTCATGTTTGCTACTGAACCACACACATACAGACATAATTTATCATTTCACATTCAATTTTCATCTAAAAGATATCAAATATGTCTAGCTTACCACAATTCAAGGAAATATTAAACAAGTACGTTGACTGTCGATGAGTTATGGCACAATTCCGATCTGCCTCTGTCCCAGGCTTTTATTAGAAAAATATGAGCTGGTTCTCAACGCACTTGCTTCACACAAAGTTTATTTTCAAAAAGTGGCCCTGAACAGACGCTTTTAATTGACTATATCAAATGGTCTAACCAATGAGACCATGTTTACAAGAGCCTTTGAAAAAATTTACCCTTCCTACCGTTTCCATTAACAACCAAAAATAGTATTTGCAGTCGACTAATCATGTTTCGCCTTACATATTACTCTAGCCAATCAAATCGGATCTAACGTGTTGGCCTCATTTCCCCTAAAGCAGTGTCCAAACATGCCATTATGAGCAAATATGATCTTGTGCTGTCAGACAACACCACTATAGTATTTTGGCTATAATTTGTCAATTACTAGACTATTTGCATAACACCTAACATATTCTTTGTCAGCAAGTCCTAAGGCACCCAAATATATAAGTTTAATGGGGCCAAGTGGCTTCGTTACAAAATATGTATTTTCTTCTACCCCCCGTTCACTTCTATACGATGGGGTGTCTTCTGTACTGTCAGACTAATGTCAGGATTTCAGACGTAAAACAGTATTGTGTCATGTTTCCTAATAAGCATTAAACATGTTTTTTAAAACCTTACCTCGTATTGGTAGTGTTTTTATCACTGTTTATTTGAAAAAAATCAAGCCTGCATGCCTTTCGCGTGGGGTGGCATTAATTTTTATATCGCGAGACGACGTGGTAGCATTGCATGCGTTCCTCCGTACATCTCTCTCTCTCTCTCTCTCTCTTCTAAGCCCGTCTGTCTTTTCGTTTACGTAGTGTATATAATGACATTAATGTAATATTATATCTAGGTCATTACGCAGTGTATCTATCAAGGTCGTATAAGAAATACAGTACCAGTTTTATTTTTAGAAACGCGTGTAGTTTATGCAGACGGAGCATAAAAAGGGGTTTTCTTGTTTAGCTAGTATGACGTTCTATAACACAGGCGTACGCTATTGTGACCGCACTGTTCTTTTACCATTCTTCTTTCCTTTTATAGAATTAATTCGTTAGGCTTTACATTTAATTTCTAATTTATATATGTGGATTAGAATTTTTCACGACAGGCTCCCTCTCAAGATCCTCCCTTGATTATTGTCTTATTATTATTATTGTTGACTCTGCACGCTTGGTCACTGACTGGGTTGTATGAATAAATACAGCCCCTGCCTTAAGAATCAGAGTTTTATTGTTGATCGGGTCGGTTGCAAGTGTGCAAGAAGGTGATCACATATCACAACAGCATCGTCATCATCTCGCCCACCCTATCATATAAAAGTTAACAAATGCGGATAAAAGTTAACTACTGTATTGTGGATAAAAGCAGAAACATAATTTATGTAAGAAGCGAGTATGACTTTTATTTTTGTGTGACGTCACATTTGTCGAACACTCCCCCCCCCCCCTTTTCTCCCCTGTCTCACTGCGTGACGTCATATGTGGACGACACCCCCCTTTTCTCCCCTGTCTCACTGCGTGACGTCATATGTGGACGACACCCCCCCCCCACATATCACAAACTTTTAAATGGCACTAAATACCCTAATTATAACCGACAATTAAGGTTGAACAGGGTAGACCAAGATGGTGGATGAGCGGAGGTAAATGAAGGTTATCTGATGTTAGTCCGTTCTTCTCTCATTTTGTTAAATAACAAAAAAAAAAAAACGCTAATTGTTTTATTTGCTTTACAGCATGACAGTTGATAGGTAAAAATAAAATACATAGTGGTCGGTATCGTTGGTTTAAGCCAGTGGTTCCCAAACTTTTTAATATGGGCCACACTTTCCGATTGAAATACTGCTCACGCTACACCGAATTTTTTATTGATAAGAAATACCTTCAAAAGCAAAACAAAATCAACTCCTAGCAGTGTTTTATTCATAACATAGAACACAACTACTTTATAAAATGATTATGAGTGTCGTAGATTTTTTGGTAGGTATTTAAGATCAATTATGGTCCCGTCTGAATAGAACTAGAACAGGTGATAGCTCAGTGGGAGATAAGGTAAAGAAATAGATTTTTCACGAGTGAAATGGTGAAAGGTAAAGTCTGTCCCTGGATTTGAGAGATAATCTATCCAGCCTATCGATTACGACTGAGATTCTTAGATCAGACAGTTTTCCTATAAATATATATATATATATTCAACCACTCACCTCTACACACACACAGATAAGTGACGACAATTAGACGCACAAACGTGAAAAAAACTATATTAATGGATGTAGGGATATGTTGGGACGAGCTGAACGACACATGTACATAAAGTTTATGTAAATTTTATTTATCATAAAGAAACTTCACAACAGCAATATTTTGAATATCAATCAAATACAAATAAACAATAGTTAATGAATTAATTATAGCGTTAGACTCATAGGTGTAATCCTCCCTCCCTCCCTCTGTTGAGACAAGATCCCGTTAGAAGAAAGTTATTAACCCCCAAAGAGTCAAAGATTTATACGCTATGGTCTAGGATTTCCCTCTACAGTAAAGAATAGAGTTTATACGTTACTCTATTCTGAAAGGGACAGCATTGGCAAAACTTGCATAACAAATACACAAAGTGAGTACATGGATTCTACAAGATATATATATATATGAGAATTATTCATTCATCCTTCCTCTCTTCTCAGACAACCGTGGCCACGAACATTCTTTCTTACCTAATACCTGTGTTGTATCTTCTGGAACAATCTTTAGGACACACACACACACACACACACACACAGCAAATCCAGTGTTATTTTTGGCAAAGAGAACCCCAGCTCCTCAAAGACAGGTTAACTTCACTTCTCCGGGGAGCGTTCGCTTTGTTATTTTTATTTAGGATTACTGTTTATGTCACATTTAATTTGTCCAGGTAAGAAATTTAACAGCGCTCACAGTGTCAATAGCTTGAGGTTTCCAGTACATAGGAAATGTCAGGTCGGTAACTTCTCTCAGTATAAAAATTCCTTGTCACACCACAAATGGTCAAACGTCGGGAAATGTTAATGTTTGTTAAGTCACCGCAACGGGCTGACTGTAAATGAAATTGGAAAAGAAATCTGGATCTATATGCCCAGTTACAAAGTCACTCTTAATGTTCTTTGGGTTGGTATTCTGTCTCTTTCTGGGTGTAAACACAACCTCAGACAGGTTTACCTTGAAGAAACTCAGATACTAATTAAATTGTTCTTTTGTATGGTTACTCTCAGATTTATATGGAAGCCGCTGGTAAGGTTTAGGGTTTGACCCAATACTTCACACAAACTTCTAAGCCTATCTCCAACGAAAAACTAAGAAACTTCACTAATACAAGGGATTCTAGAAATCGAAGCTAGATGTCTTTAAAATCTGTGGAGTACTGAATAATGGATTTTAAAAGCTTGAGAATATATATTAAATTTCCAGAACTTCGCTCAGCCTTGTTACTTTTAACACCCACGTTTAGATTTCGTCTTTTCCTCGTTCGATCTGCGAATCGGAGAGAATTCTCACGCCTTTTACCGCTTGCAGTCTCTGGCAATCGAGTGAAATCGAGCGAAGCCCGTCCTTTGATCTGGCGATTAGGCGAATTTAATTACCTTTCAAACGAACGATTCAGGGGAAGGTAATAGAAATTGTCTGCCCTTGGTTCAAAATTATCTACTCAAATTATTTCCCCTGATCATTGTCTAACGAAAAATACGTTTAAACTTATCACCACCTTCCTCTGTTACGTCTCCCTCTGTCTGATCCTATTACAACGCTTTTCAATCACTGGCGTTGAAAATTACAGGTAACTGGCTCAGCGTTTAGCTAATTAGGTCTGCTAGAAAACCTTCATCAAAGGAAATAGCGAACAGCAATAAAATATGCGTGCTAAATTAGAAAAAGAGACAGATCTCTGAGTGTAGGAGGGTTTTGTGTGGTAACAAAACGTGCGTAGATGAAAGCTAGGTAAAAGAAAAGTGTAGATAATGAAATAGATATATGAAAGCTATTATCATAATATGTCACAATGAGACATCCAGAAAGTATAAAACAATACAGCTACATAAAAAATGATTCATTCATAAAATATACATATTCATTGAGAGGTGTGAGCTTGTTTTAGTGAGGTAATCTCATTTATATTAGGTCTTTTTTAAGACAAACTCTCATGTCCTCATCAACACAGAGAAGCCTTTCTCTTTTCTGGTCTTTGATATTTGTCAGAGCTGAAAATTCTTGTTCACAACAATATATCGTGGAGAACTATATCTGTTTGATATAAAAATTAATTATATTATTGAATACAATTGAAAGAAATCTATAAAATTATATGGGTTTCTATACATATATTTCCCATATTATATCAAACATAACAGAATAAATAAGAAAAATTGCATTTATATTTATTTTTGGCTGATGAATTTTTTAAAATATCTCTAAATCCTTGACCATTTTTGAATCTTCCACCCACACCTGCCATCCTCTCGCGCCACACCAGTGTGATGTACCACACCGTTTGGGAACCACTGGTTTAGACTATCGTGTTTAATTGAGCTTACTTCCATAGACGAATACACAATTTTTTGTGAACACTTACATTTTTTAATGCACAATGTTCTTGTCTTAGAAATCGAACGATGTTACGACTTTTTATCTTTAATAATATCTTCCATGCATCATGTGTGGCTATCTTGTGTTTGATCATGGGTATCGAATCTTCTTTCATTGGTGGAAGAGGAAGAGAGAGAAGAGTGTGGATGCAGTGGGAGAAGTGAGTGGGCGTAGTTGACATTTCTTTGTTGAAGAATACAGACCTGTCCTGGCGATACGCCTGAGTGCATCAGTGGTGGGAATTTCCACTTGGAGAGATTTAGTTTCTACACGTCTCTTTAGTTGGTATAATACAGTAGGCCTTTTACACTCGAGAGAACATAATGAATCCGCGTAGAAAGAAATGAACACATTCGGATTGTGCTCGTTATTCAAGGTTGCCCACTTCACTTCTCGAAAAGGACATGGGAAGGATCTGTTGTGTTGTACTGTAAATATTTGTTACTGGCAGAAATGTGTGGAATGGATACGGTATACGGGATTTTTCAGGATGCGAATTTAGTGATGTGTTTGATGTTCGCTTGATATTCAGGACACGCGTTTTTGTGTTATTGTTTGTTTTTTGTTTGTTTTTTTACATTGGACTAAACTTCTGCTTCAGTTGTGAACCAAAGTTACAGTTAGAATAAAAACTATTTAACGTAGTGAAGTTAATTTGTATTTCACTTCAAATCCGCAAGGTGTGTATCAGAGTGTGCGAAAGTTTCAAGACAAGTGTCATCTCAGACCTAAGGATCTTTTATATTTGGACATGCGCCCTAATATAACCGACGGGTTGAACGGGACGCGCCTCGCCAAAACGAGGCAAAACTTTATTATTTTTTTTAAATAAAAAAAAGAAAGTTTCAAGAATTCGCTATTTTCTTCTTCTTACACTCTCAGACGTCCACTTGAATGTTCTCAAAGAAAGAAGTAGTCAGTTTGAGGTTATTTGAATCCCGCCATTTTCATTATCACATCATCACTACCTTCCTGAAAAGGTCCTGAACAAAAATATGCTAAGCCCTCCTGTCCTGTGCCATCCGTTGTGAGTCTTTCCTTGTCTTTTTTTAATCTTCTGTCATGCCTGTCTTCAAGTTCTCTTCTTTATTTCACTTACCCTAGGGACGATTCCAGAATAGAGACTGCCTTGTAATGCTGTCAACTGGTTTTCTTAACGTATGCCCTTTCCAACGCGAGTGTCTTTTCCTAACCTTCTTTTCCACTGGGGTTCTACATTGTGTTAGGTTAGACAGGGCGCGCCACGCCAAAGCTAGGCAAAACTATTTTGTTAAAGTTCTGATATTTTTCGAGTGGTTTTAACTAAAACTTCCGTTCTCAGTGTCGTTGTTACCATATATAAAGTTCATTTTAAGCGTTTCTATTTACTTTGTTTTCCGTTTCGACCAGTTGTTATATTATATAGTTTTTTTGTTTTTGGTCATTAGCAGACTATCAAGTTTTTCCGTGTTTTTTATACCAGGTCATGTTTGACATAACGTGCACGTATACCCGGCAAAACAAGGGCGGGAGAAGAATTAAAGTCAGCACCTTAAATATTCAGCATCTGCAGAAGATTGAGAAGCTTGAAAATTATGCATAGAGCATAATTTAAATAATTACATCTTCTTTGGTCCATAGTCGCTGAGTGAAAAAGCAATCAGTGACCTTCGCGCCTGGTGGCATCTATTAGGGCAGCAACAAACTGTCTCCAATTTGCTCGGTCGGCAGCCATCGTTCGTGTCGTGCCCCAGCTTTGGTTCATGCTTTGCTTCTCTGCCTCAACAGTTCTCCTCCATGTAGCTTTTGGATTTCTGGGGTCCATAGCATGGCAGTTCTGGTGATGGTATCAGAGTCTCTTCTGAGGATGTGGTCAACCCAATTCCAGGTCTGTGATGATGCGTATGACTCTTTGGTGGCTCCGAGTTTGCAGTTCTTGGTTAGCGGTGGTATTCGGCCAGAAAACTCTAAGAATTTTCCTTAGGCAGGGTTTGTGGGTAGAGGACAGTTTGGGCATTCTGCACTGTACAGAAGTATATAAATTACGCATCTCTCATATATTTTTAATTTAGTGTTTGTACTGTACTTAGAAGATTTCCAGATGCTGAATAATTACAGAACAGCTCTTTAACCACAACATTTGCTGTAAATATTTAGTTATCATTAAAGTTTTTACCTGCATAGCCTGTGTCCCGAATACACACTTTAAGATTGTCTAGGTTCTTTCTCGCGGGAAGCGCGACATAAAGTTGACCATTAGCAAAGGCTACATCTAGTAGGTAAAGCATAAATTTGGGCCGCGAACCATAGGTTGATAACACTGGTATACACACATTTTGGTGCCTTAAATTTTATAGCTGTTCTTGGGTAATTTTGGGTTGCTGATTCCAAAAATGTAATCAGCTTTTTTCTATCAGCTCTAGTTTTTGAGATAACTAAGAATGACCATATTAGTATGGCAATTGTTATGTACAATCCTAGAGTTAGGTGCTATCAGTGGCATTTTGACTTTAGTCTGCATTCATATTATATGTAATTACTGTGCATATATTACCAAAAATGTAATAAAACTGTATCACTAGCACTTGTTTAGTCAACACGCAAAAAGGATCTTTTCGAGGACTTCCTGGAATGTGATATGCCCGGACAGTCACGCTTAAGGGTCCAACAGTAATCTGCCATCTGATGCGTGATGCCATATGATGATGGATGGTATCCGCATGTCTGGTTTTGTGTAGTGTGCAGATGTGTTCAGTCAAACAATGTTCATACAAAAATAACAGGGCAATCCACATAGGACGTCAGTAAACTCACGACGTATAAAGTCAATGATTCTTGAAACAGCCGTTGACGTTTTTCTTCATTATTTATTGTGGACGCCACAGTGATAAAATGGTTACGCGAATATGTAGGCACATCAAACAGTCATTATCACAGCAACATTCAATACAGCAATAGACGGTAGACAGCATTACAATGATGAGTCAGATGCATGTTATATTTCATAGTGCTGTAAATGTAGTCAGGTGAAAAACTCCATCCTTTTCTATAACAGCCAGGAGATAACCAGATGTATGAGATCAGTTCACTCTCCCTAGTCTGACTTCAGCAAGACAGACACGTCTGCCGAAGTATAAATAATGTCCTCAAAAATATCCTCTAGATAATAAAGGTTTTCCAAACCTAGTTCATTTAACAAAGTAGCAAGTAATGGTCCTTGGGACATGCATCAACCGATGCAGTACAATACAGCGACATGTGAGCTGGGAAAACATCTCGTGACGACGACTTTCGAAGACAGGCTATGAATCGAAATCGCTCACGACCCAAAATCGATAGAGTTAATGAAAAAGTCAATTTACCTTGCTTTCATGAAATACACAGAAATATCACGCCTCCCGGCATGTGCAAATACACTAGAGGTATTATCTCGAATAAACGAAATATCCATAAGAGGACTACACATCCCTGACAGAACAAAAAATAGCGGAGATCCCCTCTTCAACGAGGCATCTCTTTCGCCATTCCAAATCGCTCACTCCACTAGTGGTGGGCGGAAACCGATCGACCAAGAAGCAAGACAAGTCATGCGCAGTCCAGCGCAAAATGACCACAGCTCAAACTTAACTGCATTCGATACCAACGCGAGAAGACAAATGCTTACCGAGAAAAGTGACTATAAATTTCAAGCAGTTGTTGCCCTTGCGTTATAAAATAGATATTGAAATAAAACGATGTTGCGAGAATTTATCACGCAACATATCACCACCTCCTCCCGATAAAAAAAAAATGTGGAACATATTTTTTTTTTTAAATATCAAAGAGCATGCGATAAGCGGCTCAAAACGCACGAATTATGCGCTGATAATTAATTAAATTGCCTAACATAGGCTAAATATAGAGTGTCTGGTGAGGATATACCTCAACAGAAAAATAAATATGTCTCAAAAAATATTCACATCGGGGAGGTGTCACCAACACACATCACGTTAGCATGTAAACACAATATACGTATGCAAGTTACTATAATCATCATTAAACAGCATACTCTAATATTGTCTTTAAAAATGGATGTACAAATCTGATAGGAAAATTTAAATAGTACATTCTTTGACATGTAATGACATAAGTACATAGTAAAGTTAAACTACATGACGATCCAGGACATATGCTCTGGTATTCCGAGGGTAAGTACACAATCTAGAACTCGTCATGCTTGATACTAGTAAGGTAAGTCCTCAGCTCAACAATGACATTCTGAGAAAGTACAAGCAATATAATGCTAATTAATAACTAATATGCTTCATAAGGTACAATACATTATTAATAATTGTGGCTGTTTAGTAAACTAACGGCCCTTATATTAACTACTCAGTCCTCCTCTATCATCTTAAAAAACGAACAGAAGAAGATGACAACAAAGCACGATAGTGTGTACATATAAAGTAAGTACAGATGTGCTAATCTATTGTAGAAATATAGGTGTGTTATGACTCTGTAATATATAGGAATATAGGACAGAAGTATTAGTTGGAGTCATGTGGGCATCTAGACAAAATGTCAGCCATCACATTATCCGCACCACGGATAGCTCGTACCGTGAAGTGAAAAGGTTGAAGAGCTATAGCATATCGAGTGGATCTCGAACTCTTCAAATTCTTAGTCTGAATAGCTGTAAGAGCTTTCTGATCAGTCTCTAGAATGAAATGTGCGCCCAGGAGGAATCTTTGTAGCTTTAGAATTGACCAAACCATCGCTAACAACTCACGGTCTAAAACCGAGTAGTTCCTCTCTGCCGCATTTAGTTTTCTAGAAATGTACATAACAGGATGCAGAGTATTTGCATATTCTTGCATCAGTGCTGCTCCAATCCCAGTGGATGAAGCATCACTCCGAAGAACAAAAGTCCTATCAAGAGTAGGTAATCTTAAGATGGGAGGAGAAGAAAATATATTCTTGATTTGGTCTAGTGAAGATTGGCATTCTTCAGACCAACGGACCAGATTAGGCGAACCTTTCTTCAACAATGTTGAGAGAGGTGCCATGATCGAAGATAAATTTGGAATAAATCTCCCATAAAATTGAATTAAACCTAAGAGACTCCTAACTTGTTTCTTCGTTTTAGGAACAGAGATGTTCAGTATTTTGGAAGTATTGTGGTCTTCTGTCTTCAAGAGACCATGACCAACACGATGACCCAGGAAAGAGATTTCACCAAAACCAACAAAAGCTTTAGAAGGTTTTGCTGTCAAATTATTCTCACGTAGAGTGGACAGTAAGTCATATAACCCTAAATAGTGATCTTCCCAGGTATCACTGAAGAGACAGATGTCATCTAAGTATGCGATGACATCCGAACGATGTGACAGAATTCGACGCATCATGCGAACGAAAGTGGCAGGGGCGTTCATGAGACCAAAAGGCATAACATTCCATTGAAATAGACCCCTAGGTGTAGAAAAAGCAGTAAGAGGTTTGGCATGCTCTGCTAAAGGCACTTGCCAATAACCTTTAGACAAGTCAAGTTTAGTGAAGAATCTAGAATTAGAAAGTCTAATCAGTAGATCTTCTAACAAAGGCATCGGTTCAGCGTCGAACTTTGTGACCTGATTCAATTTGCGATAATCAACGCAAATTCGTATGTTCTTATCCTTCTTCCGGACAATAACCATGGAAGAAGAATATGGTGAAGTCGATGGTTCAATTATATTTAATTGAATCATTTCATCCAATTCCTTTTCCACTTGCGACTGAAAGTGTATAGGAATAGGATACGGCCTAACCCTAATTGGATTATTGTCGGTAAGAATTATGTCATGTTCTATGACATCTGTGTGTCCAGGAATGTCAGTGAGAACATCCTGAAATGTTTGTAACATCGACAAGTCTCGTCGATGTTCGTCACCAGAAAGATTAGGAGAAACAGAAACGTTTTTCCAAGATTCCGTGGAATGTAATGGAACCACTGGAAGGGGAAGGTTGACATCAGAGAAGGTAGCTTCCTCATCCTGTATGACAGACAGGGATGAATAATGACCGTGAGGTGCAGGAGCATCATCCGTTGCCTGGAAAATAGGCAGCAAATAGTCCGGACGTTCGTGAAATTCCGAAAGCATGTTTATGTGGAAAGTTTTATGCTTTCCATCAATATCGACCACATAGTCAACATCGGAAATCCGAGAGACTATTGCATACGGACCTTTCCATGCAATAAGAAGTCTATTTTCCCTACTGGGGAGTAGGACGAATGCTTTGTCACCTGGACAAAGTTGTCGTAGACATCTATTCTTGTTAGCAAACTGTCTTGCCTTCTCTTTAGCAATTTCTGATGAAGCAGTTGCTAGCTTACATGCCTCAATGATCTTTTGTCTAAGAGCAATGACATACTCATATGAGGATTGAGTTTCATCGCTAATATCATCGGCAGTGATGAGATCGTGTAATAAAGACATAGGGCCGCGTGGACGCGCGCCAAAGACAAGTTCGAAGGGAGAAAATCCTGTGTGTTCATTAGGGACTTCTCTATAGGCAAAGAGAGCCGCGGGTAAAACCCTGTCCCAATCTTGAGGATGATCTTCAGTTATCTTACCAAGCAAAGTCTTGAGCGTTCTATTCAGACGCTCAACTAACCCATTAGACATAGGATGGTAGATACTACTGAGAGATCGTTCAATATGTAAGGTAGACATTACCTGTGACATAGTGTCAGATATGAGTTGAGTGCCATGGTCTGACAATATTTCTCTGGGGAACCCCAAGCGAGAAAATATCAACCAAAGAGCATCTGCGATATCTGTAGTAGATATGCTCTTAAGAGGAATAGCCTCTGGCCAACGTGTGCACATATCGACACATGTAAGGATAAACTGATGTCCTCTGGCCGACTTGACCTTAAAAGGGCCAATAATATCTATGGCCATTTTCTGAAACGGCCGAATAGGAATGTCAGCAGCCTGGATAGGCGCAGCATGTCGTGGTCCTCTAGATTTGACCTCCTGACATACCTTGCATGATCGGCAGTAAATACGAATGTCCTTATTGACAAAAGGCCAAAAGAAAGCCGCAAGGACTCTCGACTTCGTACGGGCAAAACCCATATGTCCAGCACATTGCGAGTCATGAGCATGTTGTAATATTTGCACTCTCATGCTCTTGGGAACAAGAATTTGCGAATGTGCCGACGTAGTCGAATCTTGTACCATACGTACAAGTACGCCGTTTCTCATTGCAATCCAAGATTTTCTATTTGTATCCTGATTCGGATCACCTTTCTTCGCAAGAACGAAGAATTTTTTTAAAGAAGGATCTTCTTCTTGCAATTTTATGAAAGAGTCACGAGTGATTACTAAGTGACTATCTTGGCTATCAACTTCATTATCACTATTCAGTGAAGTTTCGGGTGTTTGTAGAGCTTGTGCTCTTGTAACTACTGCATTTGTAGCTTGCATGTTATTATCTTCCCAAGCAGCAATCTGCTGTGGGGTACACTCCCTAACTCCGTGAATACGACCAATAATAAGGTCCGCAATAGGATTAGGTAAGAGACAAGCATGCACATCTCCAGTAAAGAAAGGAGTGGCAATGCGAATTACAGCAGTAGGATATTTTTCTAGAGTGCCGCCAAATGTGACACATTTAATAACCCTTCCTGTAGCACAAGATGGATCTACAAGCGATTGTCTAACACCAATAGTGGTGCATCCGGAATCGAAAAGTAGTGAGACCGGAGTATCATTAACAAGACCCTTATGTAGAATTAAAGAACCCCTCCCGTCATGCGCAACAGCAGCAGGAAGAGCGGGAAGTGGGTGACCACAACTCAAAGTAGTTATGGTACCCGGTTCGAATAAAGTACTGCATTGGGGGCATTTGTTTGCTCTCTCAAAGTCAAAAGCAGAACCAGTGACAGCGTCAAAGTTTTTACTATCAACAACATGATTACAGGCTCCCTCAGTTTCCTGTTGTACAGCATTAGCCTGCTGATATCTCTTTTTTTTGTGTTGAGATCTACCCCGACTATTATTACCTCTGAAGTTATCAGAGTTATTATTATCTCTGCAGTTATTATTGTCTCTATTGTAATTGTTATCCTGGTTCGAATTCCAGTTTCCACGATTACTATCATGTTCACATTGATGCGAACATCTATTTGTTTGGTTCTGAGGTCTTCGGCAGGAATAACCTCTATTACCATATCCTCTTTTGAAATGCCTATAATTATTAGGGTGATAGTAACGACCACTATCAGGTTGTCTCCAATTCTTCGAAGAAGAATCACCATGAAATTGGTTTCCATGATTTTGACAGAAATTACCGCTACTCTTTCTATCAAAATTTTGTTGGAATCTACGAGCAAAGTTTTGACCATACGGAGCTGCCGAAGCAACTGGTAAACCTTCTTTCACCTTAGAGTTACCCATGGTTATGTGTGGGTGCGCAGTTACGTATTGGCAACAGAAATCTTCCATTTCTTTTATTGTTTTAGGTTTACGTTCATGAAGGAAAGCAAGGAAAGACTCATTGACAGACGACATGACTTTGTCTCTAAGTATTAAGTCCATAAGTCCTTCATAAGTTTTTTCCGTCTTAGATAGTTCAACCCATCGTGAGAAAGTAATGCGTATTCTTGCAATAAACTCGGAGAATTCAACTCCATTTTCAGGTAACATGTTTTTAAATTGTAGACGATAGCCGTCTTCGTTAAGCTGATATTTCTTTAACAAAGCGGCCCTGACAACCTCATAATTGTTCTTGTCAGGTTCATCCACCATATTTAATATACTTAGAGCTTTACCTGTCAGTATCCCTGATAACTGATAAACATATTTTGCTTTGTCTATGTTATGAGCTGTACATGCTTGTTCAAATCTGTCCAGATAGAACATTATGTCATCACTGGAAGGACTAAATGTTGGTAACTTAATCTTAAAAGTATCATTATTAGCCTTACCAGAAGATGAACCCTTGTTTGAATCATTACCATTACTCATGTTCGTCAATTTCAATTTTTCCAACTCTAAAGCTAAGACCTTTTCTTCATGTTCCATTTTTGCTTTCTCTTTCCTCTCATCAGACTCTCTCTGTAATCTTCTTTCCTCGCCTGAGCCTCTTTTTGAAGTCTTTCTCTTTTATTTTCAGCTTCTTTTTCAAGTCTTTTATTTTCAGCCTCTTTTTCAAGTCTTTTATTCTCAGCCTCTTTTTCAAGTCTTTTATTCTCAGCTTCTTTTTCAAGTCTTTTATTCTCAGCTTCTAGCTGGAGTTTTCTTTCCTCAGCTTCTGATTCCCTTTTTTGTTTTTCCATTTCCATTTGGAATCTTTTTTCATCCACCTGCATCTGCAGTTTCTTTTGTTCAGCTTCCATATGCAGTTTCTTTTGTTCAGCTTCCATTGCTTTATCATATCGAGCAGTTGCAAATTCTTCTAACTTATCACCAGTCTTCCCAAGCAATTTACCCTGCTCAATAAAGTGCTCAAATGTAGACATGTTGTCTAACATATGAGTCCAAAACCTGAAATAATTAACTAATTTATTTCAAACCTAAGTGTAACAAGTCTTAATTAAGCACTTGTATATTCACATCACCTTATATTATCCCAGTCTCTGTGGGAAACAAGTCTCCAATCAAAGAACTTGTATATGAAATATCAACAATCAATTCTTGATCATAAGTGCACTTCTCATTCAATAGTGCACGACACTATTCATCATTCATTTATCATCAGTGTAGTAGTAACAGTGCATTAGCATAGCCCATTAACTAATTACTATAACTGTAAACAATGACTATGTAAACACATGCAGAATGTAAACATTGAAAATGTAAACAATGCAAACAATGTAAACAATAACAATGTAAACAATAACAAAGATCAGCAACAATACAAAAACGTTCGCAGAAATCAACTAAAAATAAAGCAGAAATTAATGAAATATCACAAAAAATGTGACGATATCTGCGATAGAATTAAACAAAATACATGACACCACAGTGTATAAACAAAAATGTTGTATGAAACTAAATTATAGACAAGAGTAGGCTAACAAATACAAACAAATCAAAACAAAACTAAAGAATGCGAAATAATAACGAAAACAATATTAAAACATGTCATCACAGCTAACATAAATAGCAACAGAAGTCGCTTAGCAAATTCCAGTATCGGAAATTTGCAAACCCTACAGAAAACGCTCACAATAGACGACCTCTATGACGTGGCATAATCTAACGGAGACACCACCCAACCGAGAACCCGCTGAAATATAAACATATAAATATACAAATAACATATAAACATATAACATATAGAATGAGATGATACACAGAAGACTCAGCAGAAGTATAAGGGCACAGTTTACATACAAACAGGCCACTTAACTTATAGGCTTCCAATCGTAGAACAGCAGAAAAAACGGATGTCAATCAACGTCCTAAAGAGCGAAGCTCCAACGATGATGGCACATCTGAACTGCTTCCACTGCTAACACGATGGTACAAGAGCTTCTGAAATACTGTGTGTTGAGTTGTTTCGGCACTTGACCTTCTAATCCAAAAGTAAGTTGATGGAAATCGGTACTTGGCCTTCTTCAGAAAACAACCCGTTTCAACCGGCACTTGACCTTCACAAAAACGACAGCACTGGAACCTTGACAGCAGCAACTTGCTTGACTTGCGTAAAAGATAACAGCAGTCCGAGTTATCCGGCAACATGTAACAACGCCGGGTACTGTCAAATTCTTGTTTCCGTCAAAAAATTGAAATTTTGACTTTTACCGGGCAACGCCGAGTACTTTGAAAATTTTGAAGATGTTGACTGTATTGAAGAATGTTAATTTCTTGAAGGATGCTGATGAATTCTTGTTGAAAATGAAGTGGGTAAGGGACCCCGTGTTTGCTGGTACCAGAATCAAACCAGCTTATGGCCACCAAATGATGCGTGATGCCATATGATGATGGATGGTATCCGCATGTCTGGTTTTGTGTAGTGTGCAGATGTGTTCAGTCAAAACAATGTTCATACAAAAATAACAGGGCAATCCACATAGGACGTCAGTAAACTCACGACGTATAAAGTCAATGATTCTTGAAACAGCCGTTGACGTTTTTCTTCATTATTTATTGTGGACGCCACAGTGACAAAATGGTTACGCGAATATGTAGGCACATCAAACAGTCATTATCACAGCAACATTCAATACAGCAATAGACGGTAGACAGCATTCCAATGATGAGTCAGATGCATGTTATATTTCATAGTGCTGTAAATGTAGTCAGGTGAAAAACTCCATCCTTTTCTATAACAGCCAGGAGATAACCAGATGTATGAGATCAGTTCACTCTCCTTGGTCTGACTTCAGCAAGACAGACACGTCTGCCGAAGTATAAATAATGTCCTCAAAAATATCCTCTAGATAATAAAGGTTTTCCAAACCTAGTTCATTTAACAAAGTAGCAAGTAATGGTCCTTGGGACCTGCATCAACCGATGCAGCACAATACAGCGACATGTGAGCTAGGAAAACATCTCGTGACGACGACTTTCGAAGACAGGCTATGAACCAGAAATCGTTCACGACCAAAAATCGATAGAGTTAATGAAAATGTTAATTTACCTTGCCTTCCGGAAATACACAGAAATATTACGCCTCCCGGCATGTGCAAATACACTAGAGGTATTATCTCGAATAAACGAAATATCCATAAGAGGACTACACATCCCTGACAGAACAAAAAATAGCGGAGATCCCCTCTTCAACGAGGCATCTCTTTCGCCATTCCAAATCGCTCACTCCACTAGTGGTGGGCGGAAACCGATCGACCAAGAAGCAAGACAAGTCATGCGCAGTCCAGCGCAAAATGACCACAGCTCAAACTTAACTGCATTCGATACCAACGCGAGAAGACAAATGCTTACCGAGAAAAGTGACTATAAATTTCAAGCAGTTGTTGCCCTTGCGTTATAAAATAGATATTGTAATAAAATGATGTTGCGAGAATTTATCACGCAACATATCATGTGGGCATCCCAAAGTCCCTGGTATCTCTCTTCCATTGTTTTTATATCTTGGTGAAATCTTTCACCTTGCTTCTCACTAAAGTCGCCAAGATTCTCCGGAAATAAATGTAAATGGTTATGGATGTAGTGCAATTTTATGCTCATGTTGCATCCAAGTTCACAAAAACTCGACAGCATGTTTCCAACTAATTCAGAATAATTGTCTGCTTTAAAGTTACCCAGAAAGTTTTGCACAACTAAAACAAATGATGACCAGGCTGTGGACTCTGTTTTGTTCATGGAATCAATAAAATTTGGATCGTTTATTAACATTCTAATTTGAGGTCCATCAAAAATTCCAGCTTTAAGTTTGTCTATGCTCAATTCTGGAAACTTTCTGCATAAGTAATTAAAACAGGTACCATCTTTGTTCAGTGCCTTAACAAATTGCTTCATTCAGCCAAGCTTTATATGTAATGGTGGCAGTAGAACTCTTTTTCGATCAATGAGAGGCTTATTGACAATATTTTTTTCTCCAACTTTAAATTCATCCCTCAACGGCCACTGTTTCTTTGTCCAGTGCATATCTTTTGCCCTGCTATCCCACAAACATATAAAGCATGGATATTTGGTGAATCCTATTTGCTGGCCAAGCAAGAAGTTCATCATTTTAAGATCTACACAAACCATCCAGTTATGTTCTAAATACTTCAATTTTTCCAGAACTGTGCTTATTGTAGCATACTCCTCCATCATTGTAGTAGAATGAGCAATTGGAATTGAGCCATATTTGTTACCATTGTGTAAGAGAACACCCTTCAAACTTCTTTTAGAGCTGTCAATGAAAAGTCGCCACTCATCTGGTGTATAACTTACAACCATTTTGTTAACAAGACCTCCTACATTAGTACAAAACACAAGGTTGTTTTCTTTACAAAAGAATGGAATAAAACCTTGCTCTCTGCTGCGATAAAATGTAACCTTTGTTTCAGCAGTCAGTAATTTTTTTTCTTTCAATCTTGAAGCCAAAAGTTCTGAAGATTCCTTGGAGAGACATAGTTCTTGGATTAGATCAATTAGTTGAAGCGTTGAGCATCTGAAAAATCATCTTCGAAATCACTATCACTGTCACTTGTCGTTCCACATGCCACTGCTGTCTCATCTTCTAGCAGGGAATCCGAAATCTGACTGAAAGTTGGAATTGGTATGTCATCTCCATGTGGAACAGGTCGCCTAGCAGAATCTAAATCTGGATATTTCCACTTTTTGTGATTTTTTTCCATTAATTCCCTTAATATTCACAACACAGAAATAACAGTCATCATAGTGGTTCTTGGGCTCTCTCCAAACCATTGGAATTCCAAATTTTAAACATTTTCTTTTCCCACAAGTCCACTGTCGCAGGTGTTCAACACATGTTTTGCAAACAATATGAGGAGCCCAAGACTTGTCCTGGTCACCTAGTTTTACTTTAAAGTAAGCAAAGTATGCCTTTTTCACAAAAACAGTAATATGCTTCCTATGTTCTTCTTTGAAAGTGTACTCTCCACAAATATAACAAAATAAATGCGGTGAAAGAAAACATGCTCTTCTTGAAGATGATGCCATTCTCTGTTAGAAGTGTAATAAAATAAGTAGCATACTAACATGCATGCAGTGGCTTAAAATCTAAAAAAAACAATTCTGGGAAGATTCTTGGAAAACTGAAACTGAGAGTAAACAAGCAGTTTTCTTTTGTAAAGGACTAGACAGCAATAGTATTTTTTACATAGCCTTATATAGAAAATATTGTAATAATTTATAACCTCTCAGTAGCGTATTAAGTGTGCAAATGAGGCGTCCGCCCCTGGTTACAGCAAGGAAGGGGTGCCATCGATACTATTACGACAGTCCTGCACTGTTAAAAAATATAATTGAAATCATCATATATTTTTCTGTGTGATTTATGGGCGGTGCCAAAGGAAGGATCCTCCCCATGTGCCAAATAATTCAAGTACGCCTCTGGAACCTCTCAAATCGTCTAGGAACATTTATGTCTTATAGTGTGCAAATTCTCCACTTCAGGTTACTTCGAGTGTATCGATGACACGTTTAATAACGACAATGCCTCAGATGATATCCGTGTTGTATGCTGCACACGCAAAGTGCAGACTGGACTGTTCACCGACAGCTCGCTACACATGCATTGTATTAGCATGAAAACAGGGGTAGATCGGGGGGGGGGGGGGGGGAAAACAGAATCATTCTTATCTTATGCAAATTTACCTTCTGTATTGTAACTTAATTACGGGATGAAGCGTTATGACACATTCTACAGGTGAAATAAGAGGCCGTGATATCACCCAGCGATTTATATATTTTACCATATACTATGTATTTTACTATCTATTCTCAAAGTAAGCGTTCTGAAATTTAGATCCGCCGTGTTGCGAATAATATTTACAGTTTCAATTCGCGGTTTCTAAAATAGTGTGTAATGTTCCATTTCTTAATATTTGGAAAAGTGTGTCACGCTCTAATGCTGCAGCTCTACCCTTGAATATTGGAGGCAGCTCGAGAACTCGAAGTTTGCCCGATTCCAGAATGCTGCTCGTAGTTGTAGTTCAGTGTCTTCGTTAGTGGTCTAACCTTGGAGTTTATGCAAGAGCAACATGAATTCCTTTACATCCTGCTAATTTGTTTTACTGTGGTTAGTCTGTTGCTTTCTTGCGTTCCTTTGTTGTTTAAAGTCTTTATTTATTTCCACCCTTTGTTTCCGTCTAGATTTATTAATTTATTCTGGCTATTTCTCGTCATCTGTTTTAACGTTCTTTTATATTTTATAGAAATGATTTTTACAAGAGGGATATTGGCCTGAGTTGTCTGCTTTCCGTTGTTTATATTTCTGGCGTTTGTTATTTCATTATCAGACTGGCAGTTCATCGCTCCAGTATAGTTTATAATCATTCCATTGCCCTCGAACAGTAGACTTAACAACTGCTTGTAGAATCACTTTGTTAAAGATATAAACCGTGTGTAAAATGCAAATTTAAATAGTTAGTATAAACGCTTCCTCAGTGTCATAATAATAAAACTGCACGTTTTCTTCATCGCATTCTTGAAGTATTTGACGTTTACTTGTTCTGTATCCACAATAAAGACCTGACTTATTGAAGTCGATCTCATTAACTCTTTCGACGCCAGGAGACGAGGCTGTGCTTAGATATGGTACATTATTCTCCTAAGGGCCGTATAGTAAATCCGCTTAGTTATAGTCAGATTTTCTCACGTCTGCACCTTAAGAGTTACAACAACGGTTTTGTATATATTATGAAATACCCTCATACAAATATATATATTTACTGACTGTTTTAAAAATAGCACCTGTAGGAAAATTTGGCGTCCATTTTTATGTCTGGGTTACAACTGAAAACACCGTTTGGGATATAAAGAGTTAATATCATGTGTTTTGGTGCTTCATATATGTTTGTCTGTTTTCGTTAAAAGGCAAGCAAAAGTGAACGTCTTCAATTACTGATAGCTAACTTGTACAATGCTGCCCTTCTCGAAAACTAGTTCCAAGTTAGTTAGTGATTAACACTGGTGTAATGAAATGTCGTCGTGACGTTTGCAACAGAATAATGTTAAGCTCCATTAGAGCTACAGCAACATTCCTCAGTGGAGCCATACCGGCTTTCATTCTGGCCTAGTACAGTAAACCATCACGGTTTTTGCATCCTTAAAACCACGATGCACTCAAGTGTACATCCAGAGGCTACTACAGTTCGTTACAGCACAAAGCCTTATGCAATCATGGAATTTGACAATCTCATAGCCACAGCTATGTCGTGTCATTATTTTGACAAACAGGACAAGATTCTTACACATCAGACTGCAACACCGGGTTTCCCTAGTGTCTCGCACTTTTACCCAGCACACCAGATCGACGTTACCAACTCGCATTCATCAATAGATTGCTCTGATCATCCTTATAACCTTCAAACTAAATCTCAGGTTAACTTGGAGCATGGCGACAACATATGGTCATCAGTTTTATATCGAGCAGTACCAGTGCTGCCACAGATAAATATTAATGACCAAACAAGGTTCTTGGAAACATTTACAGAATCACATTCGTTGTCTCAATATAAATTCCCGCATACCACGGAAAGTACTAGCTTCATCACGGAATTTGTCAACGCTACAAACATGCTTGCCAGTCCACGTTTCAGTAATGAAAATAACACTATTTCAGGTCACCAAGCAGGTTTTGGACCTGTACCCATTAGAGACAGTTTTCAGGTACGTTCCCGAAAAAAAAGTCTTAAACCAGTTATAACTAGCTCCCACATAAGTAGTATTTTCATTAGTTCATATATATGGAAAAAAAGCTGTTCTTGTGATAATATTATAGACTTTTTCTCAAGTAGCCTCTCTGTCGTTGATTTTGTCATACATTTATTATAAATTTGGTATGCATTCATTCATAACTTGTAGAGCACCGAGCCACAATTGCAGCAGTCCCCCTTGCAAGAAGCCTGCTTCAAAGCACATTCTCCTACATCAGTGTCTTTTTGTAGCAGCTTGTTTGACATGATAAGGTTGCCAGCCTTGTGCACAACGTCACATTAGTCGCTTTTTACGACAACCCTGATGGAGCAGTAAGTCCTATTTCTTCTTTGTGGCCTCAAATACCCCCCGGCAACTACACTGAGCTGTCAGGTCATTTCGTCTGTCTGTTAAGTCTCAACTGTTTCAGCTCACTAATCTGATAGTGGGCCGTACCTGTTAGAAACAGTCTCCAGGTACGCTGCGAAGAAAGTCTTTGATGAGTCTGTTACCGTCCTGGCATCTTAATGATTGTCATTAGTTCGTGTGTATGCATAATAACACCGTCATTCGTGACATATAGTCTTATGGTTAAGTATTCTCTTAAATAAATAATGAAGGAACCCTGAGTCCTGTGGATAGTTAATAAATAAGTAAATAAATAAATAAAGGTAATTAACAGGTACTCGTTGGACATAAAGTGTGGCACTAGACAACAGAAAAGAAAATATGAGTGATAGGCTTACCGGGAATCAAACCTAGGACCAACCAGACGGCGCCATCGCCTTGCTGTGACAGTACATCGTGAATGGACTCTGAGCCAATTTTGCACTCCAAAGAAAGTGCATTATTGGCTGAGGTCATTCTCATGACACACACACAACTATGGTAGAGGACCCGTGGATGACCCAGACAGATTTAAAGACGCAATCACTAATATAACTTCTATCTATTTTTCTATCTATCTATCTATCTATCTATCTATCTATCTATCTATCTATCTATCTATCTATCTATCTATCTATCTATCTATCTATCTATCTATCTATCTATCTATCTATCTATCTATCTATCCTATCTATCTATCTATCTATCTATCTATCTATCTATCTATCTATCTATCTATCTATCTATCTATCTATCTATCTATCTATCTGTCTGTCTGTCTGTCTGTCTGTCTATCTGTCTATCTGCCTGCCTGCCTGCATGTCTGTCTTGTGTCTGTCTGTCTGTGTCTGCCTGCCTTCTGTCTGCCTGCTTGTTATCAGTCTACCTGTATGTTCATCTTTCAACTGATCACTTGTTAGTCGGTCTGTCTTCTAGCTCTTGGTCCCATAAACACGTGGACATCAAGACACATGACCTAAGCTATTTAAAAAATACCATTTTGAGAGGACATTTGTAACCTCTGCCGAGACGACCAGCACACTTCTAGCTACAAGTTTACAGTCAACAACTATTATATGGTTTGGCGGGTCTTCAAATACCGCGTCAAACTTGAATATTAAATGCATTTTCAGCCAAACGAAAGCTGCTCATATTATGCACGTGTGATAGTTGTAATTTCGAACTTAAGGCAGAGGTAAACGCTCCCATATATGGTAATAAGATGTCCGATGCCCTTGTGTACAAACTTACGGACAGATCGGTAAACTCATACAACAGCGTGTTCAAAGTGTAACCATCATTACTTTATCATAAAGTACTCTTGTCATAACAAGTAGGACAGGAAACGCTTATGTCATAAGTTTCCGCCGCGTACACGAGATCTTGTGCTAATCTTAGCCAAGCTGTGCCGCTCCCTTGCGACTGCGAGTAATTATCTCAGCAAATCTGGGTAGCTAACTCAGCAACAGTAGCGTCAAGCAAATGTGATTATTATCACCTACATGGAATGTCAAGCAATTCGACAATACTCAAATTTCTGCTACTTAGCAGAAAAATAACGAAGAAAGAAAGAAAGAAAAGTGCGCTAATTGAGAGCAAATAATAAAAATCAGTACCACATATGTACCGATACTGCCGGAGAGAAACAAAGATCGATAGGGGCCGCCCCGTTCTGTCACAACATCCGACTTCAGCACGGCATTTTTTTTCAGACCGGGTTAGCCTTTCCACTTCGATCCCTACTCTCTCAGCCAGACTGCAGTGATGCAGCCTGTTTCCAGGACCACCACTTGGAGGTGGAGTAGAGTCTTGGTCAGCTCTGGTTCGCTGACCCTGACGCAAGCAGTCAAGCTATGGGTCGCTGACTGCATTTATCACTGTTGGTACGTCTTCGGTCCCATCGTATATAAGACGACTAATATGAAAAGTTAAATTTTTACAATTTATTGTCCTGGTTCTAGTTTGTTTTGAATCAGGACTGACAATCAAAAGTGAAATCAAAAGAATTATTTACATC
The DNA here is from genome assembly GCA_024509875.1 of Oreohelix idahoensis. Taxonomy (NCBI): domain Eukaryota; kingdom Metazoa; phylum Mollusca; class Gastropoda; order Stylommatophora; family Oreohelicidae; genus Oreohelix; species Oreohelix idahoensis. The sequence goes on from JAMPIV010000598.1 coordinate 895,012, forward strand.
AATTAAATAACACCATGGATCTTCTGTCCATAATACAAATTATATTATATTCTAAGTGTGTAGATGTAGTTTTCTAACTTAGGTTAATACTGGTATATCATGGTAGGTTGTTGGTTAACATCACGCACTACTGTTTGTTTTCTTTTCATTTGACACTGGTGGAATTTTTTATTAATATTCACAGTCTTTATTTTAAACTATACGTTGAGCTTCCTGGTGCCGAACAGGCACTTATCTTCGAAGGATAACACCGGTAGATCTGTTCATAGGCTCGCTGGACAATCTGTTTCCCTTGTTGAAAGGCAATGGCATCCAGCATGTGCCCAAAATATGCAAACAGTGTCAGGAATCGAACAGTTTCCACGAGCCTGGTACTACGTTAATGTCAGTACCAAAAAACCCTGAAATAAGAAGGTTATGCGTCCTTCTTTATAACAAGTATACAATAATATTCCACAATTAATTACAGGCACAGTACAAACAAACAAATAGGGTCAGCTCTTTATGACAACCTAGTTCACCATTATATTTTTAGGTGACAATGTATACCAGTATTCCTCTCCCCTAATGGTTACAACGCCCCTGCAATTCCAGCAGTAATCTTTTTCCATACCATAGGATAGGTGTTATGCTCCTTGATGACAATCATATATAATCTTGTAGTACTACACCTATCTGATAGTCTATCATATGATGGATCAATCTCTAGGCTCTGCCTAAGTCTGCCATGGACCCACTTACTTACAGTCGTATTGCAGTATCTCACATTCAAACTTTATTTTAAATAAAAGGTTAATACAATCAATCTTACCACAAATTTCAATGAAATATACACACGCGAACGATGACTGGCAAACAATTTATGGCACACTTTAGATCTGCCTTGTCCAGACTGCTTTCTATAGGTTTGAAAAGCACCAGCCTGCTCTCATCGCTCCTTGTTCATCAGAAAATTTTTTCAAAATTGCAACGAGCAGTCTACGTTTCCAATAATATATAATGTATGGGCCAATGGGACCATGAACTCATTTATTTTGAATCAAACTTTAAAAAAACAAACTCTCAAACTACTATGTTTACTACTGCAAATATATTTTTAGTTTTAGGTCAACCAATCCTACCTCGCCTTTCCTTTAAACTACTGCCAATCAAATTACAGGTACCTTTTAGTGCTTATTTCCCCAAAAGCTTTTTTCAAAACATGCTATGAAAAAAATAAGCAGGCATGATTTTTGTTTTCGTCAGTCCGTCTTACAATACATAGTATTTTTGCCAATATCTTCGTTATTTATTGTACTAGTGCTTAACTGACACCATATTATTGCTCAGGAAATCATAAGGCATCTGAATATATAATTTTTATGGCCCTATGTATTTTGGTTCATAATTCCATATTTTTTTCCTAGGTTCTGTCTTTCCATTCCCTCCCCTCCTTTTCTTTTATTCTATCACTCTGTCGTCTTGAACTTGCAAAAGTGTTACATTTAATCTCAAGGACGAATTTGAAAAGACAGTACCCTTCATTCGGCTATTAGGCTTATCAAAACCCGCATCCCGGCTGGACTCAAATTTTATTTTCTATCTTATTTTTGACTTATGCACTATAATATTATTTAATTTAGCTATTGCATTTAGAATATCGTCACAATGATGATGATGATGATGAACAAGTGAAAATAAAACTTTAAATACATCATCTTCCTTTGATGGGCTGAAAAATTCAAACTGAAGGTCACCAGTTTACGATTGCCTGTCTACAATTTTAAGAGAACCATTTCTTGTCCATATTATAGATTTAAACAAATTATTTTAACATGTTGAAAAATATTTTAACTTTCAATTTCTTTTAAAACTGCTGTAAAAATTGTTTCCAAATAGCTGCCATTGCAACCATGAGACCAATGTCTCACCTATCAGTGGCACGCATCCCAGCATTCGAAAAGCATTGACGTAAGCTTTTTGCGTACAACCTTCAAAGTTAGTGTACCCAAGCGACGTCAGTAAAAGCCATTATGCCCCCTTGAGGCATCTTCCGCACAATGTGTGGGTGTGTTATATCCACTGTCTCCTAAAAATTACAAAGGAAATTGTTTGCCCGTCTTCGCTTTTATTTGCAGGTCCGTAAGAAGTCAGGCATAAACATGTTCGTAGCGCCGTTTGGCTTGGTCACACGGGTGTTATTCTCAAATGGTACATTCCTTTTTGCGGTAATTTGATAGTGTTTAATATGACCTGTTACATTTTGAACAGTGTAAATGGATAACAGATGGAGGTCAATGTCAAAATGCTGTATTGCTGCAGGAATTCAGTAATAAGGCCGTGGAAGTAAAAAATAATTTTTAAGTGACGGAAATTATGGAAACAAAGCAAAACGCGAAAGTGATAGTATAGTCCTGTGCGTACAGCGCATGTTGTGAAGTTGGAGGAACAGACTAACATCAAAATGAGAGTTTTAAAATTACAAAAATATTTTTTTTTAAAAACGTGAGGAACCTTTTATTGCCCTTAAAAATGTATGGAAATCAAACGAAATCAAGTCCAATACAAAAATCAGAACTCAGATGATGTCAAGACAGTCCTATTATTTGGCTCTGAAGTGGGGAGAAAAACAATAATAACAATCAAGAAATTAGATCTTCCTAAATGAGTGCTTGCGTAGAATGAAACGTTTGTTGTTTGTATGTTTGCGTTCGGTCTCCGCCATATATGTCTCTTACTGGCCGTTAGTTTTGAGCGGTAAGTAGGCCTACGTTGTGTCATACTTTACAACTTGACTGCGATATCTGCACCTTTCGGCCCGACACATCCGATTTCAGCAAGTAATTGTTATGTGTTTGCTTCCCTGCGATCTCACGCCTTATATGTATGATATACCTCATGTCCATCGAATAGTGCAGTGAGGTGGCTGCAACAATGAGAAAGATTGAAATGATATGACAAGGTCATCATTTTGGAACTCGTGACAAGAACCAGACATGTGCCAGTGCAACAAGAGACGAGTAATAGACGCTTGCTATGGATAGGACACTCGTTCTGCAAGCCTTTTGTTAGTATTACAATGCGGTCCCTGTTCTGGGATTCGCAAAGTAAGCAGTCAGACAGAGAGGCCGACAAACACACGGAGATGAGTCATGGAGACATAAATGAGAGGAATGGGAAATACATGGACAGATCTTGAACAGATGACACAGGATAGGAGGACTTTTAGAGTATTCGTTGATGACCTATTATCCCCAGGTAGCTAAAAGGTCAGGATGATTCAAATGTTGAAATTTACGATTTTGAAAAAAAGTTTTTAAAATATTTCAAAGCAAACAGAGATCCTTTTTTACGATCGACTCTTCATCAGATGATCTTTGGAACCCTAAGTTATGGGCAGACAACTTTTACTAACGCCTTAATAGTGAGACAACTCTTACTAACGCCCAATAGGTGCTACAATAATCGATAGTCCAGCAATAAGAAATAAAACGGTTCACTAGCGGTGCTGCGAGGCGATCGCGCCGTTCCAATGGTCCGTAGTTGGAACCCAGAGTGCTTATAACTTTTCCTGGGCATTATGAGTAGGGTATAATTAGGAAAACGGCAATTTCGACAAAATTCATGTATATCTTTTCGCTGTTTCATTGTAATTGTCCATTTTTTTTACATCCTAGTGTATTTTTAAAAAAAATTTTATATCATAATTGTGGTAGGGTGGGCGAGATGGTGATGATGATATTATTGTGATGTGTGATCACTCTCTTGTCACACTCGCCCCGACCCGAACAACAATAAAACTTGATTCTAGAGGCAGGGGCTATATTTATTTTTACAACCCATTCAGTGACAAAGCAAACATTAAACAAATAAACTAGCGAACATAACAAAACGAAACTAAACAAAACACCCAACAGTGCCCGATGCTAATCTGAAGAAGCAAACAAAGCACAGAATAGTTAAAATCATAATATAATACTGAATGAGAAACACCACGCTCTCACCTGTCAAACAGTCCTTCCACATGTACTACCTGACACCCTCAACTATCACACACGCACGCACTCATGCGTGTCATCCAATGCGACTAGTAAGGTGTTGTGCGTGGGGCTGGCAATCTCACCATGTAACACAGGTTGCTACCGAAACCACTACTACAAGAGCACACACTCAGCTATCACACACACACACACACTCATGCATGTCGTCCAATGCGACTAGTAAGGTGTTGTGCGTGGGGCTGGCAATCTCACCATGTAACACAGGTTGCTACCGAAACCACTACTACAAGAGCACACACTCAGCTATCACACACACACACACACACTCATGCATGTCGTCCAATGAGACTAGTAAGGTGTTGTGCGTGGGGCTGGCAATCTCACCATGTAACACAGATTGCTACCGAAACACTACTGCCCTAGCATATGAATACTTAATATGGAGGCAAACCACACTGTTGGCCCCATGCTCCCTCAGGAGCGGAGAAGAGAAATATATACCTTGAAGTGAGCCCACGTGCTCTCACAACCATTCCTCACATAACCATAATTAAATAATCATAAAATGGACATAAAATAATATTCAACTATATGTACAACAAATACTCTCAGTAATGAGAATAAGCTACTGCCGCGTAACCGATCCACATCAGTATTCGTTACTGCATTCTGAAGCATGTCGTATGTGACGACTGATGCCCCTGGCAACAAGCGTGCCGTATATGACCACTGGTGAGACTGGGAATCTCATCACATGAAACACATCGTTACCGAAACAACCACTGCAATAGCATAAAAATGCTTCTTGTCGGCTTGTGATAGACACCAGCCACATTGGTGTTTCCATGCTCCGCCGGGAGCAACCAGAGAAACACATGTCTCAACAAAGAGTGGCCTCGCGCTCTCCAGAAATCTAAATACATATTCTCACCTCACAGTAACCCATTAAATATATACAGTAGAATTATGATAAGTAGGCTATCGTGAAATACACTCAATTACTTTTACACTAAAGAATAAAATATAATTACTCTTGGCTTTAACAAAACTGGAATTAACACGAAAACTATCTCTTTCCTTTACTGGGGAAAATTATCTTAATCTGCTTCCATCCACGTGTTGATTCACGCGATCTAAAACTGCGTAACATTAAGTGATAACTAGGAGTGTTAAATGCAGACTTGCTGGCGCCGCTTTTATACAATCACCACGTGGCGCCATCTTGGTAACAGTCAATATCATCTAAATTCAAGTAAAAAATCGCTTCTCTGTCCAGTTTCATGTACAAAACACTCTCCTACTAAATTTGCCTTTCTCTGATGAATGGAATACTTGATACTAAACTCTTACATATGTGATTTGGGCTTTGCTTGCCTAATAAAACCGATCAAACATTATTTTCACTCATCTATCATTTCGAGACTAAATCATAATGTCCTAAAAAGACATTTCCTTTGGAAACACATCTATCTATATCACTAAACATTAAAACAGACTCGTGCTGAATATAATTTCAGAATTATATAAAACTAATTCTAATTTAAATTAACTCACGTGCTGAATGTACAGACTTATAGAACACGAATGCTAAATTCTACAAACTGCGCTTAAGAATTACAACTCACGTGCTCTGGTCCATCTGCTACCTACACCCGTCACCTCGTCGTTTGCTCTCTCGTGTGGGCTGATACTAGGAAAGGTCGCTGTTGGTTATCGCATGCTTTATAAGCCCAGGTCTAATCACTCACTTTACTGCGCGCTAGGCGTATTAATCTTGGCTACTTAAATATCACACGCGATTATCGCTTTAGGAATAGCGAAAACACAAATAAAACCTACAGCTATTTAATATAACACACGAATATCAAATATGACTCACAACTATACACCACAATTAATTTCTAGGCATTATTATGACCTCAACTAATATATCTTCATGAAAACTTTTCACATCCCAGAATGCTTCGCGCACATCGAAAATAATCTGCCTAGAAACAGGTAGGGGGCGGGTGTCTCCTTTTCGGCCCCATCACATAATTATAACCTGTCAGAGATTTCACATAATATTTTTTACAATCAATAATTGCCACCAAAGGAAAAACAAAATCATATTATTGGATAAAGAACTGTATTAAATTGATCTAATTGTTATGGGTTCACCTTTCACTCGTAATGATATCTTTAATAAATCTATACAATGGCTTATTCTTCCTGGTCGTTGTCTTGTAATACAAAAACTGGAAATGTTTAATGAGAGCACGGCTTTAAAAAAAAATTAATAAAAAAAAAAAACAGCGCTGACAGCACAATTTTTGCTTTGTTATTCTTATTTTGATGTCGAATTTGATGATCATTATTGTTTCATGTGTCTTATAGATTTATATCTAAATTTCACTCTTCTGTTTCGTAGTTACCCTGTGTCGTTCCTTGAGACAGGACGGGGAGGGGGTGTCTCAGAGGCGACAAAAAAAAGAGTATGATTACTGCTGCATCAGGTGACTAATATGAGGTTGTACGTGGAGCTGACATCCTCATCATGCAACACAAATTGCTACAGAAACGACCGCTGCAGAGGAACACATGCTTTGACGTCGACTTGCTATAAGGGTACCAACTGTATTACAGGCATCATACATCGTAAGGCAAAATATGATGATGATGATGATGCAGCTGATGCATAACTTTGGTGCCATTCACTTCATTATTTTTTCGTTACTGCCGTGGTAAGATTTATAAGACGTACTACTTAGCACAGGGGTCTTCAACCGGTCGATCATGATCTACCGATAGATCAAACTGGATGATTTAATAGTTCTCTAGATGGCAAGGGTGGGGGGGGGGGGGGGGGGGGGGGGGCGGGGGGGGGGGGGGGGGGGGGCGGAAACAGAGGGCATTTTAAAGTCAGGGAATGACCCCTTTAGCAGGGTAGAGGGTCATCCTTCCTGTGGCATTGTACACCGGCAAATTAGTGAGTATGGTTTGAGCTCCACCAGCTGCGCCCATTGAGATGGAGAAGCCCTCGGGGGTTGCAAGAAAGCCCAAAACCACATCCTCAAATTACTGCAAGGGTAAAAGAATGAAAACTCGAATCCCTTGGGTTCGGAAGAAGAAGGTCAGGAAAATTGTCGACTTAAGCCTCTCCCGCCAGGATTTAAAAGCGAGTTACTCACAGAATTAAAAGTACTTTTTCCTCATCCTCAATGAAGATCTAGAAGCTAGCAGATTAAAATTCACTCTATTTGTCAACTGTATAAAGCAGAAACACGATCTTTTCTTTAAAGTGAAAGTAAAATTCCAGAAAGTGTCATTTAGTTTAAATTTTATATCGTCCTGTTTATACAACTGCAGGCAGCAGTGTTATTTCTTCGGCAGAGATAAAAGTTACACGCAGGCGGCACTTATTCCCGATTACAATTGCGCAACATTCTGAAACAAAATATGCTTTGATAAAGGCAGATCTTTAGAGAGCTCGTTATTTCTAAAGTAGATCTCCACTTCTCTGTGTTGCCTCGTTGTCGTGTGGTGAGTCACTGGGGCAACTACGACAGTAGTTTTTGCCAGGAATAGTCTATGAGATATTATATATAAGGTCTCTAGAAATTGGCTCGTTAAGAAAGAAAAAAGACCTATTCGAGATAGGGACAAGAAGACAGGAATGCGAATGCTTTCCACTAGACAGTGTTTTCTAATTAATTATGGAAAGAGTTCTGTTTCCCCACGACCTTAGCTTCTGCCCTTAGATCCCGTAAAGAAAAAGCCCCCAACCTCATCTGAGTAGAGAAAGGTTCCTATAGGTGAATATGTAACACCGACAGCACGAGTGATACATTAACAAAATCGATAATGATCAAACGATCGTTGGGTTTATTAATGAAATATCCACACATATAGGGTTAGTAATGGTTAGAACGTGATGATGGTGAAAGACGATTCACACAAAAAAACGCACCGATGAGATAATAAAATTGCAGTTAATTAAATAATAGTTAATTAAGAATGAACTGGTGTAAAGTGAAATGATGATGTGATATGATACGTGTTACCAAAATGGTGAGTACTCTATACAGTCCATGTGTCTCTAAATGCTTCTCCTAGATATGAGGATTCACATGTATGCATAAAATGTCCCAAGTTGTTATACGTTATGTCGAGTGGGGTATCTCTAAGCTGAGGACGTTCTGATGAATACTGTTGTCGTACGGAGAACGCTGACGAGATATCTATGTATATTCCTTCACTGTTTGAGTATATCTCTGTAGTGTGGATCAACAGTTAATAGTTGTCATATGAACAAAAGGTCTGTTGTCTAATCTCCCGAGGGTACTGGCCTGATATGTAGACTCATAACCTTGCATATGTAGTCGTGATTCATAATAATATATATATATATATATATAACTAATTATATAACCTATACATATATATATAGTCGATAGATCATATATATATATATAGATATATATATATATATATATATATATATATATATATATATATATATATATATATATATATATATATATATATATCCATAAATATATATATATATATATATATATATATATGTTATACTATATATATATATATATATGCGATTATATATATATATATATATATATATATAGTCTGCTTCATAAAATGCGCTTAAGAGTGTGTTGCACGTGGTATAAATATGCGATTCCTCTTTTGAGCTCTTTTGCTTGACTTCAGATAATAATGATCTTTCGAGTGATTTGATTTGAATTTATGATGACTCTGTATTGAACTTGTGATAACTCTGTATTGAACTTGTGAGCAAGCAGTATATGGTGATGAAAAATGCTGCGTCCACCTTATGACTTGTGTGTGAGACAATATTCCTTTTTAATTGAGGAATGAAAGATGTCCTATGGCGAATTCTGCTAGCCAAATGTCCGTTTTTGATAACTTATTTCTGGTTAGACGTCAGACACGTTGCGTGTAGACTCAGACTTCTGATGAACTGAAGACACACAAAAGTCTTCGTAAGTTTTTCACATTTAACATCACTGGTTGACTTGCATTTAAACTACTGCTCATTATTCATCTCTCTCTCTCTCTGAGTTCAATTCTAATGATGTTAAATATCTTGTGCAAGAGAGTGTGTGCGCATGGGAGACTGTGATGATGATGAAGGTGACGTATGAACTATTAATTACCTCCTATCATCCTATCATCTTCTAGGAAAATCTTCTGATTTTATTAATCAGTTATGCCAAGAATTATTTGAAACTTTATCTTCCACACATTTTAGCTGTGAGGTTAAAATAAACAAAAATAATCTTCTCTTTTTTCTCTTCCGTCCTTAGCCACCGACCGTCAAAGCAGTCAGTGGCCATTACGCCTAGTGGCGTCTTAGGGCAACAGCAGATAGGTTTTCTTTGCCATTGTTTCCCATCACGCCTATTGGCGTCTTTAGGGCAACGGCAAATCAATCCATTTGCTGCTGTTTCCGTAATCGAAGTGACTGGCAAACAGGTGATCAGCAAGTCCTGTATCATAAAGGCACTCCACAGATTGTCCGTTTACGAGGACTGATTCGATGACGGGAGGATGAGAAACGTTTCCGGTCCTCTGCTCCTTCCGGGGTGACGATTTTGTCTGCAGACAGGCAGCATGTTGGGGAGGAGGTCGGCGCTTGCACTCATTAGTGTTGTGATTGTTCAAGCGACAGTACTTGCACCATTTATCTCCCTGTCTCTGGTGTGGCGCAGCATTTTTCTTGTTTTGCTCTTTGTAGTTATCTTGTTTTGCGTGCTGTTTATGCGAGATGTGTGGTCCTTTGCTTTGTTGGTCTGGTTGGGAGCGAGCAGGTTGCTTTGGCGCCTGATCCGAAAACTTCTTTCTGGCTCCTTGAGACTCCATGAGAGCATTTTGGAATCGCTCTGCCAGTGTAAGAATATTTTCTAACCGGTCAGCGCCGTTTTCAGTGAGAAATCTACGCATTTCCACCGACATAGACTCTTTTAGTTGCTCTATCACAATCAGCTCTTTCAACCCGTCATAGTTCTCGGTAAAGTTTCCCAGTGTACACCACTTCACTAGGTAGTCTTCAATACGGGCTGCAAACTGTGAGAAAGTTTCTCCTGCATCCTTCCTAGAACCTCGAAATTTTTTTCGGTAAGCCTCTGAATGAAGCTCGTACCTCACCAAGAGAGCTTTTTTCAATGCCTGGTAGTCATCTTGCTCTCCGGCCGGAAGTTTATTAAAAACTTCGTAGGCGGCTTCTCTTAGGCCCTGGGAAAGTTTCAAGTTCCACTTCCGTTCTTCATGCCCAAACCCTGTTGCAAAGCGTTCAAAGCGGTCTAAAAAGGCGTCCATGGTATCGTTCCTTTCTGAAAAAGGTTCCAGCGGAAAGTTCATGGCATTGGGTGGTGCAGGTTGCGAAGTAGGCACACCATCTGAGCGGGGTGAGTACTCTCCATCCAAGTTGGAAGCCGCTGCACTTTTTGCCAGCTCTATCTGATTGGTCTGCCCCTGGATTTCCAGTTGCTTCATCTTAAGTGCATGCTCTGCTGCTGCTTTCTCTTTATGCTCCGCTGCTTCTGCTGCTTCTTTCCGCTCCGCTGCTTCTGCTGCGGCTTTCCGCTCCGCTGCTTCTGCTGCTTCTTTCCGCTCCGCTGCTTCTGCTGCAGCTTTCTCCTTCCGCTCCGCTGCTTCTGCTGCGGCTTTCTCCTTCTCCATTGCAAGTTTCTGCACCTCCATTAAACTAGTTCTAATTTTTGCGGCATCTGCCATGATATGCAGTATGGGTTCACGAAGGGAAAAATTGGCAGTGACCTCCAAGCAAATTGTTTAGACTCGCACGAGTAATTATCTCTTTAAAACCAGCTGGGTTTAAATTAATAATCAAGTTCAAATAGTTCTTTAAAAAAAATCACTCACTTAGCGTATTCTGAAAATTATATAACAGATTATCTCGAAGTTTTCTATGAAAAATTTGCTAAATATTTATGATAAAAATTTTCCCAGCAGTTACAGAAAAATATTTTTTTTAAAAATCAGTTCCTTACAGTATCTTCTGTTCTCAAAAAGTGCTTACTCTGTCCGTTTGATACTCAATTTAAAAAGTATCACTCGTGCTTTAGAGATATAAATTATCCCCCCTATGAAATAGACAAATTATAGTAAGAGTCAGTCTAGAAGGTAATCCCTCAAAATGCCAACAAATTTTGCAATTATCGCAACTGTATAGCAGGGATGAAAATGTAATTTATCACACTTCTAAGTCCGGGTTCACTAATCCCAAGACGAGCCCCCAATTGTCGTGTGGTGAGTCACTGGGGCAACTACTACAGTAGTTTTTGCCAGGAATAGTCTATGAGATATAGATATAAGGTCTCTAGAAATTGGCTCGTTAAGAAAGAATAAAGACCTATTCGAGATAGGGACAAGAAGATTGTATTGAACTTGTGATAACGATGTATTGAACTTGTAAGCAAGCAGTATATGGTGACGAAAAATGCTGCGTCCACCTTCTGACTTGTGGGTGAGACAATATTCCTTTTTAATTGAGGAATGAAAGATGTCCTATGGCGAATTCTGCTAGCCAAATGTCCGTTTTTGATAACTTATTTCTGGTTAGACGTCAGACACGTTGCGTGTAGACTCAGACTTCATAGAACGGTGAAAGTTCTCAGTACGCTACACAAGACGAATTTCAGATAAGTTTTTTCTCTTCGCTAACATACTTAATCTCAATATTATTAATAACCTCTAGTATTGGTTAATTGCTTTTAACGTTAGTTAATAATTGATTGGAGTATTGGTTTAAATAAAAATATAAGTGAATAAATAAGCCCAGGTAGGCCAACCACGTGGGGTCTTCTTTTGTAAAGTGCCGTAGCCATCTTGTTCAGGCATCTTTCATCGTTGAGACGCTCGTGAACAAAATTAAAGTTAATTCAAATTTACTAGCTTAGTAGTAGGACTAGTCAGCTTTTAACTATTTATATCTAAACATAATTTAAAATTTATATATTAAAAAAATATTAATAACTTGTCTTGTGTTAATTTAGCATAGATAGAGCATAAATACTAATTGTAAGTCATCAGTGATAGGTATAAAATAAAGATAGAGTAATTAGCCAATATTTAAAAAAAAAAAAAAAAAAAAAAAGAGAGAAAGAAGTGCAGCCAGCTTATAATGCCAAGGAAAATAATCTACTAATTATTTTTTAAATTGTTTTATTTTTAGTAAAATAAATAGGCCTAGTCATAATTTGTGTTATTTAGCATTAGACAGAGTGAACCAGAGGATAAATCACAATGCCACCAATGCTCAGGTCGCAATCCGGAGAGGGAAAAGCATGGGTCAAACCAGCTGAAAAGGGTAGAACACCAAACCCGACAGAAAAGAACAGGATCACTAGCCCTATAGTCAGAAACACAGAAATTGGACCCAAAATAGAAACAATAAAGGAAAATCTGAAAGGAGGCGCAATTAAAACTGCAGTAAGCAGAAACAACAAAAACGAAGACGCAGGAACCCGGACAGCAAACAAACAGACAGGACACAGGAAAGAAGACAACCACGAGACCACAAGCAAAAAAAGTCAGGAAACCAGAGGAGGAGAAAACAAAGAAAACCAAAAAACAGAATCAAAATAACTCAGATAGCTGGAACAGAAGCCACACTGAGATCTCTCCCGGATGACAAAATCCTGGTCATTCTAGAAGCAATAATAGGAAAAAAATATATTGACAAAGTGCAAAGACATGGAAATGGAGTAACAATCACTGTAAACAACACAGAAAAAGGCAAAGCACTGTTACATGAATTAAAAAGTAACCCAAAAGAAGCACAACTCGCACATGGGATAAAGGTAAAGATTGAATTGATCAAGGAAATTAGAAGATTCGTCATCAAAGGGGTCGACTCAAACCTAACAGAAGAGGAGATCCACACTAACATAACGAAAGAAAACCCACAAACAGAGATAGAAAAAGTAGAAAGAATCAAAACCAAAGAGCAAAAGAATACGACAGTGGTAGTGATAAGTGTAAAGGGCACAGAAATACCCAAGCAAGTCAAACTCCACCAGAGAGCCAAAATGACAGAGGTATTCATACCTAGCATTATACAATGCACAAACTGTCAAGGCTTTAGCCATACCCAACATGTGTGTAAAAGAGCGACACGGTGTAGTTTCTGTGCGGGAGCACACAGACATGTGGACTGTCCAATGGCTAAGGAGGACAAAGATTATAAACGAGAAAACAAAAACAGAAAATGTGCAAACTGCCAGGGTAACCACAGTGCCAGGTATCAGGGATGCCCAGTCTATCAAGAGACAAAACACATATTAAAAGAATCACTAGAAACAAACAAACCATTCTGGCAAATAAAAGAAAGACAGAAAACCAACAACCATCTCCAAAACTCTCAAGAAAATATCATTAAGAAACAAATACAACAAATAACCAGTGAAGTGAAAGACATAAAGGAAAAAGTCCAGAAAGAACCCATAAACAGTAAAGAAGATGACAACACAGAAGAGACGGAACATATCCTCATCCAAGCCAGACAGGTACTAGAAGAAATGAAAACAGCACAAAAGGAAATAGAGAGAGACCTCAAAAAAATAGCAGAGATAAAAGAAGCTAATGAAGAAATCCTAAAAAAAATAGAGAGAGAAAGAGCTAGGCCTATAGAAAATATGGAAAAAAAATTTAAGGAAACAGTGGAACTACACCTACCATACCTCGCAGAAAGAGTTCAGAGTATAATGGTTACTTGGAATGATGAGTTTGTAGAGAACATAAGAGGTAAAGTGCGAAACCAAAAAAAGTAGATCCCTTATCAAAAAACCTAATAAAAACAATAACATAACTAAGCTAACCATACTAAATGGGGACCAAAGACTCTAGAGCTATCAAAGTAGTCCAGTGGAACTGTAGGGGTGCCAGGAAGAACTTGATGTCTCTTATGGGACAGTATAAGGAGGCAAAACCCATCTTTGCAATACAAGAAACCCTCCTGAACCCCAAACAAAAACTGAACTACCAAGGGTATATAACACTTAGAAATGATAGACCTGAGGGAAGAGGAGGGGGCGTGGCCTTTTTAATACATGAAGACTACAAAATATTAAATTGGGAACAATTCAACACAGAAAATATTGAAGGAATAAGTATAACATTAGACAGTGAGCCAGATAACTTAAAAATAATAAACATTTATAGCCCCAAGGGTAATATAACCGATAGGGACATTGCCACTATTAACACACAAATAGACCAAAGAACATTATTGGTAGGTGACTTTAATGCACACCATGAGGCATGGGGTAACAACAGTAATGATCCAGCAGGAAAAAGACTGTTGGACTACATTGAAAGTGCTGAGCTAATCATACTAAATGATGGCTCAGTGACAAGGGTTAACCCATGCAACAGTGGAGGAGATACAGCAATAGACATAAGTATTATAACACCAAACCTAGCCTCTACTAAATGGGAAGTACTGAATGACTCCAGCTCAGACCACTTACCCATAGAAATAAACCTAAACGACAAATATAGAACTAGTCCAAAAAGCTCGAAACCCACATTCAACCTAAAAAAGGCAAATTGGGAGTCCTTCCAATTAGAGCTAGGTAAACTAAGCATAGAACAAATTGAATCTAACAGTATAGATATATTTGCAGAAAAACTAACAAATGAGATTTTAAAAATAGCAATAAAATATATACCAAACAGGAATATGCCTGAGCACTTAAAACCAACACAAAAAGGTAAAAATAGGAAAAGAAACAAAGATAAAAAATCCAGTACCATGGTGGACAGACAGATGTTCAGAACAACTGAAACTGAGGGAGAGGGCCCTTACAAAGTATAGAAAAGCCAAAACTGAAGAGAATTACACAAACTATAAAAAAATAAGAAATGAAACAAATAAAATAATATTCAGAGCTAAAGAAAAGAGTTGGAGAAAAATTTTGTCAAACATTAAACCATAGGTCCCAAATAACTACAGTTTGGAGAGAAAACTAAAAGCAATTAAAGGAGGAAACAGCAAAAAAATTTAAAAAATCCCAACAATTAAAATACCAGAGAGAGCCGAAACAGATAGAGAAAAAGCCAACATACTAGCTAAATACTTTTATCAGGTTAGTTCAATAGACAGTCTAGATAAGGCAGAAATAAATAGACGAAAAACTCTGCTAGAAAAATTAAAAGAAGAAAATATGGAAACCACACAGGATGCTAAGTATTTAACTGCAGATATTACAGTAGATGAAATAGAAAGAGCTTTAGCAGAAAAAACCAATACTACCTCTGGGGAAGACATTCTGAGCTATGAAATCCTCAAAAAGGTACCAAATACAACTCTAAGAGTGATTGCATCCCTCTACAACAAAATCTGGCACACAGGAAAAATACCATGTTCATGGAAGACAGCAGTAGTCATCCCCATACTAAAGCCAGATAAGGAAGCACATGATGTCAGCTCATACAGGCCAATATCGTTAACATCACATCTAGGAAAAATTCTAGAAACAATAGTCAACACCAGACTAAAATACTATCTCGAAAAGCATAATTTTTACAGTCCAACCCAGGCGGGGGTTAGGAGCCAACATAGGACAATATGGCAACTGCTGAGGCTGTAACATGATGTTAACACAGGCTTCAACAGGAATGAAAAGACAGGAGCTATATTCCTTGATGTAGCCAGAGCATATGATGAGTGTTGGCGGGCGGGTGCACTACATAAAATCAGGAAACTAGGTATAGTAGGCAGAACCTACAATTACCTAGAAAACTTCCTGCAGGATAAATACTTCATGGTACAAATAAACAATGATAGATCTGAGGTATATGAGCAACAGAATGGAATTCCCCAGGGATCAGTAATATCACCATCAATTTTTACGATTATGGTCAACGACCTAGGCGACGAGTTTAAGGACTTAAAAAAAACCCTATCTCAGTTTGCAGATGATGCTGCGATATGGAGAACGGGAAGAAATCTCCCATTCCTCTATAAAACAGTACAAAAACAAATAGATAAAGTATCTGACTGGATGAACAAGTGGGGATTTAATCTAAACGTTTAAAAAACCATAGGAATGATTTTCAGTAGAGGGCGTGTAATTAAAAAACAATATAATTGACATAAGCATTAATAAGCAAAAAGTATGCACAGCAAAATCAACTAGATTTCTTGGCATAGGTACTAGACCAGCAACTAAACTGGAACAAACACATAGACCTTTTAGTGCAAAGCAGTAGAGGACTTATTAATATGCTAAGATATATGAAAGGAAGTGGTTGGGGCGCCTGCAATAAGACAATGTTAACATTCTATAAATCATTTATTAGAGGCAAACTTGACTATGCCAGTGTTGTCTATGCATCAGCCGCCCCAAGCAATAAGAAGAAACTAGACACAGTCCAAAACCAGGCACTGTCAATAATAGCAGGTGCCTCAAAGGGAACATCAGCAGAAGCACTAGAAGTAGCGCTAGGCATTATACCCCTGGAGCTAAGGAGAAAAGAACTGAGATTCAGCTACTGGGCAAGAGTGGCAAAAGATCCAACTCACCCGGCACATAAAACCTTTGATAGGGGTAACCAGTACATAGGCCACATTCCATTAAACCATAATAGATACCCGTCAGGGTGGAAAACAATGGATGAAGTGGATCAATACCCAGACCTGTTTAATGCGATAAACAGTAGTGCTCTGTATAAAGCAAAGATCCCACCATGGGAATTAAAAGTGCCAGAAACAGACTCCCACTTATCAAAGATCATAAATAAATCTAACGACATAATCACTATAAGTCCCCTCCTATATTTCCACTTAAATCATCCGTCAAGACTGTGTCCATAACTGACAAATAGTTGGTTGAACGTTACGACGGTCAGACCGTAGTTGTCTTTGCTTCTCTTTATTATCCACGAAAGAAAGGAAGGTTAGCATACAAGAAAAAAGAGAAACCTTTATTACTTTTCTAATGTGAGAAGTCGGCGTTTTTACGGCACGTACTATTGAATGAGTTAAGCCGTACCTATTTTCAAGTCACTCGGCGACTTTCGTCAATAAACTGAATCGCCCGAAGACACCATTAACACTTGATTCAGGAAACGGGCAGGTACAATAACTACCTGACTCACTGCCGCCACCGTGATCGCGGCCGTCATGCTGTTATTAATGATTTAATATGGAGACCAATAGTATCTCACGGTAATACTATCCCGGGAATCGGAGATTAGATGAGCATTTAGTAGTAGCGAGGTTGATTGAGGGGCCTCTAGGGGCGATTATATAGATTCAACCGTCACAGAGTAAACGAACGCACTCTCCGTGCGTTTATCAGCTTGATTTTTATTGAGGCGATGATGTTAATCGTGTAGAATTAGCAGCTGGTAGCATGCAATTAAACCTCATTATTTAAAGTAAATTGTTACACCCTCTGTCCAAGAAGCACTATTTTGTGGTGCCTAGTTGGCAGAGAAGCGTCCGATTGAGAGAGTGGTTAGAGCGCTGGTCTCTCCGCGGCAAAGGTGCCGGGTCGAATCACGGTACCGAAACGCTCCAGTCTACCCAGCTGTAAATGGGTACCTGACTCTGCTCTTTGAGTTAGGGAAAGGAAAGGGCCGTGAGGAAGGGAACTGGTCACCTCACCCCTCGATGCTGGACCTAGAATTGTGGTCTCTAACACTTCACTCCCCTACGGAAGTATCTGCTATGGAACTACCTTTACGTTGGCAGAGAGGATAGTAACGATTCGCTCCCGTAGCTAGGTGGTGGTGTCGTTCGGAAGGTCCTGGGTTCGATTCCCGATAAGCCTATCACTTCTATTGTTTTTCGGTTGTCTAGTCTTCTTTATTTCTCACGAGACCCTGAAAAATACTTGTATCTCTATTATTTATTTATTTACTGCTTCAAGAGCACACGAATGTTTTTGTGTATGCTTCCTGCAAAGGAGCCAGACGCAATGGTGGCTGCACGTTTCCTTAAGAAGGGAGATGACAGTTGTCACCCCCATTCGATTTTTCAACTGCTTTGAATTGATTTACTACAGGGTGTTCCACGAAAAAGCTGCCCGTGACGTCATGGAATGCTGACGTATTGTGTCGGAAGTAGTGTGAATGGCCAAGTAGTCCTAGCGTTGTAGAAATGTGACGTCCTTACAGTTGGCACTCTACATATTTTGGCATTAACGGCCGACCCTGTTGTACGGCATTTTGAAATTAACTTCTGTATGCTACTCTTTGCAGGAATTTTAGAACCAGAAAAAGTTGATGCAAAAATTTCAGATGTTTTTTTATTGATCCCGTACGGATATAATTCTCAACAATAGCTATCCTTTCTTGCAGTGAAAACGGCATTGTGATAGACAGTTTATTTAAACACACACGATGGTTTTCAAATACTCGCGGTCCAATCACAGAAAATAATTTAGGTAAATCTAGTACTACTTAGAACCTTTTATAACCGACATATTTGTAAACATTGAAAAATGCTGAAAAATCTGGCTACTTTCACTTTGTGAATGGGGCCGCTTTTTCGTGGAACACCCTTGTATGATATCTGAAAAATTGTAGGAACTACATCCTGCATCATGTAAATGCCAGAGATGAAAATTACAGGATGTGGCCTTCTCGTGAAAATGAGGCCCTATAAATGACCAAGTACATGTCTATGACTGTAGAAGGACACTGGGAAGACCACGAGGCAGATGGATTCTTCTTCTTCCTCGTTCGTCCTGAGAAGGACGTTGGTTGCGTTGTGTCTGTTTACACGGGAGCTGCGATATCTGCGCCTTTCGGCCGACACATCTGACTTCAGCATGGCATTTTTTGGGACCGGGTTTGCCTTCCCTCTTCGATCCCTACTCTCTCAGCCAGACTGCAGTGATGCAGCCTGTTTCCAGGACCACCACGTGGAGGTGGAGTAGGGTCTAGGTCAGCTCTGGTTCGCTGACGCAAGCAGTCAAGCTATGGGTCGCTGACTGCATTCTCTATTGCTCCATCTTTGGGTCCCAGATGGATAAATATCAGACAAATCCTACAATAACACTTGCTGACAGAAATCAGTGTGATAGACACAATTGACTTCAAGAGCGCAATCTTTTTTTTTATGTAAAACTTTTGCCTCGTTTTGGCGAGGCGCGTCCCGTTCAACCTAGTCGGTTATATTAGGGCGTATGTCCAAATATAAAAGACCCTTAGGTCTGCGCAATCTTCAGCTCCTCACTGCTCTTTATTGCAACAATGGCCCCATACCACCAAAAAAAAATAATAATAATAATAAAGTTGAATTTATGTATATTTAAGTACACTTAAATTATTTATCCTAAATGCGTTTTTCGGACACGCATGTCAACTCTTTATAGGTAAGGTATTACAGGAGTTTAGACCATTGCTAAATAATGAACATATAGAGGAGTCCAAAAGTAAGACATTTTGTAGCCTTTGGTAGCAGACCGCCAGAAGTGGTAATGATGAATGAGTGACTATTACGTTTATACGTAGATCAATACGCGTGGAGTCTCAGTTGAATAAACCACCCCCGCTGACAGTGAAGTAAATCGCGACGGGATAAAAGCCGTCACTATTAATTCTCAAAGGATTGTCATTTATCCGGCGCAGTATAACTTGCTCGTTAGAAGTTAAACCGCCACGGCAAGAATTACTCTGTAATCTGTGTACCATGGCGTGGACATTTTTGTGGTGATCGAGTTTTTGCTTTCCCCCCGGCCGTCGAGACTTGTCAGTGGTCGAAAACTGACGTAGTTAAAGGTGGTCAGGCAATCTGACTCACCTCTGGTGGTGATTGTTCACGCTAGTGCTGTAGGTTGAAACGTGGCTTCTCTGATTGTAATGTTACTGGCAGCGTTGCCACTCCTAGGTGGATTCACCTAGATCTAGGTTGTTTTTTTTTTTTTTTTTTTTTTTTTTTTTGGAGGGGGGGGGGGGGGGGGGGGGGGGGGGGGGGGGGGGGGGGGGGGGGGGGGGGGGGGGGGGGGGGGGGGGGGGGGGGGGGGGGGGGGGGGGCTGGGGGGGGGGCGGGGGGGATCCGTCTAGGTTTCATTTTCCTTCATTTGTTGAAGAACGCCACCTAGATCAACTTTTGGTTTTCGGTTTTTCGCACAAAGTAGCCCCAAAAACCGCCTATAGTAGACTAATCGCCCAAAAGTAGACCAAAATTCAAAATCTAGGTATATCTACTTGTTTTTTAAGGTTCCATTTAGGTTTTTTCCAAATTCAGGGTGGCAACACTGGGAACTGTCAGGGTGTTATACAAGTGATTGAAAAGTCACTTTCTAATTTTAAATTTGTATATCCTCACTTGGATATACATAACACAAATGTCTAACACTAAGAGAAATGTCTAACATAACACAAATGTCTAACATAACACAAATGTCTAACATAACACAAATGTCTAACACTAAGAGAAATAACTGACATTTGACGAAATTTTTTTATAATTTTTGTCCCAGAAACAAAATAAAATAAAAATCTAAAATGGCGTATAAACTGACGTTCCAAGAGATAACAAGAATTGCTAACCCGTGTGAAATCTTGTGTCGAGCAGATCTGATCTCACGCTTAACTATTATGTTAATGTGACAAAGCATTTTATTCAACAAAATGGCAGCTAATTCTCATTATTCTGACGTTTGTTTTATATAAATTAATTGGATAGAAATGAAGAAATGACAATTCCAAATTAGGAAATGACTTTTCAATCACCCTGTAGAATTGGGAAACAGTGGCGTTACTACCGCACACTTGGACCGAATATGTCCCAAGGATGCTAGCACCGAGTGGGCCCGGAAAGTATTAGTGGATCTTCGTCATTTTTCTTCTTCAGCTTTCAGTTTGAAGTCACGCTAAATCTGCAGGCCTGTTGCAAAGACACAGTCTTTTCCAGGGCAGCCCCATAGCCTCTGCCTGAGCTCGGAATCATTTGGTCATCGTGTCAAGGGTCATCGTGGGCTGGGAAGTTTCGGAGAATGTGTTCAGGGGTCTATATTCCGGTTCCACGTGGACATTCATTCGTGTGAGATATCCTGAGACGATAGAGGTTGCCTACTAATATGTTCGACATTCTAAATATCATTTTAAGTTCCTTTGTTCTTGTATTAAACGCCGTAGCTTGTCCCAGATTTTGGAGACAGAAATAAAAGGGATACAAAAAGACATGGAAAGCCTTTGAGCGGATGGCACAGGCCAGGAGTATCTGGTATACATTTTTTGACGGCCTACGCTCCTTGGGGAACTGAAGACTACTGATGATGGTGGTGATAATGATGATGGTGGTGATAATGATGATGGCGGTGGTGATGGCGATGATGATGGTGACGGTGATGAAGATGATAGTGGTGGTGATGATGATGATAATGATGGTGGTGATGATGATGATGAAGTAATCATTTTCAATATTGAAACAGATAAGCCGTACAGTGATTATTGTTGTCGAGCCCTTTCTATAAGGAGGACCCCACTTATTTTGTGTCCGAGGCCCCTTGCACTGTAATTACGCCACTAATTGGAAACACGAATTTCAAGTAGAAAACGAAGTAAACATACATACATTACCTTACGCGCATAAATATATTCCACATGAGCATACACACGTGGATATTCATTCATAACCCTCCACTCCCAAAGGAGCATAGGCCTTCAACAAACACATGCCAAATCCTCCTGTCCCGTGCCATCATCTCAAGTTCTTTCCATGTTCTCCTCATCATTTTCACCTCTGTTTCCAACTCTCTTCTCCATGTACTTCTTGGTCTTCCTCTGCCTCTCTTGCCCTGGGGGTTCAGAACAAGGGACTCTGCCTTGTAACGTGCTATCAACACAGGTTTCCTCAGTGTGTGTCCTATCCATCGCCATCGTCTTCTTCTCATCTCTTGTTCCACTGGCACTTGTCTAGTTCTTGTCATCAGTTCCACGTTGGTAACCTTGTCATACCATTTTAATCCCTCTATTCTACACAAGCACCCATTTATGAAAAGTCTGTAGCTTTTTTGGTTGTTTGTCTTTGGTTGTTCTCCATGCTCTCCGAGCCATACAAATAGGACTGACTTCACATTTGATCGTCGTTGAAGATATTATTATTTTTCGTGTTGGATCCGATTTCTTTGATCTCCATATATCGCGCCAATGCAATGGAAAGCTCCTCCTTGCCTTTTGTATTTTTTTTTGGATATCGCTGTCTGTCCCTCCAACTTTGTCTATATTACTGCCAAGATATGTGTACGATTCTACATCTTGTATTGGTGTTTCTTCAAGTTCAACCCTGTTATCATTACCTGCATTTATTCGCATTATTTTTGTCTTTTCCCTGTGTATTTTTAGACTCAACTGCTGTGAACTCTCATCGAGTGTTTTCAATTTGTCGGGGGGGGGGGTGCATCTGATTTACGGTTATGGGATGACGTGTGAAGTAAGAAAGTCATCAGCAACGTCTCAGCAAAATCCAGATCATCCAACTGCTTAGTCAGAGTCCACTGGATTCCATTTCTGTTTGTGGTGTTGTCAGATGTTCATCGTAAACCCAGTCTATTGCCAGTTAAGAAAAAGATAATGGAGACAAGAGGCCATCCCTGTCGCACCCTGTTTCTTATACCCAAATGGTTTCTGTAGCTGTCCTTCGTGAAGAACTTGCATTGTCTGTCTTCATAGTTTTCTTTATTAAATTAAAGTGATCTTCAGGGAAACTCCATAATGCCTCATCAATTTCAAAGTGATTCACTTTCTACCACTTACAACTTCTTTTTCTTATTCCACAAATCTATATTCAAGTTTTTGAATTCCCTTCCAGGACTTAGTTTCAACTCTAAACATAAATTCCCCCCCCCCCCCCCCCACAAAAAACAACCCCAAAAAAAAAAAACCCCCCCACTTAAATATTCCATACAATCATGAAGAATTAAGAACCGGTAACACAGTACAATTATTTTCCTGGCACTGTGAGTCATCATTGTCTTCTATCTATAATAGGTGATCATGCACTCTGTTCAGAGTGTACAATTTCACCTTGTAGGCAACTTAGACACAAAGATAGATCCTATCCTACTCCATTAATGTGGTCATCTCTTCCTATTTCCAGTTCTTTACCATGATACATTTACTTATACCACATCTCTGTTAGGGGCCAGTTTGTGTTTATCTTGACGATTATCTGCTTTGAATGGCCTCAATCTGCTGGAACTGAACATCAGTCTGGTCGATATCAGACTACCAGAGTCGCGCTTCTTTTTTTCCATCTTTAGACAGTTTATGTGCTTACTTTCAAGATCTCATTTCATTCACTGTCGTTGAGTCTCTTTCACCGTTTAATTTTGGAGCTCTTCTTCAATGCTGGGACTGGATGTCCAGCGGGTTTTGTGGAGCTAACCTCAGTTTGAGACCCAGGTCTAACCATACTCACAAGTCATTTGTCCGCCTCTTCAGCTTAGATTCTTGTATATTGCCTGTGCAGTATAGTTTCCCATTCTATGTATTTTTTGAGACTACCCTTGTTTGCTATGTTAAGTGTACCCACAGTTAATCCGTCTTTGGGCTGTAATGATACTTGCTTTGCCTTTTTATAGTTCATCTCCATATAGACCTGATGGCTCTGTCCAGCACATATCTGAATCTGCAATCGCTCTGCCAACTCGCTCATGATTAGTCAACAGTCCTGCACGGTAGTGGGGTGACATTGATCCTATAACATCTACCTCCAGGTAGTCTACCTTACAAGTCTCACATGGTCAACAGACATGATATTTGGTACGCAGTGAATGATAACGTTGTGTCACCCCATAACAAGAATCCTATACTTTATTTTTTTTAAGAATTTTACCCATGCCTAGTTATAATTGCCTTATATAATATTTTTTCTTAAGAAATTTTTTACTATAACCTCTAGAATACTGTGTACATGTATACTGTCATGGTGTATACGTGCCATCGATAATCAGTTATTTTCTGCCCCTATGGTATAATGTCAGAATAGTTTTATATGATTGATAGTTATTTCTCGCCTCTCAGCATAGTCTAATGTGATGAGATATATGTGTTCAGAAGAATAATCTAACATCACTTTGTTGTCGGTACACTTCTTGTAGTCACTGTGTGGTTAATTGGCTTTGTGGAATGCTACTCTCGGCGTAGATATACCATAATTGACTAATTAATATGTGTGTAGGTGGTACAGGATGTTTGAAGACAGAAGTGTATATTTGGTGGTGAGCTCTGTTTAGGGTTAATGTTTCGAGCATGTATTATTTTAATGTGGGTCCTTCATAACGCTATAAAGAGTCCACTGTGTGTGGACTGCAGTTGGATAGGACTCGTCGGTAGAGTAATGATTGTTTCATGATATTTTGTTTGTTTTAAGCTCGGTTTATTTTTTTTTTGTTTGCTCGCGTGCTTGTTTAATCCATCTGTGTACCAACAGCGTTTTATATAGTCTTTGCAATTACATATGCTCATTTTGGTGTATTCCCCTATGAATGAGTCACCTGTTTTTTGGTGTTAGTCTACCACCAATCTAAATATAAAAATATAATCAAGATTCAATATAATACCAATAAAATATATGAAAAAGTCTACAAACGCATCCCCCACTGGGATCCCTCGTCAGGACTACTTTGGGGGTATCCTATGGTCACGGGGGGGGACACACTTGGGGGATGGTGTTGTGATGTACCACTATCCTGGCGTCTTGGTGGGTGGGTACCAGGTTGCTACAACCCACTGTCTCTCAGTGGGAAGGTTCACCCCTTCAGGGAGGGGGGCCGTAAGGCTCACCTGCTGGGTGGACCTGTAAATGTCTGTTAAGGTTGGCATGATCATATAGGTGTAAGTAGTCTGGTATGTGTGTTAAAATGCTAAAAATGCCGACTATAATATGCACGTTCGTCACATGAGTTTTTACCGGTAATTCAGATCTACTTTGTCAGCACGGATTTGTCTTATTTTTAGGTCAGTTGATGTAATATACTGGTTGATATTATTTTGCGATTTCTCGCACAATGTTAAAAAAAGGTGTTTCTTACCACATCAAAGAAACATTTATCAACGTTAGTGGCGGGCAACAAGGCATTCATCAGAGTGTCATATTTGTTATATATAGTTGGATGTGCTCCGGTTATGACATCAGTGTGAATAATAAATAAATAATTGTTTAACGTGTGATATAGATACTACTATAACAGCTAGTCCTAAAGGATCCCCTCAGCATCGCCCCAATGAATAAAATGTGTGTCTTAATAACATGGCTGTCTTTGTGGGCTTATTTTTCTTTGTTTTGACCGAGACTAGTTGAGTGATAGGTACGAATCACCTGCATTTCAGATTTTTTTTTTCATGATCCCTCACCATACTGCTACATCTTATGGTGTTCCGCTTCGAGATTTCCTCGACTTAGTGATTACTGTCAATGTAAAACTATCTCTGTTAGTTTTTTTGTCAGTTGTTTCATTTCTTTGTCCCATCAACCTGTCCCCGAGTTGTTGTTCATGGTGCTAATCTGCACTGACTCTGCTTTTTCCATCAAATGACCGCACTTAGGGATCTTCATAATACGGCATGTTTAAAGTTGGGAAGTTCTCACATCTGCACCAGACTGTCCACCCGTTTATGACTAGGTGCTAGTATCATTTTGGATCGTGCATTTTTATTGTTTCTCAACATTTCGGAACTGCCTACCATATCTGAGAGTTTGCATCGAGATTTTTTGGTTGTGGTGGGTTGGACTGTGATCCCAGTTCTTTTGATTGGCCTATTTCTATCTATTCCTAATGAACTCTAAAAGAGCTCTTTTTGTCATTTCTTATTTTTGTTTTAATGTCGGGTGTCCCCCAAATCCATGATTATAAGTAAGCGTGTCGATGGAAAACTGTGATCTCGAAGCTGGATAACCTATGCCTACGTAAGGACCATGATGGACTAAGAAATCGGTCAATAAAAAAGTTGGACGTTAACTCCAGATAAAGTCTACAAAGATGGGGGAATAATACCTCAAAAAAAAATTACCTGACTGGATATCAGGTTCTGCAACTCCTTGTCATCTTGCACAGTCAATACTACAAGCTTCAGTGTGTGACAACAGTTACTTTAATCGCTTGCCTAATCTCATTGGCAATTTTCCTGATGACCTACTGATCCCTTTTCCTATAATCACATAGAAGTGTGCAAACACAATAGACACCAGGGGTACTTTGCTTAGTATTATATCGTAGTCGACATATTCGTTTTTATTTTGCGGTCTTTTCATATCAATAGGAACTTAATAATTATGACTTAGATAGCACAATGAGCCTCCATGAGGCCGTCTAATAAGATTTATTGGGGGGGGGGGGGGGGGGGGGCAGATGTAATTGATGCACTCTTTTACTGGAGTCGAGACTTACTATAAATGTGATGTGATAATGAATTGAATGAATTAGTACAATATTCAAGTAGTTCTGGATTCACAATGTTGTTACTGAAATGATATTGATATTACAGCTTGGTGTTTCAAGACTAAATCATGGAACCAGTATACTCGTGGGTTCATCGTCGTATGAATTGTCGTGGGGGCTCGTTAGCTGTATGACATCTCATAATGAAGAGAGTAGGAGTTACTAAAAAAGAGTTTTCTGGACAAGCTGTTTACCTGTGGTGGTATTGACTTGGCACTGACCTTGGAACCACTTTCCTATATGTGGAAACAGATGACAAGATCATTAATTTACAAAATGGATGTGACAGAATGCTCAACAAGATGCAGGGTTTGATCTTTTTAAGAGCATCACTATCAAGAAATGAGTGAACTTTTCCGTGCTTCTGTAGACCACTAAATGTGGATACTGTTGTAGTCAAGAGTCAATTATGTGGCTATACTTTGATTTGTCCAGAACTACAAGAAAATGGAAAACTGTTACCATGTGCAGTTTACTGATCACCAATGTTCATCATGAGGTCATAAAACTATTGTTGCAAACTTGAAGAAAAAAAAGACTTCTAATGTGGAAATTAAAGTCACATGAATGAGAACAAATGTCGGTTCTGCATGTTATACATGCTATTCATTAAGATGTGCGAAACCTCGTGCTCGTTTGGGGAATAGTAGATCACTAATGTGGATCCAAGTTTGACTTTGCCATTATTTGAGAATCGCTCTGACTTGCATCTGTAGTTCACTAAAGCACTATACTTTACAGCGGCGAGTTCTGAGGTCGACCAATCGATTGTCTACACAGCCAAAACAGTGCACTTTATGAGACAGTATGGTCCCAGGTACTAAAGGTTCATTGACTTCACTAATTACTTTTCACTCCGATGTGCTACAATGATGCGTGCATGCAGTGTGTCAGCACCACCCTCAAATAAGTAACCGATCAAGATCACTAATGTGGTAACTCAATCCGATGTCTGCGTGGGGCTGTCTCAACAGTCTCCTGTATTCTGTTTTTCCATTTATGTGGAACTGATGACAAGATCACTAATTTGGAACTGATGACATGATCACTAATGTGGAACTGATGACAAGATCACTGATGTGGAACTGATGACAAGATCACTAATGTGGAACTGATGACATGACCACTAATGTGGAACTGATGACAAGATCACTGATGTGGAACTGATGACAAGATCGCTAATGTGGAACTGATGACAAGATCACTGATATGGAACTGATGACAAGATCACTAATGTGGAACTGATGACAAGATCACTAATGTGGAACTGATGACAAGATCACTAATGTGGAACTGATGACAAGATCACTAATGTGGAACTGATGACAAGGTCACTAATGTGGAACTGATGACAAGATCACTAATGTGGAACTGATGACAAGATCACTAATGTGGAACTGATGGCAAGGTCACTAATGTGGAACTGATGACAAGATCACTAATGTGGAACTGATGGCAAGGTCACTAATGTGGAACTGATGACAAGATCACTAATGTGGAACTGATGACAAGATCACTAATGTGGAACTGATGACAAGATCGCTAATGTGGAACTGATGACAAGATCACTAATGTGGAACTGATGACAAGATCGCTAATGTGGAACTGATGACAAGATCACTAATGTGGAACTGATGACAAGATCACTAATGTGGAACTGGTGACAAGATGACCAATGTGGAACTGATGACAAGAACCAGACAAGTGCCATAGTAACAAGAAATGAGAAGAACACGCTGAAGATATATAGGACACACATTGAGGAAACAGTTTGATAACATTACCAGGCAGTCCTTAATCTGGAATCCCCAGGGTAAGAGAGGTTGAGGAAGTCCAAAGAAAACATGGAGAAAAAAACTGGACACCGACATGAAGAAGAGATGGAAAGACCGGGAGCTGATGGCACGGAACAGGAATACTTGGCATAAGTTTGTTGAAAGCCTTAAGATGGTTTGGCCATGTCTGCAGAATGGGAGAAGATCGGATACCACGACAAGCATAGTAAAACAAAGAGCCAAGGATCCAGACCCCGAGGACGACCCAGAGTCCGCTGGGAGGACAACATTAGACAATCTTTGAAGGATCGAGGACTAGAATGGAACCAGGCCAGGAGGAAGACAGCCGATAGGATAGTCTGGCGCTCTCTCTTCCAAACCTCTACACCTCACAGTAGAAGGGGAACGACTAAGTAAGTAAGTAAGTTTGTTGAAAGCCTATGATCTTTTGTGAACTGAAGGGTGATGAATGAAAGTAACTCAGAATGGCAAACTACCCAAATCCAACTCTGCTTGAATCTTCTTTTGTTATTGCAAAGACTATTTGTGCTATACTTATCATATGTTTCTCAGGCTATTGTTGAACTTACACTGCGGAATTATTGATACAATTTTACAACTATGTCTAAAACCTCGGCGGTCCTTAAGTTCGGACAAGACAAGTACAGTGATAAGTAACAAGTTAAAATGTTAAACTGCATTCTTTTTACTTTTCTTCCAGAAACCAGGGCAAAACCTGATAAGACCGATTGCATTCAAGCCCATCCATGCCAGTTCTACCCTTAGTCCAGTTGGCCACGCCACTCACCAGCCTGGAACTGATGATCACATTATTGGATCACATAATACGACTAGACCCCGGGGTATGAAGCTGGGAAATAGTGTATTAGGCATACAAGGGAGCCCAGAGTCTCATAATGGCAGATCAGATGTGGGAGTCTTCAGCCCTATGGCCAAATTTCAGTACCACAGCCTTGGTGGTGGAAATGTGAATATACACACCAACTCTCATCATGCTGCAGACAACATCACCCACCCTCTTCCTCTGACTTCACATTCTCAGAACACCAGTGTAGATAGCCCCAGTAATGGTTCACACCACAACTTGTCATTAAGTTCTCATCACAATATCTCCAGTAACTCCTACAACAATATTCCTGTTAGCTCCCACATTAATGTGAACTCTTCCCGCCTATCTGCTGGGGATGAGACTAGCATCTCCGCTGAACTTCGTTGCCCTTCAGAAAGACCAGACTCTATTCCATCTTTCAACATGAGCCATGTTTCTTCGCATGCTGCAGAGGACATGCTTCAAACTCCTTCACCAAGCGACAGTGGTGTTGGTGAACTTGAAGCAATGCTGAGAGAAAAAGATGCTGAAATTAATACATTACGAGAAGTTATGGAGCGTAATGAACGTGCAATTTTTCAAGTTTATGAGGAGAGAAGAAATGTTTGGCTTCATGAGACTCAAGAACTACAAAATGAATATGAACGTAGGCTGAAAATTCAGAGTCGGAAGTCATATAAAACAGAGCAGGTTCTTTCCCTGCAAGTGTATAAACTTCAGCAAGAGCAGAAGATCTTGCATGAGGAAAAGGCCAAGGTCATAATTGAACGGGACATGCTGAGGCAACAAGCTGATGAAAATCAAAAATTAATTTCCCATTTCAAGCAGAAATTTGAGGCAGTCAGAGCTGGTGAGGTCAACTGTGAAAAGCATGTTGAGAGTACTGAGGATGAAAGAAATAACAAGACCATCCTTTCATTTCAAGAAGAACTTGCTTTAAAGAATAAGGAGTTGATTATCCTGAAGTCCCAGCTTCATTCTTTCCAGACAGAAATGGAAAAGAAAAATAGAGAATTCGCAGAGAAAGTTCGAGAAGTATATGCTAAAACAGACGAAATTAAATCATTGAAAGATGAACTTCATCTCAAAGATCCTGCAAAGTTTATGGACATGTCAACTCAAACCAGTGTTTCAAATGAGATGACAACATCAGAAAACGTAAAGTCCTACTTACTGCAAGACAGAGACCATGCTATTAGTGATATGCAGGAAGAACTCATAGCAATCCAAGCCCAGGTAACACTACTTAAAGAGGAGCATGAAAAAGAGCGGGAACAGTGGCTGGATGAGAAGAACAAGGTTATCAGATATCAGAAGCAACTTCAGCTCAATTACGTTCAGATGCAGCGCAAGAATGCTGCATTAGAGACTGAAGTTCAGCAGCTTACTTTAGAGCTTGAAAATAGAGACATGAAGCTGATTGCTCTTAATGGAGAAGAGAGTATTTGCTAACCTGCTATAGAATGTGCGTTCTGACAAGAAAGCTTCATAACATATACACTCAACCCCCTTTTTGCGCGAGTTCCATTCGCGCGAATTTGAATATGCTCGAGCCATTTTTATGCCACCCCCATCTTTTGTGTGAGCGAGAACTAAATTAAGTTATACTCAGGTTTAGCATTCCCACCAGAAACAACACTCTTTTCTAGGATGAATACTGATTCAGAATCTGCTTATGATTACGGCTTCTGATTGTTCTATAAAATTTAGAAAACATCTTTTACGTTGTTAATGAATCAAGTAAGTGCAGTATTAATCACAATGAACGTATTTGTTTTTAAAATGTGTTTCAATCACATTTGGTTTGCATTACCTTGCATATTTGCATTATTATTAATGCATTAAAAAAAAAACATACACAAATGACGCTTTCCCCTGGAACCGAACCCATCATTTACTATAGCTTCTTAAAGCTCCGTTCACGCGAATTTCATGTACGCGAGGTTTCTGAAGAACCTAGCCCTCATGCACATCGGGGATTGAGTGTAATTAAATACAGAATTTGAAAATGTTTGCTAACCTGTGATTGAATGTAAGATCTAAGGAAAATGTTAAACTGTGATTGGTTCAGAGGAGAACATTTGCTAACCTGAGACTGAATGTCTTTTGCAGCAAAATTGCCGGGTTTCAGGTTTGAAAAACCTGGTAGCATCACTATGCAGCCTACGCAGCCTCTGCTCTTAAGTTAGGGAAGGCAAAGGCAGCTAGGAAAGGAATTTGCCACCCCACCTCATAAAGCAAGACCTGGTATGGTGAAGATTCCATCACTTCACTATTCTATGGCAGTATTTGCTATGTGACTACTTTTGCTTTTTTTTATTTTTCTAAATCTGAGATTAAGAGTGCGTGTTTACGGAGAGTGCCTGTTAAAGTAGGGTTGTGTGTGTCATTTTGTGTGTGCTGCATATGCATGTGTGTTATTTTGCGGAACAGGGGTGGGGTTGGGAGGAAGAGTTAGTCAGTGCATCTGTGTTTTTTACTGTTTGTGTTTTTTTGCTCTGATGCTCTATCCACAAGGACTTTGCCTTCAGTTCTGTATTTTTAAACATTGGTTTATTCCTTAAATTGTTAATGGACTTTTTAAATACACAGTGTTGAGTGTAATTCATTCTTTGTCCAAATTTTTAACCAGCCTTTGTAATTCAACAACGACAGAGCGGGTTTGGCTTTATTACTGTTGTAGTTAAAGCATTATTTTAAAATATCTAACACTAACACTGCAGTAGACTATAGTAAGTAAATGAGTGAATGATCACATTAAAAACATATTATGTCAGTATATGAGAAGTAATTCTACCTTCAAAGATAACATTTTAGCAGAGATGCAAGGAAATGTATTATACAGCTTAGATATCTGAGTCCACAATTTAAAAAATTCACAGTAATCTGGATTTACATAAATAAATGGAAGAAAAAAGTTACCTGCCTTGAAAAAAGTGCAGTATTTACAGTTTGAGGTATTTTTGAAACAAAAATTATGTAAGTGACAAATTTGTATAATTACGCAAGAAAACAGTTTAGAGGTAACAATTTTGGATCTTTTGTTTAAGCTACCTACATATTTGACTCCAGTGGTTAGAATAAGGAAAATATATTTGTAAGGAGCACTTTTGGGTTAAAAAAGAATGTAAGTGAGGAAAATTATTAACTGTTAAATTGGTGCTGAAGTTTTAATGTTATCTTCAGCCTGACATTGCGGGGAGGGGGGAACTAAAAAAAACATGCATTTTGGATATGTACATAAATAATGTTGTCTCAGGGAAAAAGTGGCATACTTTCATGTTGGTGCAGAGAAGTAAAGTGATCTGAAATGAAGATATGAGGAAAACCGAACAAAAACTTCTCCCAACCCCAGGAGTAAAGCTAGTGCCATTTACTGCAGTATAAACAATAAAGTTTATTCCAAGACAGACCACAAAGAATACTGAAAAGGGATATTTAGACTGTTCAACGAACATAGCACAATTATGATAAACAGGAACAAATGTGATGAAGTCAAAATTATATGTTGTTTGGCACCGAGCTGAGAAAATACTGAAAAATAATGAATCAATAGTTAAAATATAAATTATGTTTTACTCAGAAACTTCATTTTTTCAACTTTAACTTGGCATAGTCTATAAAAATTTATATATGAACAAATTTATATTTAACTTTTTGAATGTACTAACTCATGGAGGACAAAAAAATGTTTAGAGGGCTCAGATTTTCATTGACATTTTCAGACCTGGTCATTCATAACACATCTGTGTTTTTTTAAGTGTGCAACTACTTATTAAACTGCCTGGCTTTATTATTATTGTTTTTTAATGAAGCGGAAGGAAAGTGGAAAAGTATCAGGTGAGCTTCTGTTGCACCTGCCCATTAACTGTCTAGGCAGAGAGTCTATTACCTCATCTCCTTTTGTTCTCATATGGGACATGAAGCCACCACCGCAGTTGGCCTCCTTGCAGGAAGCTTGCATCAAAGCACAATTTGTTTTATATGATAAGGTTGCCAGCCTCAGGCACCTGTAGCTATAGTTGTAACCTATTCTTTCTTTATTTCCTCAAACACCCCAGAGGAGATACATGGTGGAGAGTCTGAACTGTCCAACCTAATTTTGGCTATAATTATAATTTTATCTTTTAAAATATTAATCAAGAAGTTTAAATGGTAAAACTATCATATTTCCTTTTTTTAAGTATGAAGATGTTCGAATGATCATTCATATGATACCAGTAGGTCAAGAACAAGGAGAATTAGATTTAATAGTGATGTAGTTAGCCTATAGTAAGGAGAAGTAGATTTGCTGTTGTTGTTTAACTAGAGCTGCTGAGCTTCTCGTTCTTTGCAGCCAAACACCAAGTTGAAGATTCCTTGGTATTATCTACATTGTAGATCTAGACATTTTCTGTGGTTTTTCTGCCATTCCGAAACGTGTTGTGTTAAAGTCATAAGCTCCAGTTTCTCTAGCTTGGCTTGCATTTAAAGGATCATCACTTCTGGTTCCAAGCTAGTAGTAAGAAGCGTGGCATACTCTGCATTCCCCACCATCCAAGGGGCTCTCCAACAATGCAGAACTAAAGTACTATGCTCGAGAAGTAGATTTAATAATGATGTAATTAGCCTACAGCCAAGAACAAGTAGATTTAATAATGATGTAGTTATCATTCAGTAAGGAGAAGGTAGTTTTAATAATGATCTAGTTAGCGGCTTAGCCTATGGCAAGGAGAGGATTAACTATAATAATGATGCTTATAATAGTTCGACAAAGAATCTCTGTGACTCGTACTGTTGAAGATGATAATGCAAGGTCACAAAATTTGAAATAATAGCACCTTAAACATACCAAAGTGAGATTTACACACACCGTATTTGGTACGAGTTTGAAGATGTTATTGCTTAATCTGAAAGCGCCATGCTGAGGTATACCCAGCTGAAAATAGGTACCTGACTGGGCTCGTGAGTTGGGAAAGGTAAATGCAGCTAAAACGGGAACTGGTCACCCCATCTCATAACGATAGACCCAGTATAGTAAAGTCTGTAACACTCCACTGGTCTATGCATATTGCTATAGAAGTACCTTTACCTTTTACATAAATAAGTTAACTGTCAGACACGTGTTCAGTTTGAACAAATTGAGCATTTGATATGTGAGTGACACAATGTTTATTACGTAAGTGAACTTTCAATTCATCGTCTTTCATTGTAATGATTTCTTTTTATATTTTACCGATGGTTTTTTTTCCTTTACATTACGTAGAACCACATAGGTACTGGTGTAAATCATTCATTCAGGAATTTCATTTTTTTTAATTCTGAGTTTCAGCCATGATAGCTATGCTGTTAGTAGTGTATATTGGAGATAATTGTCTCCATATTCGCACTGTTAGATTATGCAAAAAAGTAACTATGTATGCATTTGTTATGGCTTTGATAATATGTTAATTTGGCTTTGATATGATTTTACTTTTTACAGGTATAACCAATTATAGCCAGTAATTTTGAATTATGTAAACAGAACTGTAGCCCAAAAAATGAAACATATAGCTTTTATTACAGCATAAGTGTTTAGCGATAGTTTTTTCTGTATTTACTAGTCATTCTAATGTACTTACCTCTTCTTTGCAAATAACAGATGTTGTTAACAACCAGGTTTCGTTTGACTTTCTCAACATTTGTCATATTAGTACATTAACCAGCGTTATGTTTTCTTCTAATTAGTATAGAATGTGCCAGTTTCTTTCTGTTTCTGTGCATTTGTTACAGTAACACAGTTTATTATTGTGTAAATTGTAAATTTTTATTATTGTGTACTTAACTGTCTTGCCTACTAAGACTTCAGGAACATTACTGTTGTTGTGGTTGTTTAACTAGGATCTTTACATCTGGTTCTAAGCTAGAAAGGGGAGTGGGTGGAATACTGTGGACTCCTTGCCATCTAAGGGGGTCGCCAGATATGCAGGGCTAAAATGCTGTACACTGGTTCTGGGCTGTCCCAAGGAATCGCCACATCCTGCTCAGAGCCAGTTCCACACTTCCCTTGTCTGTCATCTATACATTGTGAGATCCTCCTGACACAGCCAACAAGATAAAAGTCACAGTTTAGTCTGAGGCTCAAGTGATTCCTCCAAGCTTAGTGTACTATTCTGGGTTCTCAACATGTTTCACCAGAGGAGGAATTGTTAACTTCAGGGAATAAAGACTATCTGCAGCAGTGTAACAACAATAAAACAAAAAGGAAAATTGGGACATTAAACCTAAACTGAACTTCTTTTAATATTTGTGAAGTACACTGAAAATGCAGTATAATATAAAATATATGATCAAATGCAAATATTAAGACTGTACGTAGGATTAGATGCCAACATGGTAAGATGATTAAGAACACTGCCATATCCTACTGTAGCATGTTACAAGGGGACCACAATTCAAAAATCCAGATATACATAACAATCAGAAAACATGAGCTGATATTCTGTACGTGGTTCACATTTTCATGAGGCTGATAGCGAGGGGCATTATAAAGTGAGATAATTAAAAGCTGTAACAACACATGGTGCTCTTGTAGAAAAATGTACAAGTTGTAATATATCTTCCAAGTGCTAATCGTGAACTTGATATCCATTCTACCATCCACTGTAAACTTGCTTCCAAGGCATTTAACTCCTGGAATTGTTTAATCAAGGTACTTTTTAGCATGGAATGATAGTTAGTTTGTACATTTCGAGAAGCACCAAAACAGGGTGTGGACTCACACACATATCTTAGCAACAACATAGACATGTGGAGAACAGCGTGACATCGAAATAGGGATACACACGGCAAGTTGAGTATTCACTGCGTTGCAGAATACTCAGAAAAATCTTTATTTCATCAGTGTCAAGAAATAAGCATTATTCCCTGTTCACATTTCTGCCCTGCAATAATTCAATTCTCAAAGTTTTCTCAAATTAAATCATTCTTAATTTCAATAATAAGTAGTCAATATTATCATCGCACTCAGTAAATGGGCGCACGCATGTATATTCACACACGCACGCACGCACACACACAGAGAGAGAGAGAGAGAGAGAGAGAGAGAGAGAGAGAGAGAGAGAGAGAGAGAGTAAAGAAGCAATAAAGATATTACAAACTTAATATTAAGGTTAAAAATATAACATTTACAACTAAATACTCAAGAACATGTATGAACTGAAACAGAAAGTGGTGAGTATGTCCGTGCTCAAAATTTCATGATATGTGAATGCAGATGTCTTTTGAATGTGGTATAATTATAAGTTTTGACTGACTTAGGTAAAGCATTCCATTACGATGCACCTGCATAACTGAAGCAACAACAGAAGAGGTCAGTTCGAGGAAGAGTCAGTGCAACATAAGAATAAGAATTTTCAGCAAAAATATTCTATCGCTATCTTCCTTTTCATCCATTTCTGACTATAGGAGCGTACCCCCGAAACATAGTCTCGGTGGCACGAGGTTGTGTACTTGAATAAAGAGGTCAAGCTGTTGCCCATGCAGCATCCCACTGCTGGTGCGATCAGAGGAACGGCGCGGCCGTTACATTCTGAAACCAGAGTATTTGAGTTTGCTGTACCTCATCAAAATATTAAGGCATATATAATATAATATAATTGTGACAGAACGGGGCGGCCCCTCTCGATCTTTTTTTCACTCCAGCGGTATCGGTACATTTGTGGTACTGATTTTATTGTGTGCTTTCATTTGTCGCATTTTTTTTTTCTTTTTTCTGCTATGTGTAGCAGATATTATTTATTTTCCTTCTACACCCTTCTCAGAGATAACATGTCTGGTTGTTATCCATTTCTCCCTGCGTTGCAAGGAGTGGCAGCGACCTAACCATGTTGGCTATCGTGGGGGCAACGATATCAGTATACAGATTAACACGTAAATCGCCTCAGTGCAGTGCTTAATCACTGATAAGACACGGGTACGCGCATCACCAAAGCTTGTAATATGGGGAGACAACTGATGGACAGACACAGATAAGAGATTACTTTCTGATAAAAATAATGATTGTTATATTGGGAACACGTTGTTATATGAGTTTTCCGACATGTTCGTAAGTTTTTACCCAAGGGCAAGCGGATGTGTACAGCCCATTTTCAGAAAAGTAATGTTTGAAATTTTGAATTAGCTGAGTCATGCAACATATTCAAATCAGATTGGCTGATCCATTGAGGGACGCATAACAAAGGCGTGGGAAGGCAGTGAATATTATCTGACCATTTTCTCAAGCTATTTCACTTGAGAAATCGCTCGCCAAGATAACAGACCTTGCTACAGTGAGGAATTAGAATTCATAATTCCTTCTTAACATACCAGACACCTTTTATTGGAGAATTTTGGACGGATTTTCATAGCCCAGGAAATCTTTTTCATATTAAATAAGGAAACCGGGACTGAGGAAACTGAAGGACCACACACGAAGTCAGAGAGGGAACTTATTAAATTAACGACACCCCAGACGCGTGTAAGAGGCCGATTCAAGTCTCCTTTATTCATCTGAGCAAAAAGTCTGTGAGCCATGATTGGCGTAAGTTGTGATTTACATTTCATATTTTATTACTAACTGTCGTGAAATTCTACATCCACATATATAAATTAAAAGGACAATATAAGGTCTAACAAATAAATTTAATAAAAGGCAAGAAGAATGGTAAAGAACAGTGCTGTCACAATGACTGTACGCGAAATCCCCTTTGTGTTCTCATGCGTCTGCAAATTGTAACGTTTCACGTTGATAGTAAAGCCTTCTGCAGTATACACGCGTTTCCCAAACACACTAAAAAGTGTACTCCAATTCTAAGAAAAACCTTGAAATACGCAAGTTGACCTAGAATTAAAATTCCATTCATGTCTTGTTCTACACTATGTTACCAAAAACAAAAGACAGATGGACTAAAAGATAGAAAGAAGGGAGAGGCAGAAAGCAGGCACAGGCAATACTAACACGCGTCGCGCGATACACAATTGCTGCCATCACGCGTGTAAGGCCACTAGCACTAACTTTTTCAAATCGACAGTGATAAAATTCACTACCCATACCAGAGTTAGGTTTTAAAATCCTGAGAAACGCTTATTGGGAATTATGACATTATACTGGTTTACGTTTGAAAACATGACAGTACCCAGACACCCTAAAGTTTGGAAGTGAGGAAGTGGTAACAGCGCGACTATCCTAGAAGAAAATGCATATTAGCTCTATTAAATATATATATTTGGGTTCCTTAGGACTTGCTGACAAATAATATGTTAAACGTTACGCAAATAGTCTAGGAATTACCAAATTATAGCCAAAATAAAATAGTGAGGGTGTCAGACAACACCAAAATCAGAATCGCCCAGTGGCAGAATTTTAGGCCACCATTGTACGGGAAATGAGTCTCCATGTTAACTCCTATTTGATTGGAGCGCAACAAATGTAAGGCTAAACACGATTAGTCGGACTATAAATACTATCTTGTGTTGTCAGGGGAAACGTGAGAAGGGGTACTTTTTTGAAAAGATGTGTAGAGCTGCGAATATACTCAATTCAGAGCGTCTGTTCAGGGCCACATCTTGTAATAAACCTACTAAGAAACAGTGCGTTGAGCACCAGGATATATTTTTTCCAAATAAAAGCCTGGGACATCGGCAGATCGGAGTTGTGCTATATTCATTGCCATTCAACGTCACTGTGTATTATTTCCATGAATTGTGGTAGGTTTGAAATATTTGACATCTTTTTAAATGAAAATTGAATGTAAATTGATACTTATGTCTGTATATATGTGTGGTTCAGTAGCGAACATGAGGTAAAGCCTATAGTGCTCCAGCCTGAACAGAAGGTGTCGGAGGAAAGTAAAACTACATGGAATTGCCAAGCAGTACACTGACACCTAGATTATTGACTAGAAAGAAATAATGCTGGAATTGCAGAGGCGTAGTAACCATTAAGGAGGAATATACTGGTGTAAAGTATTTCAGATGAAGCTGACAGTTGGCATAACGCTCTGAACTCAGGTTTGTTTTGTATTGTGCTCAGTGTAGAAATAGAGTATAAATTGGTTCTGAAGTAGGAGGTACAACCTTCTTGTTTTAGGGACCGTGGTCTTAAAGTTATTGAGCAGCACCTGGTCAGAGCTTTGCTGAATCCAGAGGCGGACAGCATACTCCTGGGTCCATATAGCAACCAGTGAGGTGGCTCCAGAACTCATTAAAGAAATCGAGCAGAGGAGTCTTTTCCTGCCGCCATCACGAAAGATAAGCTGATGTGGCCAGCTGAGCTCAACATTATGTACCCCCATCTTAAAATGACATTGTAAAATAAAATTAAGAGGGGAATTTAATTGTTTTAATGCCAGGAACTGAGAACATCTCTAATACTAGTTCCAACAGAAACAAACTATTGAAGTCATGATGACAAATACCAACAGAGCTTGAAAAAATAAAACAAAACCAGTATTACCTCATATTACTACTACACAACTGACACACATAGGATACTATTAATAATATATGTCACTACAAGATTCATATTGATAAATTCTGTACATATAACTTGTAATTAAAATTGATTGTGATTACTGGTTCACTTTGTATTTGAATCAGGACACCTATACATTAATGACAGCACTGAATACATATTGATATTTGAAAATTTATCAGTGACTCATTTAAGATATTCTCATAGAGTGTTATATGTATGTGAGTGTCACAGTGTTGTCAAGTGTGGTGGAATAAATTACATTGTTTATCTGTCTGTTGTTGTTGTGACTTACACTTCATCATATACATACCCTAGACATATAACGTAGTCATCACAATATTCCAGAATAATTCTGACTGAGGTATACATATGTGGCAGCAAGTAAGGTTATCTATAATACACTACTCTTATTAGATATAGATACCTTCACAGCTGATCTCAGTCAGTACACTAAGTCCCCTATAAATATTTATAACATCCCACTTTACCACATATATTGGGGTCTCGCTCTCGGGATTTTGAATCTTTCCCTATTACAAATATTGGGGGTAATTCACTTCAGGGAATAATAAGAATTAAAAGGTATCCTTGGGTGAAAATAAATAAGGTTGAGCTCACAGTGCCTGTTTTGTCCTGAGTTAATTAGTCATAGATACAATTGTTTAGTTAAATATTTTAGACATTTATCTGTTAGACAATGGCCGACCTGGCAAAATTTCGATCTGCTGCTGTACAGACTGCGAAAGAGTTAGGAATGGACGGGCAAATTATGATTACTTATGTCACGGCTGAATGTGACAAATATATTGAACGAGAAGAAAGAAGATTAGAAAAAGAGGCCGAAAGAAAGATAGAGGCTGAAAAAGAGATTAAGAGGTTACAGATTGAGGCTGAGGCTAAGAGGTTACAGATTGAGGCTGAGGCTAAGAGGTTGCAGATTGAGGCTGACAAAGAGGCTAAAGCATTGGAAGCAGAAAGAGAAGACAAAAGATTAGCTGCAGAAAGGGAAGCCGAGGAAAGAAGACAGGCTGCAGAAAGGGAAGACAAGCGATTAGCTGCAGAAAGGGAAGCAGAAAAGGAGGTGAAGAGATTACAAAGGGAACATGAGTTACGACTAAGGGAGTTTGAGTTTCAAGGCCATGCTCCTGAAAATGGTGCCAGTCCCTTTGCCTCTGATGCCACTGCTAGCCAGGGAGCCTCAACCTCAGCTATGAATTTTCATTTAGATCATTTTGTTGAGAAAGACGATGATATAGAGAGCTATCTAAATAGGTATGAACTATTAGCTACCACATATGGGTTAGAGAGAGAAAGGTGGAGCTTAAAGTTATCTCAAGGACTTCGTGGGGCAGCTTATGAAGTTTTTGCCAAAATGAGCAGAAGTGATCAGGAAAATTATGACATGCTAAAGCAGGCTCTTTTGTTAAGATATGAAAAGAATGCAGAATTTTATAGAAAGAAATTTAGGAATGCTAAACTACTGTCAGGTGAAACCTATCACCAGTTCTCTGCACGAATAGAGACATACTTGGAGAAATGGACTTCTCTGGGGAAAACCCAAGATCTTAAGGAAATGATCCTTATAGAACAATTAAGAGAGTCCATGGCTCCAGACCTGAGAAAGTTTCTCATGGAACAAGGTGCAGAGAGGCTGGGTGAGTTGCTAAATGTTGCTGAAAGGTATCAAGCAGCTCAGGCAGAAGTAACAGGTAATAAGAAGAGGCAGGTAGACAATTATCAGGCACCACAAAACTTTAATGAATTTGATCATAGAGATCAAAACAAAGGTAAGCACCAGTTTGATAGGCCACGAAATGACTATAAAAATAAAACCCCACAATTCAATGAAAGGAAATATGATAACAGGAAACCCTTCAGACAGGAAGGAAAATATTGTCAAATATGCAGGATGCATAATCATAATACTAGTGAATGTGGTAGGAAGGTTCCTCCATATCACGCGGCATGCATGATAACAGTGGACAAGGGGAAGAAGAAACTGACAGAGAATCATATAAATCTTCAACATCCCCCCATCTGTGAAGAAGTGACATGTAATGGGGCCAAGGTTAGGTGCCTTTACGATTCAGGTTTAGAATATGACTCAGTTGTGAGTGCAACCCTAGTGCACCCTGAACAGTATACCACAGAGAAAGTGGAGATACAAGGGGCCGTAAAGGGAATATCCACCATGACACTTCCCGTAGCCGAGATCAATGTAGAGACAAGGTACGTGGAAGGAGTGATTAGAGCAGCCGTGTGTGACGATCCTAATTACCCGCTGGTGTTAGGAAGTAAATATGTTTTCTAGGAAGCCCTGTAAAACCTGTGGTAATGGCCACGCTTCAGGTCAGGTCGACCCCTAGTAGAAAGGAGGAGGAACCACTATTAACCTTTTCTGATAAACAGATGAGAAAGGCCCAGGCAAAGGACAAATCATTAAAACCTTGCTTTGACAAATTGCTAAACAGCCATGCACACCCTAAGAAAGGACAATTTTACTTGAGGGATGGACTGCTCCACAGGAAGGCGGGAGCCGGACCCAAAGGATATGGACAGTTGGTACTCCCAACTCCCTACAGAGAAGAAGCGATGGCAAAATCACATGTTGTACCAGACGGTGGACACCAGAGAAATGGGACTACCCGTCAAAGGACATCAGAAAAATTCTACTGGCCCCAAGTAGCTGCTGATATTGCACAATTTGTGGGGGCCTGTGAAAAATGTAGCAAGGTACAGTCCCCAAGTTGGGAAAATCATAATCAGATGCCAGCCAAGCATTCTGAAACATATGGGCCTAACATTAACAAGGAAAATAACAATAATAAGGTTGACATAGAGGATAGGTATCCACCTTTCCCCCAACAGTGTTCACCAAAAATATTTAGATTCGCAACTCTGAGAAAGGCATCCAGAGAAAATAGAAATTCAGACCAGTCAACCCAGGGACAGTTTGAAGCCGCATTTAGGGAGCTGGCTGACATTGACATTGAAGATGATCCGCCTAAGTTAAAACCGAAACAAATTGTTAACATAAGAACAGTGGGCAGTGGACGAGTGAGCAATTCGGGAAATGCTCACAGCGCTTCACACTATGGCTATTAACTTAGCATTAAAAGGGCACTGGTGACATTGGTAGTCACCCGACCCCACACCGTCCAAGGGAAATTATTGATCGGACCCTGGATGGAGATAACCCACACATCTTATAGCAATGCTAAGGGCGAATTGATTTCTGATGCAGAAACTCATTTCCCCACATATTATCTAAATTCTCCAGATTGTCGGTAGGCGAAACTATAGTTGGTGAATATAGCCTCCATTTGAGCGGCACATTATAGAACATTATAAATATATTATTAGAAGGGTGTTTCCACATTCAATCCCGCCTGAGATCAGACAAATTGTTGGCTGTGAACATTTCGGAGGAGCAGAGTGTCTCCATTGTTACCTTTTGAATTGAGGATAGTCCGAGTGTTTATTAAGGCTGATCCGGAAATTATTGGATCCCCTCCACAACTCAGATAGCACCATATAGATCAACTCCTCATAACGTACAAATTGAGGAACATCTAATATTCTCGGGACATGTCGTTGAGCAGACTCAGCGAAGAGAAAATGGTGAATATTGATTGCTAAGCAGTAGTAAGACAAGCCGTAACACTTGCAGCTGTACAGTAACATATCTGAAATGGATTCTTGGATTGCAGAGGTCTGAAGCAACCTTCGTCAGTAGTGCTTACTTTGACTTGACCCACCGGCATTAATCCATGAACAAAATAAAATTAGAGAAACGTCGATGCAGATTTTTTAAGCCGCCATCCGTGCGATGAAAATCAAAGAAATCACCAGGCATAGACATAAATTTTTCTATGTGTATGTGGAATTATAGACTGACGAATAACGTCTGTTTTAAGAGGGGAGGATTTGTCGTGAAATTCTACATCCACATATATAAATTAAAAGGACAATATAAGGTCTAACAAATAAATTTAATAAAAGGAAAGAAGAATGGTAAAGAACAGTGCTGTCACAATGACTGTACGCGAAATCCCCTTTGTGTTCTTATGCGTCTGCAAATTGTAACGTTTCACGTTGATAGTAAAGCCTTCTGCAGTATACACGCGTTTCCCAAACACACTAAAAAGTGTACTCCAATTCTAAGAAAAACCTTGAAATACGCAAGTTGACCTAGAATTAAAATTCCATTCATGTCTTTTTCTACACTATGTTACCAAAAACAAAAGACAGATGGACTAAAAGATAGAAAGAAGGGAGAGGCAGAAAGCAGGCACAGGCAATACTAACACGCGTCGCGCGATACACAATTGCTGCCATCACGCGTGTAAGGCCACAAGCACTAGCTTTTTTTCAAATCGACAGTGATAAAATTCACTACCC
This sequence comes from Oreohelix idahoensis, assembly GCA_024509875.1. Lineage (NCBI taxonomy): Eukaryota > Metazoa > Mollusca > Gastropoda > Stylommatophora > Oreohelicidae > Oreohelix > Oreohelix idahoensis. The sequence goes on from JAMPIV010000598.1 coordinate 938,934, forward strand.
ATACCAGAGTTAGAATTTAAAATCCTGAGAAACGCTTATTGGGAATTATGACATTATACTGGTTTACGTTTGAAAACATGACAGTACCCAGACACCCTAAAGTTTGGAAGTGAGGAAGTGGTAACAGCGCGACTATCCTAGAAGAAAATGCATATTAGCTCTATTAAATATATATATTTGGGTTCCTTAGGACTTGCTGACAAATAATATGTTAAACGTTACGCAAATAGTCTAGGAATTACCAAATTATAGCCAAAATAAAATAGTGAGGGTGTCAGACAACACCAAAATCAGAATCGCCCAGTGGCAGAATTTTAGGCCACCATTGTACGGGAAATGAGTCTCCATGTTAATTCCTATTTGATTGGAGCGCAACAAATGTAAGGCTAAACACGATTAGTCGGACTATAAATACTATCTTGTGTTGTCAGGGGAAACGTGAGAAGGGGTACTTTTTTGAAAAGATGTGTAGACATGGCCTGATTGGGTAGAGCTGCGAATATACTCAATTCAGAGCGTCTGTTCAGGGCCACATCTTGTAATAAACCTACTAAGAAACAGTGCGTTGAGCACCAGGATATATTTTTTCCAAATAAAAGCCTGGGACATCGGCAGATCGGAGTTGTGCTATATTCATTGCCATTCAACGTCACTGTGTATTATTTCCATGAATTGTGGTAGGTTTGAAATATTTGACATCTTTTAAAATGAAAATTGAATGTAAATTGATACTTATGTCTGTATATATGTGTGGTTCAGTAGCGAACATGAGGTAAAGCCTATAGTGCTCCAGCCTGAACAGAAGGTGTCGGAGGAAAGTAAAACTACATGGAATTGCCAAGCAGTACACTGACACCTAGATTATTGACTAGAAAGAAATAATGCTGGAATTGCAGAGGCGTAGTAACCATTAAGGAGGAATATACTGGTGTAAAGTATTTCAGATGAAGCTGACAGTTGGCATAACGCTCTGAACTCAGGTTTGTTTTGTATTGTGCTCAGTGTAGAAATAGAGTATAAATTGGTTCTGAAGTAGGAGGTACAACCTTCTTGTTTCAGGGACCGTGGTCTTAAAGTTATTGAGCAGCACCTGGTCAGAGCTTTGCTGAATCCAGAGGCGGACAGCATACTCCTGGGTCCATATAGCAACCAGTGAGGTGGCTCCAGAACTCATTAAAGAAATCGAGCAGAGGAGTCTTTTCCTGCCGCCATCACGAAAGATAAGCTGATGTGGCCAGCTGAGCTCAACATTATGTACCCCCATCTTAAAATGACATTGTAAAATAAAATTAAGAGGGGAATTTAATTGTTTTAATGCCAGGAACTGAGAACATCTCTAATACTAGTTCCAACAGAAACAAACTATTGAAGTCATGATGACAAATACCAACAGAGCTTGAAAAAATAAAACAAAACCAGTATTACCTCATATTACTACTACACAACTGACACACATAGGATACTATTAATAATATATGTCACTACAAGATTCATATTGATAAATTCTGTACATATAACTTGTAATTAAAATTGATTGTGATTACTGGTTCACTTTGTATTTGAATCAGGACACCTATACATTAATGACAGCACTGAATACATATTGATATTTGAAAATTTATCAGTGACTCATTTAAGATATTCTCATAGAGTGTTATATGTATGTGAGTGTCACAGTGTTGTCAAGTGTGGTGGAATAAATTACATTGTTTATCTGTCTGTTGTTGTTGTGACTTACACTTCATCATATACATACCCTAGACATATAACGTAGTCATCACAATATTCCAGAATAATTCTGACTGAGGTATACATATGTGGCAGCAAGTAAGGTTATCTATAATACACTACTCTTATTAGATATAGATACCTTCACAGCTGATCTCAGTCAGTACACTAAGTCCCCTATAAATATTTATAACATCCCACTTTACCACACTAACATGTGAACAAATATATATATATATATATATATATATATATATATATATATATATATATATATATATATATATATATATATATATATATATATATATATATATATATATATATATATACATATATAATATATATATATATTGATCACCCGTTTGCCAGTCACTTTGATTACGGAAACAACGACAAAATAGATTGATGTGTCGTTGCCCTAAAGACGCCATTAGGCGTGATGGGAACAACGGCAAAGAAAATCTATTCGCTGTTGCACTTAAGACGCCATTAGGCGTAATGGCCACTGACTGCTTTGACAGTCGGCGGCTAAGGATCAAAGAAGAAGAATATATATATATATATATATATATATATATATATATATATATATATATATATATATATATATATATATATATATATATATATATGTGCAGGAGCCGTTCAGGTTATTCAGTCAAATTTCCGGTCGTAAACATTTCTTCAAACGCCGACGGCCGGGTTTGAACCATGAACGGCTCCTGCACATAAATCCCGTGTGGATGGGAAGGAGCGAAGCTCCTGACCGGGTTGGAAGGAAAGTCCACTGACCCCCCAGCCTCGCAATGACATGTCATTGGGCCGAAAGAGCTGGAAAGCTCGAGTGCCGCTGGTTATAGAAAAAAAAAATATATATATATATATATATATATATATATATATATATATATATATATATATATATATATATATATATATATATATATATATATAACCATGTGAATTTTAATATGTGAAACTCGCTAGCGGGTGTCACAGTCATTTGAGGCTGGCAACCTCAGCGTATAGAATGATGATTCATGAACCACCACTGCACAGGCTGGTGATTGCTTTATTGCTAGTTGCGTAAAGAGAACTAAAAGCATAAAGTAGTTCTAGGTTCCATACGGAGCAGGGAGGGAAAGATGAAAGAAATGATGTACATTCTAAGTATAATACTTACATTTTCAAAGCAGTGTAAATGTCCATATAAACATATTAACTTTAAAATTAATGTAAGTTCTCAAGCTTTAAACCAGTGTAAATGTCTATGGGAAAATATTCATTTTAAAGTTAATGGAAGTTTCAAACTTTTCAATCAGTGTAATCATAAATGAAAACATTCAATTTATATTGTGAACACTTTTCAACAGTTGAGATGTATATGTAAAGATACTGTATCTGTATTATTAACCTTTTCATTTAAATATAAAGTAACTATGAAAGCTATTCTATTTAAATGTAAAGAAAGTTTTATCCCGAGGGATTAAATTTAATTCTCATCGAGGGTAAAGTCTGAGTTCATTGGGATGGTGGTATGGGAAGATAGGAACCCATAACCATGGGTTGAAAAACGCCATACTCAGAAGAGCGTTTCGTTCTATTCTTTTACCATAGTTATTGGTGGTACCAGCAGAAAGTACTATCTCTGGAACAAAAAGGGAACAGTGGCCTAAGCTTTAAGACGAAGGACCCACGTGGTAGACTCTCCTTGACATTTCTGGGAAACGAGCTACACTCGACAACCTTGATCAGGGACGAGCGTAAGAAGTGTGAAAAGAACCAACCCATAAGAAGGAGCAGAACCGTCATTGGCAGCTAAGTTCAAATCTATGCTGCCACTTGAACTTCTTGTAATATTTCACAATCCATAACGACCGTGATGATAACTTTTTCTTGATCCATAACTATTCAAATTATTTTTCAACTGTTAAAACTTAAGTGATTTTAACATTTTTGTATTTGTAATTATACAAATTTAACTTTGATTTAATCATTTTACAATTATTGCATGTTTGTCTCAGTCAATTTACTACACACACTCTAAACAGAGCTATACTAGAATAATAGAATTCCACTGAGTAAATCGGAGGTGGGGGCTTACACGAGCTGACATTAATAAGTGCTTAAATCCTTCAAAAAAGTGTCGGGAGAATTACAGAGTTAACATACTAAGCCAAAGCAGTATTGTTCTCGCTTATTCTGAATATCTTGTGAAGATAGAAGCGTTTTGTTTATTTTATCTACATCTCTGCCAAGAGTAATCTGGTGTAAAGATAGACTCCATTGAAGCCCATATTAGATACTCTTGAGTTTTGGCCACTGTTGGACCACTACTGCAAGGCAGGGGAGGCAATACCGTCACAATAATATAATATAATCACATGGAGAAGGAAACTGAGACGTTCTTTAAAATTATAAAGAAAGCATAGAAAGAGCTTGAATGGATGGCACAAGACAAGAGAGCCCGGCACAACCTGATTGAAGTCCCTGAAAAGAAGCTAGAAAGAACTTGAACAGATGGCACCAGATAGGAGAGCCAGGCACGATCTGATTGGTCCTTTACAAGAAGCTTAAGGATATGAATGAATGTCAAACTCAAGTCATGTGAATGAATGTCAAACTCGAGTCATATGATTGAGTGCCAAACTCAAGTCATGTTGAGAGCCACTTACAAGGTAAATCAAAGTTGGGCCAGAGCTTAAATATTCTTATTACTCCCCTACTATGCATGGAGGCATATCTGGGAGTCATCATTATATGACCACCAGCTGTGCACAATGCTACAGTATACATATATGGTAGTGAATTTCATTGTCTGTGAGACTAATTACACTCTCATTGACTCTTGAAATCATGTCTGATATTTCTTACGAAATGCCGGAGGTAGCAGAAGACCTATTATTTTTTTATTTTTTGTGTGGTCTCCACAGAGCCCCCCGGGAAATACATGTAACTATTTTATTATTAGTTACCTACTTGCAGTGGTGTGATTTACTACCAAAGAATGGGAAGGAATAATAGTAAATTATTTTTAATGGTACGTAATTCTTATTGAATACGCAGAAGATTTGATTGCAGGTATTGGATATTTCTTATTTCTGCATGGCTTAAAAAACTAGATATACAGTGGTGGCCAAAAGTTTAAGACCACCTAGTAAAAAATGGATATTTTCATTGTACTACAGATTGTTGCATCATCCGCTATTTTAGGACACACTAAAAGCAATCATTGCAGTCAATTGCATCATCCTAACAATATAAAATATAAAAACACAGACTGTTGCTGTATTTAGTGTCTTTTGGTTGCTTCAAGGGTATTATCTCTGGATTTTATGTTCGCAAGAAAATGGGCAAAAAAACCGACACTTTCTGCCATTCAAAGAGCTCAAATAGTGACATTACGTGTAGAAGGGTACACAGAATGTGATATTTCTGTTCGAATTGGCTGTAGCAAGACGGCGGTTCACAATGCGATCACCAGGTACCAATTGGACGGTACTTTTTCTGAATGAAAGAGAAGTGGTCGTCCTAGAAAAACAACCCCTAGAGACGACCGGGTAATCAAATCCATCGTTTCACAATCTCGAACACTTTCATGTAAGAAGATACGATCTGCTTTGCATTCTAGAGGTGTTGATGTGAGTCGGAGGACTGTGTCTCTCAGATTAGTGGATGAGTTTGGACTAAAATCACACAAACCTACCCGAAAACCAAGATTACCACCAGAAATGAAAAAGAAGCGGCTGGAATTTGCTTTTAAGTATGAACATTGGACTGAAGAGCAGTGGGGAAATGTTATGTTTTCTGATGAATCAACATTTCAGCAGTTTGCAGTACGTCGACAACATGTAAGAAGGCCTCTAGGGAAGAGATATGATGAAACATTCACCATACAGACAATGAAACACCCACCAAGCCAGATGATTTGGGGTGCAATATCAAAGTCTGGAACTGCTGGTTTATATTTCTTGGACCCTGGAACTACTATGAATGGTCAAAAGTACCTGGAACTGCTGAAGGACAAACTGGTGATACACATAGACATACATTCTTGCACGATATTCATGCATGATGGCGCACCATGCCACAGCGCGAAGATCGTGCATGAGTACCTTCAGAAGGTCAAGACCGAAACGCTGAAATGGCCCGGAAATAGCCCGGACTTAAACCCTATTGAAAATGTGTGGGTCCATATGAAAAATAAGGTTGCTGACAAACAACCATCCAGTGCCAAGACGCTTATCGAAAATATTAAGATCGTATTAAGAACGTATTAAGAAGATATTAAGAACGTTTGGATCCATGGCATCTCAAAAGATTATTACCAAGAACTCATCTTCATCATGCCTCGACGCATTCAAGCAGTTATCAAGGCAAAAGGTGGACCCACAAAGTACTAAATAATGAAAGAAATTATACGAGACAAAGGATATTAAACAAAAACTAACTTAAAAGTGAGTATTGCTTCGTTATTTTCTTTCTGTATAGCGTTTACGTCATTTTTATGGAAAAATTGTTGTTGGTCTTAAACTTTTGGCCACGACTGTACTGTAGTCTGTTTCATAAAAGAGAAATTGTTTTTAACGCAAACTGTTTATGCAATAATGTTTAAAAACATTATAAAAGACCCAAAACAAAATTATAAAGATACAAATAAAGCACACTGTCACACCTCAAATGCAATTAGACCTCCATTAGTAGTGTAATCGCCACCAGATCGCTCGATATCAACTGACTACTTCATCGCAAGTCAAAATGGTCCGATCTAAACCAAACGCCAAGAAGAGGCAAGTGTACACAGACTAACCCACCAGAGATGAATAGCAACAGACCAACAGCTCCTAATCCTGGAAACGGAATATCACACAAGCCGACCAGTAAACCCTCTTGCCACCACGGCGGAGTTAACACAGACGGGTAACGGCCCACCAAAGAACCCGAATAACCCGACCCCTGATGAAGCGAAAGAAGAGACGGAAGCAAACGTCTCTGACGTAATAGAAGAAATCCCCGATATTGCAGACATTGCAGAAAGCAATATGACCACGCTCAAACGGAGGCAGGAACCAAGAGAGAAGATAAGGGCCATGTTGCCACCACCAGCTTACGGACCCGAATCGACAGCCGAAACCGTGTCTACTTCAGAGAAGCTGCACCAAACCCTGATGACGGTCGAGAACATAGAAAATATTCAGGAACCTGAGCCTGAGAAACCAAGCTCACCTCCTAAAGTGGCTGTCAAAATGCAAGTAAAGAAGACTACAACATCTACGACAAAGAATACATCCCAGAAGCAATCACCATACGATACCGAATCGACAGCTGTGTCTACTTCCGAGAAGCTGCACCAAACCCCGATGGCGGTCGAGAATATGGAACAAATTCAGGATCCTGAGCCTGAAAACCCAATCCCACCACCTAAAGTGGCTGTCAAAATGCAAGTAAAGAAGACTATTACATCTACAACACAGAATACACCCCCGAAACGAGACCAGAGACAGACAAAACAACATAGTGTGGCAGGTAAAGGGAACGAATAGTGAGAATCTAATATAGGAAAGTCTAGATAGAGTAAAAAAGGGGGATGCGCGAATAAGAATGTGCATGAGAAAATAGGTGAACGAAAATCCAGTGAGGCACGCTTTCCAGCGTGAGTGAAGCAGTGCAGGTCGCACATATACCCGACATAGACGAGGGTAGCCATGTTGAAGGCAATACTCAAGTAGAATGTGTTATGAAAATTCTCAGGAAAGGAGACTAGATTGGGTGGTGATTAACCCAACATATATTGACAATGAGAATTCTTGCCTAAGAAAGAAGAACAGTGGTTTGAGTTAGATTCTATTCAGAAGGGAAAAAGGTACGTAGGGTGAAATTTATTACATCTGTACAGTAGTCATATTCTTCATCTATAGAAGGGAAAAGAACAACCCCGGAGGCGTCCGGTTTTACATAGATAACCTGAACACAGAACGACATATAACAATAGACCAGGTAGATATTTTATGAAGAATATGACATGAGGTTAGCATACAGAACGAAAGTTGAGGCACCAGAACAACATTTTGGATTGTAGAGGTCCAATAATAGCATCAGTGTGGTATTTTTTTTAGTTGACAATGCATTGACTACAAGTTAACGAAAGTTGAGGTCATCGCTCGGTGTGTTTTGAGTGACGGACCAAGATTGTAGAGGTCCAAGTAACCGCAGTGGTCCACATCAGTGTAAATAAATAGTATTTTTAGTTGACTGTGGCATTGACTAGTTATATGGAAGCACGGTTTGGCGTTGTGTCATCGCTCGCTGTGTGTTTGACTCTTGTAATCATTCATCATGTCATTGCTAGCTACTGAAGCAAAGAACCTGGGCATGCAACAGCTATGTCAGGTAACCACCTGTTAACGTAGGCGGCCACACCATTATAGAACTGATACATCGACCACCGCTGCCACCTCATATAATAGAATTGCAGCCATGCGCTGCCACACATTATAAAGAATTGGTGCCGAGACCAACTTCATGAAGTATTGACAGCTACGCAAAGAGGCATTAATGGTACACAACAGCAGACAGCGCAACAAGAAACAAAATAACGTCAACAATAGACACAGAATCAAGAGACAGAACAACGTCAACAAAATAAAGTCAACAAAAGACTCAGCAGCAAGAAACAGAACAACTTCGAATGGCAACATTGTGGACAACTCGAAGTGTTGACATCGAGAATCACCAGACCGACAATAAACAGAGAAGCAAGAAACAAAATAAAGTCAACAATAGACACAGAAGCAAGAAACAGAACGACTTCGAGTACCAACATTGTGGACAGCTCAACGTGTTGACATCGAGAATCACCAGACCGACAATAAACAGAGAAGAAAGAAACAAAATAAAGTCAACAATAGACACAGAAGCAAGAAACAGAACGACTTCGAGTACCAACATTGTGGACAGCTCAACGTGTTGACATCGAGAATCACCAGACCGAATCACAAGCAAGGCGACGAAACATTTTTTGTTCTCTCCAACCACCTGTCCGAGAAAAGGTCATCGCAGCTGTACGTTGTCACCGGTCAAGCAAGAATACGTAAACTCCTGTAACGTACTGTGTAGTGCAAAGTACCTGGAGCACAGCGGTTAGGAAGGTGTAGCAAATCTACGTGTTACAAATGGACATTAAAAAACAAGAGCGCTCCAACGAAGAATCAACACAGTTAAGGTATAGATACTGTAGGTACCATTTTAGTTAGCAATAGTAGTTACTGATATAAGTGATCTTGTGTAACAGCATTAACACTATGATAATAGAAATTAATAGTTAAACAATGACCACACAGTTGTGTATTAACATTAGGTGCATATAATCTGTGTAACAGAATCATTCTTTTGCAGCGCCAACCCTCCCCCCAACAACTAATAGGAAATTTCTTTTGGTTGCAGGTACAAGACAGTTTGAAGATATATATATATATATATAGTATTGTTTATAAGAATATATATATATATATATATATATATATATATATTATATATAAATATATATATATATATATATATATATATATATTATATAATATATATATATATATATATATATATATATATATATATATATATATATATATATATATATATATATATGTGTGTGACAGCGCCATCTTGAGATCTGTCGTTCTCGGCGCTAGCGGCATCTTGTCAGCCATATTGTCTCCGTGGTTCACCCATCTGGGCAGTCATATTGTCTCTGGTTTAGTGCCTTTTCACCCCATTATCTTCGAGAAGAAGATTTGTTGCAAGGCCATAATAAAGCCTACATATTAGTTGTGTTTTTGCTCTAGAAATAGTTGTGTAAATTTGTGTTTTCATGCATTCTGGAGCAATAATCGCGTGTGTTATCTGTGTGGCGCAGATTAATGCGCGTAAGCGCGCAGTAAGTTGAGTGGTTAGGCCAGGGCTTATAAAAGGGGTAGCAAGCGGCGAAACTGGTCTATGTTTGAGAGAGCCGCCCAGTGAGAACAGACGAAGAAGACACACAGAGCCAAGCTGTAAATGCCTTGAGCACGTGAGTTAATTTAAATTAGCATTAGTTTTCTAGGAATCTGAAATTATATCGATGTGGCTATTTTAATGTTTAATGAGATAAATAGATAGATGTGAAAGTTTAAGAGCGATTATTTCATTCTTCAGAAAGGCAGACATAGTGTGAAGTTATTTCACTGGAAATTTAGATAAGATTAACGATCGCAAGATAGCAGCCTCGTGGTGATAAAAGGCGGCCATAGCGAGTCTGAGTAAACACGCTCCGCGTGGTAAACCTATCATATGTTACGCCAAGTGACACGCTGTGTATTTAGTTCCAGTTTTTGGTAAAAGCCAAGAATATTATTCTTTAATGTAAGAGTAATTTTATTGTATCCTTTAATGTAAAAGTAATTAAGTATATTTCACGATTATTGATTATTCTACTGTTTATCTTTAGTGGTTACTTAGAAGGGAGAATAGTCATTTAGATTTCTGGTGCGTAAGGCAAGTTGAGACAGGTGTTTCTCTGTTTGCTCCTGGGGGAGCATGGAAACACCAATGCGGCTGGTGTCCACCACAAGTCAACAGAAGCATTTTTATGCTATTACAGTGGTTGTTTCTGTAATAATGTGTTTCATGCGATGAGTTCCCAATCTCATCAGGGGTCATATATGACACGCTTGTGGCCAGGCGCACCAGTCGTCACTTACGACATGTTCAGAGCGCAGGAACGAGTATTGATGTGGGTCGGTTGAGAGGTAGTAGTTAATTCTCATTATTGAGATTATTTGTTGTACATGTATTGAAGAATATTATTTTATGTCCAGTTGATTATTATTGTTATGTGAACATGGTTTGTGAGGGCACGTGGGCGTACTTGGAGATATATATTTCTCTCCTCCGCTCCTGAGGGAGCATGGGGCCACCGGTGTGGTTTGTCTCAGCATGAAGCATTCAGATGCTCTTGCAGTAGTGGTTTCGGTAGCAACCTATGTTACCCGGTGCGATTGTCAGCCTCATGCACAACACCATACTAGTCGCATTGGACGACACGCATGAGTGTGTGTGATAGTTGATGATATCAGGTGGGCGCATGTTTTCTGCATGGTAAGTGTTATTATCCATGCTATTGATGTTCACTTAGACATTGTTTTATTTATTGTTTTTCAGACAGTCTATGAACACTGACTGGGTGTTTGTTTGATTGTTTGTTTGGTGTTCGGTTCTGTTCGGTAGAATTAAATGTTGATCTGCATAAGGCTTTGGGTTGCTTGAATTGTTAAGTCTGCTGCTGAGAGGGTTGCAAGCAACCAATAATTGCAACCCCTGTCAAACGATCATTTATAAATTTTCTTAGTGCACGGGTCTTGGGTGTGAGGTACATCTAGCCCCTGTCACAAGTGGCGTCGTCGGCAGGATTGACAGACAGCACGCAGTGAAGCAACTCTTCAGCAATCAGAGCAGCAACAGCCGAAACAGTAGAACACCCAGTTCAGTGCAAGGCGAGGGACGGGATCATCCAGTTTGTCAAGATTTCTAGTCAACTCTACTAGCAACAAGATGGCGGCACGCAACACACGTGCTGCTAGTAGAACTGATAACGAAGATGTGGCTGAGGTGGATGACCCTGTAGTAGGGCTGGATCGTCAACCAGAACGAGTACAGTACATCGTGGTACCTACTCACAAGAGAGTGCGGTGCTTTGGGGAGCGCACGGGTCCTACGGCCGAGGAATATGTCAGAGAGGTGAGAGCTGCCTGGAGAGTAGGGATGATGAGTAAAGAGGACCAGGCAGATGTTATTCTTGACAGTGTGACCCCAAGTGTCCGCAGGGAGCTGAGGATTCAGGCTGATGACGATGATCCAGAAGCGATGCTACATTCCATTCTTAGGGTGTATGGGGAGCGTCGGAGCATCCCAGAAGTAATGGCCGCGTTCTACTCTACCCGGCAAGGTGCAAGGGAGTCTCTTTGGGAATTCTCCCATCGCATTCACGAGGTGTTTGAAAGTGTTGTAAGGGCACAAAAGCAGAGCAACGTCACTCCTTTGGCGCCATCCTTTCTTAGCGACCAGTTTGCTGCTTGTCTGAGAGATGGCCTACTAAGAAAGCTTGCAAAGGAAATGATCATCAAGGAGCCTACAGCATCGTTCACGTCGGTGAGGGACTATGCCCTACGGTTTTTGGAGACTGAACCCACTTCTGGGGCTGGTGTTGCCAGTGTCGAAGCAGCTTTGGGGGCTTGTGTTGCCAGTGTTGAAGTGGCAAGAACAGAGACTGTGTCAGATACGCATGCATTAAACGCAGAAGTAGAGCGGCTGAGAGCACAGGTGGCTCAATTAGAGGCTAAAATTGATGCGATGTCTCAGGAGCAGGGGAGACGTACCAGGACAGTTCGTTGTTTTAGATGCAGAGAACTAGGCCACGTACAGAATCGATGTCCACAGGCGTTAAAACTAGACCCCTCTGCGGCTGGGAGTCAGGTTACAGAAGGGGAGCAGAATGACTCAAAGATAAAGATGGTTGGTGGTCGACCGGAGTGTGAGGCGCTTATTGCAGGGAAGAAAGTCAAAGGCGGCCAGGGATGTAAGGGTAGCAGGAGGCGACCCAGGACACCGAGGAAGCCTAGGAAAATAAGATGCTTCAACTGTGGAGACCTTTCGAACCACATGGCAGCCAAGTGTCCCCAGGGCCCGCTTCCTAAGCGATGTTTCCATTGTAAGTCCCCGGACCATTTGATATCGGTTTGTCCATCAAAGAGCGCCCTCTCTAGGCGTACCAACACATCTACATTGCCGTCACAGTGCAAGCCAAGAGATGGCCGTGGCAACTGTCACCATAAGGGCGCCAGGAAAAGTGGTCGACATTTAGAGGAGGAGACTCATCTAAAACTCGTTGAAGGACACGTTTCCAGGCTACGAGGGGCGCACGTAAGAGCAGAGCCACCGTTGCAGAGTTTTGCAGCAGTCCGGAAAGAGAGATGTGACAAGCTGTTGTGTTCTACTCCACTACAGGTCGGAGAATTGGTGAGGAAGAAAATGCACAACGCTGAGAGATCCGAGATTCGTGATATGTGGTCAGAAGACGAGTACGTTGTAGTTCGTGCTCCCACAATGACAGTGGGTCCATATATCATCCAACGAACGGACAGAGCGAGTCCGAGCATGAGAGTCACCGGCAATGACCTGAGACGAAGTGAAGGAAAAGGTGATCCTCCAGATTTGGAGAATACGACTGAGGTGCCTGATTTAGTGTAGTTGTCGGGATGACAACAAAATCAGGCGGGGAATATGTGACAGCGCCATCTTGAGATCTGTCGTTCTCGGCGCTGGCCCCATCTGTGGTTCACCCATCTGGGCAGTCATATTGTCTCTGTGGTTTAGTGCCTTTTCACCCCATTATCTTCGAGAAGAAGATTTGTTGCAAGGCCATAATAAAGCCTACATATTAGTTGTGTTTTTGCTCTAGAAATAGTTGTGTAAATTTGTGTTTTCATGCATTCTGGAGCAATAATCGCGTGTGTTATCTGTGTGGCGCAGATTAATGCGCGTAAGCGCGCAGTAAGTTGAGTGGTTAGGCCAGGGCTTATAAAAGGGGTAGCAAGCGGCGAAACTGGTCTATGTTTGAGAGAGCCGCCCAGTGAGAACAGACGAAGAAGACACACAGAGCCAAGCTGTAAATGCCTTGAGCACGTGAGTTAATTTAAATTAGCATTAGTTTTCTAGGATTCTGAAATTATATCGATGTGGCTATTTTAATGTTTAATGAGATAAATAGGTAGATAGATAGATGTGAAAGTTTAAGAGCGATTATTTCATTCTTCAGAAAGGCAGACATAGTGTGAGGCTATTTCACTGGAAATTTAGATAAGATTAACGATCGCAAGATAGCAGCCTCGTGGTGATAAAAAGCGGCGCCGATTGCGAGTCTGAATAACACGCTCCGCGTGGTAAACCTATCATATGTTACGCCAAGTGACACGCTGTGTATTTAGTTCCAGTTTTTGGTAAAAGCCAAGAATATTATTCTTTAATGTAAGAGTAATTTTATTTTATCCTTTAATGTAAAAGTAATTAAGTGTATTTCACGATTATTGAATATCCTACTGTTTATCTTTAGTGGTTACTTTGAAGGGAGAATAGTCATTTAGATTTCTGGTGAGATTAGAGCCAGTCCTTGGTTGCGTAAGGCAAGTTGAGACAGGTGTTTCTCTGTTTGCTCCTGGTGGAGCATGGAAACACCAATGCGGCTGGTGTCCACCACAAGTCAACAGAAGCATTTTTATGCTATTACAGTGGTTGTTTCTGTAATAATGTGTTTCATGTGATGAGTTCCCAATCTCATCAGGGGTCATATATGACACGCTTGTGGCCAGGCGCACCAGTCGTCACTTACGACATGTTCAGAGTGCGGAAACGAGTATTGATGTGGGTCGGTTGAGAGGTAGTAGTTAATTCTCATTATTGAGATTATTTGTTGTACATGTATTGAAGAATATTATTTTATGTCCAGTTGATTATTATTGTTATGTGAACATGGTTTGTGAGAGCACGTGGGCGTACTTGGAGATGTATATTTCTCTTCTCCGCTCCTGAGGGAGCATGGGGCCACCGGTGTGGTTTGCCTCAGCATGAAGCATTCAGATGCTCTTGCAGTAGTGGTTTCGGTAGCAACCTATGTTACCCGGTGCGATTGCCAGCCTCATGCACAACACCATACTAGTCGCATTGGACGACACGCATGAGTGTGTGAGATAGTTGATGATATCAGGTGGGCGCATGTTTTCTGTATGGTAAGTGTTATTATCCATGCTATTGATGTTCACTTAGACATTGTTTTATTTATTGTTTTTCAGACAGTCTATGAACACTGACTGGGTGTTTGTTTGATTGTTTGTTTGGTGTTCGGTTCTGTTCGGTAGAATTAAATGTTGATCTGCATAAGGCTTTGGGTTGCTTGAATTGTTAAGTCTGCTGCTGAGAGGGTTGCAAGCAACCAATAATTGCAACCCCTGTCAAACGATCCTTTATAAATTTTCTTAGTGCACGGGTCTTGGGTGTGAGGTACACCTAGCCCCTGTCACAAGTGGCGTCGTCGGCAGGATTGACAGACAGCACGCAGTGAAGCAACTCTTCAGCAATCAGAGCAGCAACAGCCGAAACAGTAGAACACCCAGTTCAGTGCAAGGCGAGGGACGGGATCATCCAGTTTGTCAAGATTTCTAGTCAACTCTACTAGCAACAAGATGGCGGCACGCAACACACGTGCTGCTAGTAGAACTGATAACGAAGATGTGGCTGAGGTGGATGACCCTGTAGTAGGGCTGGATCGTCAACCAGAACGAGTACAGTACATCGTGGTACCTACTCACAAGAGAGTGCGGTGCTTTGGGGAGCGCACGGGTCCTACGGCCGAGGAATATGTCAGAGAGGTGAGAGCTGCCTGGAGAGTAGGGATGATGAGTAAAGAGGACCAGGCAGATGTTATCCTTGACAGTGTGACCCCAAGTGTCCGCAGGGAGCTGAGGATTCAGGCTGATGACGGTGACCCAGAAGCAATGCTACATTCCATTCTTAGGGTGTATGGGGAGCGTCGGAGCATCCCAGAAGTAATGGCCGCGTTCTACTCTACCCGGCAAGGTGCAAGGGAGTCTCTTTGGGAATTCTCCCATCGCATTCACGAGGTGTTTGAAAGTGTTGTAAGGGCACAAAAGCAGAACAACGTCACTCCTTTGGCGCCATCCTTTCTTCGTGACCAGTTTGCTGCTTGTCTGAGAGATGACCTACTAAGAAAGCTTGCAAAGGAAATGATCATCAAGGAGCCTACAGCATCGTTCACGTCGGTGAGGGACTATGCCCTACGGTTTTTGGAGACTGAACCCACTTCTGGGGCTGGTGTTGCCAGTGTCGAAGCAGCTTTGGGGGCTTGTGTTGCCAGTGTTGAAGTGGCAAGAACAGAGACTGTGTCAGATACGCATGCATTAAACGCAGAAGTAGAGCGGCTGAGAGCACAGGTGGCTCAATTAGAGGCTAAAATTGATGCGATGTCTCAGGAGCAGGGGAGACGTACCAGGACAGTTCGTTGTTTTAGATGCAGAGAACTAGGCCACGTACAGAATCGATGTCCACAGGCGTTAAACTAGACCCCTCTGCGGCTGGGAGTCAGGTTACAGAAGGGGAGCAGAATGACTCAAAGATAAAGATGGTTGGTGGTCGACCGGAGTGTGAGGCGCTTATTGCAGGGAAGAAAGTCAAAGGCGGCCAGGGATGTAAGGGTAGCAGGAGGCGACCCAGGGCACCGAGGAAGCCTAGGAAAATAAGATGCTTCAACTGTGGAGACCTTTCGAACCACATGGCAGCCAAGTGTCCCCAGGGCCCGCTTCCTAAGCGATGTTTCCATTGTAAGTCCCCGGACCATTTGATATCGGTTTGTCCATCAAAGAGCGCCCTCTCTAGGCGTACCAACACATCTAGATTGCCGTCACAGTGCAAGCCAAGAGATGGCCGTGGCAACTGTCACCATAAGGGCGCCAGGAAAAGTGGTCGACATTTAGAGGAGGAGACTCATCTAAAACTCGTTGAAGGACACGTTTCCAGGCTACGAGGGGCGCACGTAAGAGCAGAGCCACCGTTGCAGAGTTTTGCAGCAGTCCGGAAAGAGAGATGTGACAAGCTGTCGTGTTCTACTCCACTACAGGTCGGAGAATTGGTGAAGAAGAGAATGCACAACGCTGAGAGATCCGAGATTCGTGATATGTGGTCAGAAGACGAGTACGTTGTAGTTCGTGCTCCCACAATGACAGGGGGTCCATATATCATCCAACGAACAGACAGAGCGAGTCCGAGCATTAGAGTCACCGGCAATGACCTGAGACGAAGTGAAGGAAAAGGTGATCCTCCAGATTTGGAGAATACGACTGAGGTGCCTGATTTAGTGTAGTTGTCGGGACGACAACAAAATCAGGCGGGGAATATGTGACAGCGCCATCTTGAGATCTGTCGTTCTCGGCGCTGGCCCCATCTGGTCAGTCATATTGTCTCTGTGGTTTAGTGCCTTTTCACCCCATTATCTTCGAGAAGAAGATTTGTTGCAAGGCCATAATAAAGCCTACATATTAGTTGTGTTTTTGCTCTAGAAATAGTTGTGTAAATTTGTGTTTTCATGCATTCTGGAGCAATAATCGCGTGTGTTATCTGTGTGGCGCAGATTAATGCGCGTAAGCGCGCAGTAAGTTGAGTGGTTAGGCCAGGGCTTATAAAAGGGGTAGCAAGCGGCGAAACTGGTCTATGTTTGAGAGAGCCGCCCAGTGAGAACAGACGAAGAAGACACACAGAGCCAAGCTGTAAATGCCTTGAGCACGTGAGTTAATTTAAATTAGCATTAGTTTTCTAGGATTCTGAAATTATATCGATGTGGCTATTTTAATGTTTAATGAGATAAATAGATAGATAGATAGATGTGAAAGTTTAAGAGCGATTATTTCATTCTTCAGAAAGGCAGATATAGTGTGAGGCTATTTCACTGGAAATTTAGATAAGATTAACGATCGCAAGATAGCAGCCTCGTGGTGATAAAAAGGCGGCCGATAGCGAGTCTGAGTAAACACGCTCCGCGTGGTAAACCTATCATATGTTACGCCAAGTGACACGCTGTGTATTTAGTTCCAGTTTTTGGTAAAAGCCAAGAATATTATTCTTTAATGTAAGAGTAATTTTATTTTATCCTTTAATGTAAAAGTAATTAAGTGTATTTCACGATTATTGATTATTCTACTGTTTATCTTTAGTGGTTACTTTGAAGGGAGAATAGTCATTTAGATTTCTGGAGAGCGCGAGGCCACTCCTTTGTTGAGACATGTGTTTCTCTGTTTGCTCCTGGGGGAGCATGGAAACACCAATGCGGCTGGTGTCCACCACAAGTCAACAGAAGCATTTTTATGCTATTACAGTGGTTGTTTCTGTAATAATGTGTTTCATGTGATGAGTTCCCAATCTCATCAGGGGTCATATATGACACGCTTGTGGCCAGGCGCACCAGTCGTCACTTACGACATGTTCAGAGTGCAGGAACGAGTATTGATGTGGGTCGGTTGAGAGGTAGTAGTTAATTCTCATTATTGAGATTATTTGTTGTACATGTATTGAAGAATATTATTTTATGTCCAGTTGATTATTATTGTTATGTGAACATGGTTTGTGAGAGCACGTGGGCGTACTTGGAGATGTATATTTCTCTCCTCCGCTCCTGAGGGAGCATGGGGCCACCGGTGTGGTTTGTCTCAGCATGAAGCATTCAGATGCTCTTGCAGTAGTGGTTTCGGTAGCAACCTATGTTACCCGGTGCGATTGCCAGCCTCATGCACAACACCATACTAGTCGCATTGGACGACACGCATGAGTGTGTGAGATAGTTGATGATATCAGGTGGGCGCATGTTTTCTGTATGGTAAGTGTTATTATCCATGCTATTGATGTTCACTTAGACATTGTTTTATTTATTGTTTTTTCAGACAGTCTATGAACACTGACTGGGTGTTTGTTTGATTGTTTGTTTGGTGTTCGGTTCTGTTCGGTAGAATTAAATGTTGATCTGCATAAGGCTTTGGGTTGCTTGAATTGTTAAGTCTGCTGCTGAGAGGGTTGCAAGCAACCAATAATTGCAACCCCTGTCAAACGATCCTTTATAAATTTTCTTAGTGCACGGGTCTTGGGTGTGAGGTACATCTAGCCCCTGTCACATATATATATATATATATATATATATATATATATATATATATATATATATATATATATATATATATATATATATATATATGTGTGTGTGTGTGTTGTTGCAAATGGTGTAGTATTATTAATGTTGTATAGCAGTTCTTAGTACACACCACACAGGCCATCGCATATGTTGCGGGGTTATTTTTGTTGACACCATCAATAGGTCACACACACAAAAGTACATGTGAGAGTCAGGAAGGTTTAAACTCCAAATACAGTTCTATACTGTTTATTACGCATCAGAAACATCGATAGCAGGAACGGTACACTACACAGGTTACAATAGCAATAAATCTCTTCAAAACGACTGCAGGCATCGCAGTGCTAATAATATATCAATAAATCCTTCAAGCAGACTGCAGGCATCGCAGTGCTAATAATATCAATAACTTCTTCAAGCAGACTGCAGGCATCGCAGTGCTAATAATATCAATAACTCCTTCAAGCAGACTGCAGGCATCGCAGTGCTAATAATATCAATAACTCCTTCAAGCAGACTGCAGGCATCGCAGTGCTAATAATATCAATAACTCCTTCAAGCAGACTGCAGGCATCGCAGTGCTAATAATATCAATAACTCCTTCAAGCAGACTGCAGGCATCGCAGTGCTAATAATATCAATAACTCCTTCAAGCAGACTGCAGGCATCGCAGTGCTAATAATATCAATAACTCCTTCGAGCAGACTGCAGGCATCGCAGTGCTAATAATATCAATAACTCCTTCAAGCAGACTGCAGGCATCGCAGTGCTAATAATATCAATAACTCCTTCGAGCAGACTGCAGGCATCGCAGTGCTAATAATATCAATAACTCCTTCAAGCAGACTGCAGGCATCGCAGTGCAAATAATATATCAATAACTCCTTCAAGCAGACTGCAGGCATCGCAGTGCTAATAATATCTCAATAACTCCTTCAAGCAGACTGCAGGCATCGCAGTGCTAATAATATCAATAACTCCTTCAAGAAAGTAAACTCATCAGGAAAGTAAATATGATTTATAACACCGGCCTGTACACTCCATGGCCTCAGAACATCTCTTTTTAATAATCCCCTACATTCTATATCAGATGGGAAAACCCCTCCATCTCCGAGCTCGGCTCGAAAACACTCGCACGAAATTACCGCTGTTCAAAAACAGCTCAGTCAATCACACATGCGCGGCTAACCGCGAGAGACTATCGCTCACAGCTCAGATGTGAGTAGCGTTCATCCGCTATCTGACACTTTCTGTATCTCGAACATTCGAGAAGATTCACCCATCATATTTTTTCAAACACATCAACAGCCAATCAAGGGTGATAACACAAATCTGTTCTGTACATACAAGTATTACAAGATTCAACTCCCCTTGATTAAATTTTGACGTAACAGTCCACACCGACCTCCGGGGCAAAAAATGATTCTATCATTTTTTTTGAAAATTACATCAACAAAAAATAAGAGGTCAGTAAAGCTTAAATATCCACATACAAAAATTACCATATGTTAAGTCATAATAATACATCGACACAAAATATTAGCATTAAGTGTACAGTAGAGAATGCAGCATACAGAATAATCAGCTAAGTATACAAAGATTATCGGTTTTAAACCCAATAAAGTATTTTCCATATAGATTAAGTAGGAAATACTAAATAGAAAGTGAAACAGCAAGGTCAAGTAAAAGAAGAATGATCATCAATGAAAGCAAGCAATGAAATCAATATAGGAGAAGAAATCAATAATCCAACATGGTAACAATTTAGTTAACCAACGCATTGCACGGAAAATAAATACAACTATCACAGATAGTTACATTATATTAAGTCCTATAATTAACTTAACAATACAAATAGAATCAAATGAAATGTAGATGAAATATGGGAGCATAAAAAGATATGAACCCATGCTGAAAAGTCAATAGAAGAGATGGAATGAAATGAAGAATGATCAGCAAAGAAAAAGCAAAGATATACATGTAGAGAAAGATGGTAATAAAACATCCTAATAACTATTTAAATCAAACATCGTATTGTATAAATAAATACAATCATGACAGGAAAGCATCGAACAAAAAGGCAATGTATGTATATACCAAAACACAAAAGAAAGCTATAACTAAATATAGCATAATTGTAGTAAAATCTGCGAGAATAATCGCTCATTTCAGTAAGATTTTAGTCATAAAATGATAATAAATAAACCCGCGCTATTGTGTCTGACGGTGAGGCTCTCACACGCCAGCAACGCTGCCTTTTGTGCAGTGCTAAAGCCTATAGAACGATCCCACGGTAAAAATCTAACACGCGTTTTAGTTTCGGTTTCGAAAACGTACTACCAATATTTAATATTTTGCCAGATCTGCTGCATACATTCTGCAGCCAAGATTTATAATTATCGATTTTGCGGAAGTGTGCCGCAAAATAACTATCTGAATTAACGTATTCTGTCAACTTTAACGCAAAATTTAGTAGTAATCCTTACATTTTTTGGTAGTGTTACACGATACAATACAAATTATTAACGCCAATTCTTTACCCGCCACGCTAACACCCCGCTTCGCTTGACAGTCCGCCATGCATATATACACGCTGGAGCAAAGCCAACAGAGGCAAAACACGCAGAAAATTTTATTTCTTCTCGCGGTAATGTTTCTGACGTCACAAAAACAAGTTAGTTATTTGAAAAATACATGCTAGCGAGATGAAAGAGAGGGGAAGATGGCCGTCTTGTGTAAAAATTTTATTTGACGATGACCGGTGACAAAATTGAAAATCTAAAACCATAATGAAACTGATCATAAAAATCATATGGTAGTATAGCTTAGAGTCCACTGAGCAAGAATGTGTTTTAAATAATATGATAGTCCCAGTATTAGCCAAGTTATTGAGAAAATACTAAATGTCTACGGACGCACGACCAGACAGACTGTTGTTCCTGCTTGTTTTTTTCATAACGTTAGTGGGGACACCGGCTTAGAGGGGAGGCATTGAGGTAAATTCAAATTCGCTTGGGAAACAAGAGTATAGGAGGAGAGGGGAGCGGTAGGAAAATTGTTACCAAAAACTAACATCGTTTTGTATTGGCATAACTAAAGCAGACTGGCCAATCGACTACCAGACGCAGAGTATGTTTGGAATTATTTTTGTTTTTCAAAAACTGCATTTGAATTCTGGTAGTCGCAAGCTTTCGATTGGCCAGTGCTACTAAATATTAGCAAAAAGCTTTCACTATTCATTGCCAGTTGAACAGTATTTTTTTTATTCAGATACGCTGAGAACAGCTGTGATAAATTTAAAAGTAAATTAAATAACTAAATAAGTATTTCACAGTCTGGACGGAGCAGAAGAAACTGAGGCCATTTCTTTGCAAAGTCAGCGTCATTTGTTTATATTTCTTGATTTGTGGTAAGAATGCTTTATAAATTTAATATGTCTAATCCCATTACCAAAGTTAGATACTGCTATTGGGAAAAAGTGAAGGACGTGCCGGGAGCAGACATTGTTGAGTCCTCACGTTGAAATGTATCTAACTAATGTATGTTGTCATGATTATGTTTGAATATTATTGTATTAGAGTATATTAGTAAGCCTCCGTGTTCAAGGAACACTGTTCAACATGCCTGAAGCATTTATATTTAAAAAGAAAAAGATGAGAAAAATATATAAAAGGAAATGTGGTTACCCCACATTATATTATTGAGGAAAACTATGTAAACGTACAGTGGCGTATCTGCCATAGGGACCTGAGGGGTGGTCACAGCAAGGTGGGAGTCATGAAAAAATTAGGGGTGAGTGCACCTGAAATGCACGCGAGGCTGACCCCATACCCACGTATGAAATTAAATAAAAGAATAAGTGATCAGATGTAAAAGGCCAGGGTGTCCTTTTGTTGCAGAGGTTTTGTTTCCT
>JAMPIV010000599.1:0-12500 GCA_024509875.1 Oreohelix idahoensis
CCATGAAAAACAGTCGCACTTAATGAAAAAGAACTAGCAAAACTGAAACCCATTGGGGCAAGAAACGGCAGAAAGCTAACTACTTGAAACATGACAAAGAAACTATATTGCATGATGTCAAAGGGAACACGGAGAAAACTGGTAGAGACTGAAGCCAAAGGCAGCCTGAAGAAAAGCAGCAGAGGATAAAGCGATCGAGACCATGGAGAAAAACGATAAATTATGAAGCCAAAGAAAACTGAGCAGAACAGTAGATGATGAAGCCAAAGCAAAAAATAATTCTTAAGCACAAGCGGAGAAGACAATAAACAATACAGGGTGTCCATAAAAGAATGTACCTATTTCTTTCTTTTTTTTCCACCTACATGACCAGTGTATGGAGAGACATGTAACAATTTCCGGTTGCAAGTCAACTGCAAAAGTTTTCACTTGAAATAACTGCCGTGCGCATGCGCACTGTTTTTTGCAAAATGGCGCCGACCACTAAAAATATCATCCACTTGCTCAGAATTGGTGCGAAACAGTTCGATGACGTTGTTAGCCGATTTTGATAATGAATACAGTGCAGACCTGATAAGGAGAACTCACCAGGGACCCAAGAAATAGTTCTTCTTATCAGAAATTCCTCTTATCCAGATAAGAGTTCAAGCATATGGTAATGCATTTACAACGTACAATACAATAATGAATTAGCGTTGAATATGACAGATGCATGACACAGAAAAAATGTGTAAATCACCAAAAGTGTTAATGTACAAAGTTAGCACAAAATATCTAGAGAATAACAGCACTTTTACACTTTGAAATGAAAAAGCTGCAATTTTCCTCTGTATCTTACTTAGTACCTGTACTTGAGTTAATAAAAATGTCTTTCCATGACACCCTTAAATTCAAAGAAATGATAAATTAAATCATCTTGGCATCCAGGCCTGCATTATATATATGTTAGATTTTATCCATGCAATTTGAAACTTCCAGCTGTGAAATAGTTTTGTACAGTTAACCCACAGTCATCATTATCTCTAGAATTTGCACACTCTTAAATGATAAAGCACTCTTAAATGAAAAAGTATGTAATTTTCCTCTGTACTGCATCAATGTGACCTACAAGTTTGGACAACATTGCTGACCTATAATGAACCTTCAGATTTTGAATAATACCTTGGTCACAAGGCTGAAGTTTGGATGTCGCATTTGGTGGTAAAAATAAAAGTTCTGTTACTTTTAGATTTTGAACATTTATGTGGGCTGAACAGTTGTAAAGCACCAAAAGAACTTTGTGATGTTGAAGTTCCATATAATGATCAAATGCATATAGCCACTTGGTGAAAATGTATGATGTCATCCAGGTTATTGAATTAGCTGCATAATCAACACACAATTTTTTCAAACCTTTAAAACAGCGTGGGGATTTTACCGATTTTCAAGTAATGGCAATTTATCTGAACCATCCATATTTGTACACACAACAATTGTGATTATTTCTTTCGATCTCCCCCCCCCCCCCCCCCCCCCCCCCACCACCCCCACCACCCCCCCCCCCCCCCCCCCCCCCCCCCCCCCCCCCGGCCCTTTTTCATTTCTGAAGGAAAAAAGTCTTGTAAGGCAGCAATCTCCAAAAATAATCCAGTTTCATCAGCATTAAACACATCAACGAAATTATACCTACTCATGGCTGGTTTTAGCACCTCCTCCGTCCATGACTCGGTAGTCGTTTCATTAACAGAATGCCTTTCCCCACACACAAAAAAAAAAGGTAAAGGAACCCGTTACACGCGCATTGAGACATATTGGGAATATGGGGTGAGGCCCATATTTTCTTGACCATCGGCACACTAGGGGTGATGTGGTCAGCATCACGCCGGCCGCCTTAACCTTCCCAGAGTTGCTCTGGTACCCCATTTGGGGCTGGGTCGACCCAGGAGCCGTTTGTAACCTAAAAAATACCCACCTCATCTGGGGATCGAACCATATTTAGTGGGACTACTGCGCTAGGAAGCCAGTGCACTAACCACTATGCTACCGCGGCTTTTTAAGGAATGTGCCGTTTTTTAAAACAATCCAACCAGCCAGGACTACATTTCCAGCCAGTCCGACCTTCCAGAAGTGCTAACTCTTCTGCCTTTGCAGTTAATTCAGGTCCATTTACAGGAACATTTGCTGATCTCGCCATGGTGAACCATTTTTAGGAGTGCCGTGTCAATCACATCACACGTCGCTTTTCGGTTCTTCATTCTGTGACAATCAACTTGTCCACCATAAAACATTTTTCTGAACCGATCCTTATTTTTTATGATTCCTGAAAGCGTTGATTTTGGAATGTCGAATTCCTTTGCTATTTCCATTTTCTTTTTGCCACTATTTTCCAATTCTTGTACTAGCTCAATCTTTCTTTTCAAAAATATGGATTTTAACTTTCCAGCCATTTTTAGAGGGGAAATAACTCAAATTCTAACACTGACGAAGCGCGCAATTTCCGAAAATAGCCGAAAAGTTGTACAAATGTCCAGGTACTGTATTTGAAAAAAAGTTCGCCTTAAGCAGATCAAATTATATAGTCGGGACACGTTTAATCGTTCGGCATATCCGAAAATTCGTGATAAACGGATTCCGCTTAACCGGACATTTTTTACAAAGACAAAGAAGAAAAATTGCCGGGGATAAACAAATTGTTCTTCACAACAGAAATTCGCCACATCCGAGATCGCCTTAAGCGGTTTGCACTGTATCATTTATTTTATGTATCCTTGTGTGAGTTTTAAAAGCTGTTTGTGATTATGCTTTTTTCTATAGCAAATAGATTAATATTTCACAGCTATCGACTTAAAATACGCAGGACAGTGAATACACCTATAACAATGTTTCCAATTATTTCGCGCATTTCGTCATCTCGCTGCTGCTGTATATCTTGCTGGTAGTGTTCTATCTGTCTTCTTCTCCGGGCCAACAGCTCCTCTTGCTGTAGCTCTGCTCGCCTCGTCTCCTCTTCTTGTCTTCTCAGCATGTCTGCAATCCTGTCTGCTTCACGTCTTTGTTGAGTCTGTCTTTGAATTAGTTCTTGATCTCGCAGTTCAGCTATCCTTACGTGTTCAATTTCCAGGGAATTTATTTGCTGCTTTTGATTCACCGTGTCTCTAAAATTTTCAACAGTGTTTTTAATGTCAAATAAGACTCCAGTTCCTAGGTCGCGTTTATGAATAAACTCGAACAGAAGATCAACCCGATGACTTAAAGAAGCCAATGAGTCTAACTGTGCTTTGGGTTCAAATTTTGCTACGTCTGCCAAAAGATTTTTTAGTTTTTTAAGTTCAGAGTTCACTTTTTTTCGGACAACAGGCTCGGATAATTGAACGAGCATTCGCGTGCGACCAACTTCTGCTTGATCAAAGTTCGTTCTAGAGTAGCGCTGCTGTCGAAAATCTCGGTTGTTAATTTGTGAAAAGAGACGCTCCAGTTGATGCTTCATTACGTCGTTGTCTTTCGTTTCATTTTCAAAAAGAACCACTTTCCCACGACACTCTTGAAAAAGATTCGAGAAAACACCTGTCTGATGAGCACACCATTGTTCGAATGTCATTCCTTCTTCTTCCTCTGAGAAATTGCTTCCATGTGTCACCAACAAAATTCCATACTCCTGGATAAACTGCTCACCTAAAATACTTTTCAGGTGAGTCACCGTCTGCATGTCCTCTTTCGAAAATCTTCCGAAGGTAACAACAATGATTATTGCATCGTATCCCTCCGGAGTTATGGATACCGCTCTCTCAATCTCTGTTATCACATTCCGTACAGCCTCTGTATTGTCCATTTCTGAGTCAGCTAGACCTGGCAAGTCTACGACTTTGACGTCATGCCCGTTCCAAGAAGTATATTCGGACTGACACTTCTGTGTGACAGATGTTGTAGTGTTGAGAACTTCGAAGACACGTTGTCCACAAATAGAGTTAGCAGTAGAACTTTTTCCTGTTCCTGTCTTTCCGACCAATAGAAGATTTCTCTTTGTTGTCTTGAGCAAAGGTTGCCATGATTTCTGACAGATAGATACAGTATACAGATAAATAGATAACAATGAAAGATAGATATATAGATAGACAGACAGACAGGTAGACAAACGGACAGACAGACGGACGGACGGACGGATAAATAGATAGATTGACAGACAGATAGATAGATAGATAGATAGATAGATAGATAGATAGATAGATAGATAGATAGATAGATAGATAGATAGATAGATAGACAGACATACAGACAGAAGGACAAATAGATAGATGCCACTAAGTAATTATAATGATTTGATGCGTAAGTAAATACAGTGGAAGTGACAAAACATAAAGAAGATGACTTAGTCACCACAGACAGCATATAAGTAATGAATCCATGATATATATGTTTGTTGTATAATTGAAATTAGGAACATAATCTTTTAGTTAAAGTATTGACAATTGAAAATCAGTCAAAGTAAGTTATTCAAGCAGTCTAAACTAAAGAAATTCAACGTTTGACTGTAACTAAACTAGTCTGACAGGATTTTGATGTCCCATATAGAAACATTGGAAGCGGAAATAACCTTGCAGCGATGTGCAGTTAGTAACACGGGATTGCATATATAGATCAATGTACTAAGCCACTTGAATTAGTACATAAATTTATTATAAAATATTGAAGTGCCAGCAAGCAAAATCAGCATAAAAAATAAACAAACAAACAAACAAAATTAGTGGAAAAATTATTATTTTATATGTTTGCTTACTCCGGAGTGGGCATACCAAGTAGCAAATGAAGAGATTTATAGACAATTTTGAGGAATTTCTGAATAGACCAGATCCACATTAGTTCCTAGACATTAAGCCAGCTGAAGTGAGCTACAGATTTACTGTGAGAGACCAACTAAGGAAGAAGTAAAGAAAGCCATAAAGATTCTTTAAGATCTCACCATGTGACATTCCTGCAGAGTCAATCAAAACAGCTGTTAACGTCTCTACATGGATATTATATATCTTCTTTCTTCTTCTTTGATCCTTAGCCGCAGACCGTCAAAGCAGTCAGTGGCCATCACGCCTAGTGGCGTCATGTAGGGCAAAAACAAATTGATTACACTTTGCTCGGTCGGTGGCCATCCTTCGTACAGTACCCCAACTCTGGCTCATTCTTTGCATCTCAGCCTCCACAGTCCTCCTCCAAGTTGCTTTTGGTCGGCCTCTCTTTCGCTTTCCTTCAGGGGTCCAAAGCATAACTATTCTTGTGATGGCATCGGGGTCTCTTCTGAGGACCTGGCCAACCCAGCTCAGCGTCTGCCAGCTATGATGGTGTGCATGTCCTCTTGCTTGCTCCGAGTAAGCAGATCTTGGTTGGTGATGATATTCGGCCAAAAGATTCGGTGAATTTTTCTTAGGCATTTTGTGTGAAAAGAGGACAATTTCGACATTTCCTTCTCTGTAACTCTCCAGCATTCCGCACAATAGAGAAGCACAGAAAGGACACAGCTGTGATATAATCTTAATTTTGTGCTTGTGCTGTATTGAGAGGACTTCCAGATGTTGTTTAGGCTAAAAAAGGCTGTTCTTGCCTTATTCATTCTGATGTTGATGTCTTTGCCTGCCCCGCCGTCTGGCGGTACTATGCATCCTGGGTATGTGAAGGTGTCTGTCTGTACTAGTTGCTGATTCCTTACTGATATGGGCTCAGGGTTGCTCACATTGAGCGTCATGACCTCTGACTTCTTTAAATTGATGTTCAAGCCCACCTGCTGGCTAAGCTTATTAAGTCTATCTGTTTTTTCCTGGATGTGTTATATTATACATATTACTCGGTAAAGTCTAGGAAAGAAAGTCCATTTAATTCGAATGGAAGGGTGTACATCTGGTCAAGTTGCCTAAGAAGGGCGATTTACGTGAACACACCAATTACACAGGAATAAAGTTACTACCAGAATCATAATATTAAATAGGATAATTCTTTACAGATTAAATGATCCATGGACAGATAGTCAACTTAGAGACGAACAAGCAGGTTTTCGACAAAACAGGTCCTTTACAGACCAGATAGCCACATGTCGAATTACAGTTGAACAAAGTTTGGAATCTTCGCTTCTTCTTCTTATCTCCTGGGAGACTTCGCAACACCAACGGTGTGGAACAAAGGAATAATTGTCAAATTGCCCTAGAAAGGAGACCTTGCAGACTTCAATAATTGGAGAGGAATCACTCTTCTCTCAGTTCCCAGCAAAATACTAGGCAGGATAATTATACAGAGAATTTCAAAAGCATTAGACCACAAACTGAGGAAAGAACAAGCAGGATTTAGAAAGAACAGAAGATGTGTAGATCATATATTTACCCTCAGGAACATTATAGAGCAGTGCTCAAAATGACAAAGACAGCTGTACATTAATTTCGTTGATTTTGAAAAGGCTTTTGACAGTATACACAGGGACAGTTTATGGAAAATACTGAGGGCTTATGGAATTCCAAGCTGCATAGTGTCAATCATAAAAAGCCTCTATGTCAACTTTACGTGTAGCGTTGGACAGAGCAACCTAACCTTTGAGGTGAAGACAGGAATACGACAGGGATGCCCCTTATCAACCACTCTATTTTTATCAGTCATATACTGGGTGATGCGCCAGACAACAGAGGGCAGTCCAAGAGGAATAAGATGGACTACATTTTCTACATTAGAAGATCTGGAATATGCAAATGACATTGCACTACTAGCACATTCACATCAACACATCCAGGAAAAAAACGGATAGACTTAATAAGTTTAGCCAGCAGGTGGGCTTGAACATCAATCTACAGAAGTCAGAGTCATGACGCTTAGTGTGAGCTACTCTGAGCCCATATCAGTAAGGAATCAGCAACTGGAACAGACAGACACATTCGCATACCTAGGATGCATAGCAACACCAGACGGCGGAGCAAGCAAAGACATCAACAACAGAATGAACAAAGCAAGAACAGCCTTTTTTAGTCTAGACAACGTCTGGAAGTCCTCTCAGTACAGCACAAGCACAAAATTAAGATTATTTATATCAGAGCTGTGTGCTTTCTGTGCTGCTCTATGGTGCGGAATGCTGGAGAGTTACAGAGAAGGAAATGTCGAAATTGTCCTCTTTTCACACAACATGCCTAAGAAAAATTCATCGAATCTTTTGGCCGAATACCATCCCTAACCAAGATCTGCTTACTCGGAGCAAGCAAGAGGACATGCACACCATCATAGCTGGCAGACGCTGGAGCTGGGTTGGCCATGTCCTCAGAAGAGACCCGGATGCCATCACAAGAACAGCTATGCTATGGACCCCTGAAGGGAAACGAAAGAGAGGCCGACCAAAAACAACTTGGCGGAGGACTGTGGAGGCTGAGATGCAAAGAATGAACCAGAGTTGGGGAACTGTACGAAGGATGGCCACCGACCGAGCAAAGTGTAATCAATTTGTTGTTGCCCTACAAGACGCCACCAGGCGTAATGGCCACTGACTGCTTTGACGGTCGGCGGCTAAGGATCAAAGAAGAAGAAGAAAAGTTTGGAATCGAATTCACCTCTTTATATTAAATTTTGGACTAAGAAGAGGTATGTGATAGAAGATAGTGAATAATTTTAAAAGCTGATGAGGAAATAAGGAGTCTCCCTGAAGATCATTAACTTAATAAAGAACATAAAAAAGTAGACATGCAGATATGTTACGGTATTGTTATAGACGCCGTCTGCTAGAGCGTGCAGTTTTGGGGATTGCAGCATTTAATATAATGTAAAGTATTATTAGGCTATTAAACGCTATACACACGATCAAATTATGACGTGTTAGCGTTGGTAGGTCACGCACCGTGACCAAGAGACGGGACCCTTTCTTGAATGACCGTCGAACTGAGAAGACGTGTCCTTGTATTCTTATAGTGTCGGGCATGGAGTGCCACACAGTTATATTGTATTTAAGTATGGACATGGGTCAGTCCACTGTTACTATGAAAAGAGATGAAATGTTTCAGGTTAGTAATTGACTAAACCTAAGTCGGGATGAATTAACAGTCCTTATTGATTATATTTTGCCAGACGCATAATCTCACTGTCGGTCGTTGGGATCACCAACCACGCGTACATATAGTTATGACGTTCTGCCTATAGTAATTCAAATTACGGGACAAGGACTGACATGCATAGATAGCTGATTCAATATAGAGTTCAATTGTATATATAATATTTCATGATCAAACATATGTGGATTGTTTGTATACGTAAAGATGAGCATTAAACTGTATGGACTCGGTAAAGGACTTATCACGTTCATTGAAGGTTACAAGTTCAACAATTATAATATTCACACGATTCTAAACCCACCTTCGCGTATTCTACCATCAAGGCACGACAAAGAATAAATGAACAAAGCGATGCACTGGCCAATGAAAGTAAGCATCTCCCCCCTTCAACAAAGTCTTCAATAGCGACCCTTCAACAGTTAGTCACCTTTCAACAATGGTGGCCGATATGCCACCTTCAACAAGATATCTTCAGGAAGGACAAATTTCAGAACCATTTTAAATAAAAGCTGGGGACGGGGGGGGGGGGGGGGGGGGGCTACAGTGTTGCCTCGTGCAACACTTTCACTTCTTTCTGCCTATACATAGACTGGGTAATAGAAACACCGACATCATGGAATAGAAATGGAATCCGGTAATAACATGATGACACTTGAAGGAACTCTCCTACAAGATGTAGAATTTTGTACAATCTTGGCAGAAATATAGATGCCATTGCAGGGGCATTCAGTAATATAAAAATATTTATTCTTATTGTGCTTCAGAATCAACATCATTGCTCTCTGGGCAAATTCAAAAGTACTCAGACTTCCGTAGCAAATGTCGAAGTGTATGAATGCTAATTCTTTCGGAAGCACGATAATTGTATACACACGCCCATCCCTGCTAGTTGTACAAGTACATGTCGTACCAAATTCAAACTACGTGAGTTGTGTTGATTCATCGATGTCAGTGTCGCTGTCTAAACAGGCTTATTATTTCCCGTTTGTGCATTTTCAATATTCCCACTCTCGAGGTTGGTCTCTCAGTTCTCTCATTACCGTGTACTCCGGTATCACAAGAACTTTGATCCACACCCGTATATATATATATATATATATATATATATATATATATATATATATATATATATATATATATATATATATATATATATATATATATATATATATATATATATATATATTATTGTCAACTGTCAATTTATGCTGTGGATTTAATA
Organism: Oreohelix idahoensis; assembly: GCA_024509875.1. Lineage (NCBI taxonomy): Eukaryota > Metazoa > Mollusca > Gastropoda > Stylommatophora > Oreohelicidae > Oreohelix > Oreohelix idahoensis. The sequence continues at coordinate 9,262 of JAMPIV010000599.1, forward strand.
ATTACATTCATTTAATACTTGGCTCGCTCCGCTAGGAGACGAAAACAACCTTAAATGGTTGACACAGAAAGATAACACTTTCTATAGGAATTCCCTTTTTAATAGGACGCTACACACAGTATAGCCACACACGTCTGAAAACAGTATGGAATACATAAAACACTGCCCGAGAAACTTCTCGAATTAATATATCAAATTAATCTCACACATCACAGTATAACAGTACTATACAAACTCAGTACTGAAAATCGCTCACTATGGCGAACTGGAAACTACACAATGGAAAACTCAATCCACTAACAAATTATACCCGATGGCCTGACAATAATATCACTGGACATTAAACCACTCCAGAATTATAATTATGTCCAACAGAATAAACCACTATAGCAAACTCTCGGCAACAATCCATACTCAATGAAAAGGGAAGCCAAAAAATACGTCCGTATCGTACAAGCCACAAAGCTCTCTCACCTCTTTCCCGCTTAATCTATCCCCGACTTCCGTTCTCTTCACGTGACCTAGTCCTTTCTTACAAACTTATCAGGATTGCCCAAAACTCGCTGATAGTTTTTCAGTGCCACTAGAAAATACGCCGTGACATCCACACACACCCCCCCCCCCCACCCTTTTAAGAAAGAAAACGTAGTTTTCTTCCATCGGAGGAGTCCTCGCCCGACCCCGTTAGGAGTTGGGACGAATCTATGCCATGGTAGCACCTCCTCATCTACCTAGAGAGTGCTATAGTTGTCCAACACCATTGTCGTTCCTGCCTTCTCAACCAATCCACCAAACACAATATGAGCATGAAATAAGCCACCTCAGGTACTGGTAGTCGTGAAAAATTACAACGGCTGTCCACACCTGGTCTAACAAATACCGTACATCAAAAATTCATAGTTATTCTTATCCAGAAATGAACAACAGTAACCAATATCACAGTATAAACAATCATTTGTACGTTGGTTTAGACATACATTCAATATAAATCTATTGCAAATTGCCTTTATGGCATCATGGCACATAAATTGCATACAGCATCACATGATCTTTACAAGTTTACAAAACCCTCATATTCATATCAGAATAGTACTGGGGGCGTAGATCAGACTCTAAGGTTCGGTTCACGTCCACCACACCACCTTACTGAACACGAACCCGAAACCTAACCCTACTATTGCTGGACTATCAGCAGGTGGTTGTGGAGCAACGACATGTGCTTCCACCTTACTGCATCACGCGCACCCCACCTATTCGTAAGTCACTCGTGCAACTTTGGGATTATCCCGCAAAGACAATACCTCCACGAACTTTACTGGCGCGACTTCATTAAACACTCGTCTGAGTGTGCGCCAACTAGCACTCAGGGGAACATTACGAACCCAAACCGTGCGATCGCCAGCTATCGGACCCTTGCATATGCTTCTACTGCTCCCGATCATGTCACTTGGTACTTGCCGCGAACCCCGTCTGCGATGTACCTTCTTGTCAGGTGGCGATACGTCGACCCCCTGATCATCTGTCTCGGGACTTTGGTGTTGCGGAGCCTCTGCTTCAACCACACCCACGGCACTATGAACTCCCCGTACATTGCCGACGATTAAATCGGCAATCGGATCCTCGAGGACGAACGCGTTCACTCTACCCGAGAGGAACGGAGTGTTCACATCAATAATCGCCTGGGGGTAAGACTCAACTTTGCCCCCGAACGTGGTGCACTTTACAGTTTTGCCTGTAAGGCAAGAGTCGTCGATACACGACCGACGCGCTGTTGAGGGTCATTATGTTGTGGTGTTTGTCCTTGCATATTACCGTCCAACTTCACATTAATGAAAGGGTATTCATAACCTCTGGCCATGTCTTGAATTTTATTCTTTTCTCATTCATGAATTGAATATCGTGCCTCCATCGTATATTACGCGAATGCTGGGCAGAACTGATTAACAATTCAATGATATCGACTTGAGAAGTCCAAGGTATTGTGAGTCCACAAGAAAAAATTTATTACAGAAGACATATGACGACATCATGGAAATTGTTCATAGTAAAACATACATTAATTTGAATTCACTTGAATACATGTTGTGATCAGTCCGTGTCCTAACGAATTAATGTCGACAGAACATCATGGCTATTTACTCGCGCTACTGTGATTCAGATAGCCCGTAGTGAGCGCATGTGTCTTGACAAATATATATATAAAACAACTGATCATCGATCCTTCCCTAATTCCGGTTATCCACTATCCTTATAGCTTCATCCTGCATAATATCAATCTGGACCGACCCTGCGTCCTTATATCAATTTAAATAAATGCGGCCATCACAAAGCCTAATATGGAAAGGATGTAAGACACGTCTTCACGGCTTGACGGACAACGTAAAAAGGGTCCGGTATCTAAGTCACGAAGCGTGACCTTATCAACGCTAACACGTCATAATTTGACCGTGTACTTTGCGTTCACTAATCCGTGAAGTATCTACATCAATCTATATTAATTCTATTAACCTAAAATTGCGCACTGCCAACTATAGCAGACGACATCAATAAAAACATCGTAACACGCACCCCAATAGTGGTGCATCCAGTGTCAGTTAACACCCGGACTGGTCTATTTTCCACCTTGCCTTCGTGGAGAATCACCTTGCCAGTCTCATGGACTGCCGACAGACATGGTGCCGAATGCCCGCATCGAAGCACTAACCTCTCGTTCGCGTGGAACAGAGGGCGACACCCCGCACAGGCCTCACTGTTGACTGTGTCCAACACAACCGCGGAATTCGCGTGTTCATTCGGGGTCGGGCATCTGTCAGCGCAATGGTTATTGCCACCACAATTGGAACACAGGCGCTCTGTCTTCATCTCCTCGCGTGTACTCTTGCTGAGCTTTTCGATGACGAAGATCGCGCATCGGAGTCGGAAGATCGACTCTCGGAGGAACCACTCCTCTGCTTGAGACGTTTTGCTTTGTACCAAAACCGGTCTTCGTCCCGAGAATACTCGAAGTGTACCTGCTTCCGCGTTTGGTACTCTCTTCTGTCGCCATCGCCTCCACACTGTCGGTTCTGCCAACTCGGCCGACCATTCCTTTGGTATCGGAAATTCCTATAATTTCCTCTACGGGGCTAATAGGGACTGGAGGACCTCCCGTCATGCTTCTCTTGGCACCCACCTGCATCGCCTGACTGATTTTGCCACGGTAGTAGTATAGTAGGGCGGTTACAGGTATGATTCAGGCG
>JAMPIV010000599.1:17500-112514 GCA_024509875.1 Oreohelix idahoensis
TTAGATATACATCAGGCATTAAAAAAAAGCTGGTAAACATTCCAATATTCGTACATGGTTAATAGTAATGTTCTTCGATGACAGTTCATAATGCCGCTTTGGTATCTTTGACTAAACGCGTCAGATACCTTAATCACTTTGACATACAGGTACAACTTGGTATCCCCCGCCAATTTCACATATCAGGCTGTAGTATATTAGCCGTAACACGGGCCTCAAAATGGCGTCATGGGTGTACTTCTTATAAGCAGGTTAACATCAACTCTGCAGTAATACTTATGTAGATATATATACCGCCAATCTGCGGTTCCCACAATATAACTTCGTCACTGGACTTCTGGATAATATGAAGACTACTAGTCTTGGATGGCTACCTTGAGCACAACTTATAAGTTCTGTAATTTAGGACCTGAGCTGTTATCACAGACTGGGTAATCCTTTAACATGTTCTGCAACCGAAAGCGTATTAATGAAAAAGTCGGTGTTACCTGGAAACGAATCCTCAGAACACAATAAGGAACTCTGTCGTCATTCCGACGCACAGAGAATCACTGGGGATAACTGACAACGCAATCACTTCGAAGATTCCTTCCCCAAAAACAATGGACATTCGTCCCTCAGAAGCCAGGACACATCACCCGCCTGACGGAAGTATCTCAACTTCGCGCTAAAACCTGCGCATGGCCCAAGCCCGAACTGTTTACCTTTGACCCTATCTTCATACAGGTCAAACCCCAAAGGATGAACCAACAGGGAAGACAACCCCTAATCAACCTGACACCGCAAGGTAAAGACACAATTATTCACCTTTGACTAGGGTGAAAAAACATACGACAAATAACTTGACATATGACTCCGTCGAAAATGACAGCAACAGTAGGTAAATAGATCAGCTGTCAAATACTTCTTTAAATATTTCTTGCAGTTTTACAAACTTTTCATTAAATATTTTTTTCATTAAATATTTTTTCCTGTTGTTAGTACTTGACAATGCAAATAAATCTTGCAGCTGTCAAAAATTTCTTCCACTTGTCAAATATTTCTTCAAATGTTTCTTGTATGTGTCAAATATTTCTTTAAATGTTTTTTCCACCTATCAAATAATTCTTACAGTTGTAGAATATTTGTGCAAATATTTCTTCCACTTGTCAAATATTTCTTACATTTGTCAAATATTTATGCAAATATGTCTTCCACTTGTCAAATATTTCTTACAGTTGTCAAATATTTATGCAAATATTTTTTTCCAGTTGTCAAACATTTCTTCAAATTTTTCTCACTTGGCAAATATTTCTTACAGTTGTCAAATATTTCTTCAAATATTTCTTCCACTTGTCTAAGTGTTTTTGCATGTGTCAAATATTTCTTCAAATGTTTTTTCCAGTTGTCAAATTTTTTGTTTGCATGTGTCAAATATTTCGTCAAATGTTTTTTGTTAATTGTCAAATATTTCTTCAAATTTTTTCCACTTGTCAAATATTTATGCAAATATGTTTTTACAGTTGTCAAATATTTCTTCAATTTTTTTCCACTTGCCAAATATTTATGCAAATGTTTTTGCCTGTTGTCAAATATTTCTTCAACATTTTTTTCCACTTGTCAAATATTTCTTCAAATGTTTCTTGCATGTGTCAAATATTTCTTCAAATGTTTTTTTTTCCATCTGTCAAATAATTCTGCAACATTTTTTCCACTTGTCAAATATTTCTTCAAATGTTTTTTTTCCAGTTATTAAATATTTCTTCAAATATTTTTTCCAGTTGTCAAATATTTCTTCAAACGTTTTGCCAGGTGTCAAATTTTTTTTCTACCTGTCAAATATTTCTTAGTTGTCAAATATGTATGCAATGTTTCTTCCACTTGTCAAATATTTCTTCAAATGTTTCTTGCATGTGTCAAATGTTTATGCAAATATTTTTTCCAGTTGTCAAATATTTCTTCAAACGGTTTGCCAGTTGTCAAATACTTCTTCCAGTTGTCAAATATTTCTTCAAATTTTTTCCACCTGTCAAATATTTCTTACAGTTGTCAAATATTTTTTCAAATTTTTTTCCACCTGTCAAAAATTTCTTCCAGTTGTCAAATATTTCTTCAAACGTTTTGACAGTTGTCAAATATTTATGCAAACATTTTTTCCAGTTGTCAAATGTTTCTTACAGTTGTCAGATATTTATGCAAATGTTTTTCAAGTTGTCAAATATTTCTTCAAATATTTCTTACACTTGCCAAATATTTATGCAAATGTTTTTGTTAATTGTCAAATATTTCTTCAAACGGGTCTTCCAGTTGTCAAATATTTCTAACAGGTGTCAAATATTACTGACAGTTGTCAAATATTTCTTAAAATATTTCTGCTAGTCGCCAAACATTTCGTCAAAGGCGACCATCTTTCATGCGGCGGATATGGCCAAGACAGCGAAGTCTTCCCTGTCTGAGCCGGGTATACAGGCTTTGAAGGCCAGCACGGGACAAAACCTCGACATCTGGCACTTTATCTTTCCACGAAAGGCCGAGGAGGTGGCGCAGACATGGTAGATGGAAGGTATTGAGCCTTCTTTCTTGCTTAGCATAGATTGTCCAGGTCTCACTGCCATATAGAAGTGTGCTGGTGATGCAGGCGTTATATACCGCAGCTTTGGTCTTCGTTGTGAGTTTGGAGTTTCCCCAAACACGTGATGTGAGGCGGGTAAAGGTAGCTGCAGCTTTGTTAATGAGGCTATCAATTTCGGTGTCCAGAGAGAGTTTATCATTGATGATATACACAAGGTATGTGTGATCCACGTGGTGTTAAGTCCGCCGACATGATGCTAACTGTGTTACCGCTAGTTATGAAACCAGATCGATGGTCGGGGCAGACTTCGCGAGGAAACCATTGATCGTAGACCGCGTGAAACTCCGTTAGCATAGAGGGTCGAATGGCTTCGGTTAGGGTGGGTGTCGTCAGCACTAAATATAGGCTATCGGTATCCAGCTCGCATGATACAAGGGAAACAAGTTTATGTTCTTTTGCTCTTATATTATTATTTTTCTATAATCTCTTTAGTTGTATTTCCTTATCCATCCTCATTCTTCTTTAATTCTAACTCTCTCTCCGTCTTCTTTTCTTGCAATTCGAATTCTCTATCTTCTCTCATCTTCTTTTCTTGCAATTCTCACTCCATCTTCTTTTCTTCCAATTCTCGCTCCATCTTCTTTTCTTGCAATTCGAATTCTCTATCTTCTCTCATCTTCTTTTCTTGCAATTCGAATTCTCTTCTTTTGAGCTCTAACTCTTCAGCTCGAGCATCTCTTAAGGCATTCTGGTTTTCTTTTGATTGGAATTCTGCCTTGGCATTATCCAATATTTCTTTTCCAGTGTACGCCGCTTCTTTGCCTATCCGCATGAAACTATCAATGTCCATGATGTATTCTCACAATATTAAATACTATTATCTTTGCTATAGATTTTTACTATGCAATTACTCAATCGTATGTACTGTAAACACTTCACTTATATCAACTGATAAGTCTCTGCTTACAATGGTAGTAAATATTGATATCACTTCTCCAATTTACACATATATATGCCAGTAAGTGTATATCACCTCACCCCTCACTGTCTATACATAATCCGTTTCACCTCTTCTTGTACACTTATCGTCTTACTTTGCCACTTGGCTACTGTCTCATTCCTCTGTAGACTTGATACTTCCGACCACTTAGTCTTTGTGATAAACTCAGAGACCCTTTAGTCGACAGTTGTATAGCATCAACAGCTGATGATACTTCCTGGTGCAATGACACCACTATACCAATTTGACAATAAATCAGCTTTTACTCCAAAATCTGTTACTGGCACTCACACTGGTGCTATACTAAAATACTACATCAATTATTACCAATCTGTCTTACATAAGTGTTTACACTATCAAAATGAACACTAAACAGATGAAAAGACACAACCAAATACTTCTTCTTCTTCTTTGATCCTTAGCGGCCGACCGTCAAAGCAGTCAGTAGCCATCACACCTAGTGGCGTCTTGTAGGGTAACAACAAATTGATTTCACTTTGCTCGGTCGGTGACCATCCTTCGAACAGTGCCCCAACTCTGGTTCATTTTTGCATCTCAGCTTCCACAGTCCTCCGCCAAGTTGTTTTTGGTCGACCTCTCTTTCGTTTTCCTTCAGGGGTCCAAAGTATAGCTGTTCTTGTGATGGCATCGGGGTCTCTTCTGAGGACATGGCCAACCCAGCTCCAGTGTCTGCCAGCTATGATGGTGTGCATGTCCTCTTGCTTGCTCCGAGTAAGCAGATCTTGGTGATGGTATTTGGCCAAAAGATTCGGTGAATTTTTCTTAGGCATGTTGTGTGAAACGAGGACAATTTCGACATTTCCTTCTCTGTAACTCTTCAGCATTCCACACCATAGAGAAGCACAGAAAGCACACAGCTCTGATATAATCTTAATTTTGTGCTTGTGCTGTATTGAGAGGACTTCCAGATGTTGTTTAGGCTAAAAAAGGCTGTTCTTGCCTTATTCATTCTGACGTTGATGTCTTTGCCTGCCCAGCCGTCTGGTGTTACTATGCATCCTAGGTATGTGAAGGTGTCTGTCTGTACCAAATACTACGAAAACAAAAATCCCAGTCACGACGAATAAGATGATAGTCAAAGTTGAGCAGAGGTAGATTAATATATACATTGCGTGACTGCAAACGAACGAAAACAAGGGATACCTGTAAACGTATTTACAAGATAGTAAGATGGAACAAGAGAACACACCGCTTAAACAGAACAAAAGAATTACTGAATGAGCACGACAATGTTAATACACATTACACCAGAACACCTAACACCAACAGGGCTTGGAATGTTAAGTAGGGCAGTCGCAGGAAAACCGTCTGCCTTACTCCACCACTAAACATACACAGCCACCCGATGGCCTGACAATAATATCACTGGACATTAAACTACTCCAGAATTATAATTATGTCCAACAGAATAAACAACTATAGCACGGCCCCAATCCATACTCAATGAAAAGGGAAGCCAAAAAATATGTCCGTATCGTACAAGCCACAAAGCTCTCTCACCTCTTTCCCGCTTAATTTATCCCCGACTTCCGTTCTCTTCACGTGACCCAGTACTTTCTTAAAATGTTATCAGGGTTGCCCAAAACTCGCTGATAACGATGTCACCAACTTAGTTTTTCAGTGCCACTAGAAAATTCGCCGTGATATATATATATATATATATATATATATATATATATATATATATATATATATATATATATATATATATATATATATATATATATATATATATATATATATATATATATATATTTGTCGTGAGAAATTCTAATCGACATATATAAATTAAAACGTAAATGAAAAGCCTAACAAATAAATTTAATAAAAGGAAAGAAGAATGGTAAAGAACAGTGCTGTCACAATGACTGTACTCGAAATCCCAATTGTTTTCTACTTCGTCTGCAAATTGTAACGTTTCACGTTGATAGTAAAGGCCTTCTGCAGCATACACGCGTTTCCCCAACACAATAAAATGTGTACTCCAATTCTAAGAAAAACCTTGAGATATGCAAGTTGACCTAGATTTAAAATTCCATTCATGTCTTTTTATACACTACGTTACCAAAAAAAAAAAAAAAAAACGAAAGACAGATGGACTAAAGATAGAAAGAAGGGAGGGCTGAAAGCAGGGACACATGCAACACTAAACACGCGTCGCGCGATACACAATTGCTGCCATCACGCGTGTAAGGCCACAGGCACTAGCCTTTTTTTCAAATCGACAGTGATAAAAACACTACCCATACCAGAGTTAGGTTTTAAAAACTTACAAAATTCTTATTAGGAATTATGACATTATACTGGTTTACGTTTGAAAACATGACAGTACCCAGACACCCTAAAGTTTGGAAGTGAGGAGGTAGTAACAGCACGACTATCCTAGAAGAAAATGCATATTGGCTCCATTAAATATATATATTTGGGTTCCTTAGGACTTGCTGACAAATAATATGTTAAACGTTACGCAAATAGTCTAGGAATTAACAAATTATAGCCAAAAGAAAATAGTGAGGGTGTCAGACAACACCAAATTCAGAATCGCTCAGTGGCAGAATTTCACCCCACCATTGTACGGGAAATAGGCTGACATGTTACCTCCTATTTGATTGGCGGAAAATAAATGTAAGGCTAAACACGATTAGTCGGGCTATAAATACTATCTTGTGTTGTCAGGGGAAACGTGAGTAGGAGTACTATTTTTTTGAAAAGCTGTGTAAACATGGCATGATTGGTTAGACTTGCCAATATAGTCAATTAGAGGCATCAGGTCAGCACCACATTTGCAAATAAACTTACTACAGAATCAGTGCGTTGAGCACCAGTGCATATTTGTATAAATAAAAGCCTGGGACATCGGCAGATCGAAATTGTGCTATATAATCAGTGCCAGTCAACGTAATTCTGTGTTATTTCCATGAATTGTGGTAAGCTTGAAATATTTGATATCTTTTAATGAAAATTGAATGTAAATTGATAATTTATGTCTGTATATATGTGTGGTTCAGTAGCAAACTTGAGGTAAAGCCTATATAATGCTCCAGCCTGAACAGAAGGTGTCGGAGGAAAGTGAAACTAAATGGAATTGCCAAACAGTACACTGACACCTATTTTATTGACTAGAAAGAAATAATGCTGGAATTGCAGAGGCGTAATAACCATTAGGGAGGAATATACTGGTGAAAATTGTTTCAGATGAAGATAGCAGTTGGCTTACCGCTCTGAACTCAGTGTTTGTTATGTATTGTGCTCAGTGTAGAAATAGAGTATAAATTAGTTCTGAAGTAGGAGGTACAACCTTCTTGTTTCAGGGACTGTGGTCCTAAAGCTATTGAGCAGTACCTGGTCAGAGCTTTGCTGAATCCAGAGGCGGACAGCATACTCCTTGGTCCATATAGCAAACAGTGAGGTGTCTCCAGAACACAGGGGAGCAATCGAGCAGAGGAGTCTTTTCCTGCCGCCATCACGAAAGTTAAGCCTATTGTGGCCAGCTGAGCTCAACATTATGTATCCCCATCCTAAACTGACATTTTATAAAATTAAGAGGGGAAATTAATTGTTTTAGTGAACGGAACTGAGAACATCTCCAATACTAGTTCCAACAGAAATAACCACTTGAAGTCATGATGACAAATACCAACATAGCCTGAAAAAAACAACACCAGTATTACCTCATATTACCACTACACAACTGACACACATAGGATAAGATTAATAAAATATGTCACTACAAGATTCATATTGATAAATTCTGTACATATAACTTGTAATTAAGATTGATTGTGATTCCTGGTTCACTTTGTAATTGAATCAGGACACACATATATATTAATGAAAAGTACTTAATACATATTGATATTTGAAAATTTACCAGTGACTCGTTTAAGATAGTCTTATAGAATGTTTCCTGTGTGTGAGTGTCACAGTGTTGTCAAGTGTGATGGAATAAATTAAATTGTTTATCTGTCTGTTGTTGTTGTGACTTACACTTCATCATACACATACCCTAGACATATAACGTAGTCATCACAATATTCCAGAATAATTCTGACTGAGGTATAAATATGTGGCAGCAAGTAAGGTTATCTGTAAAACACTACACCTATTAGATACAGATACCTTCACAGCTGATCTCAGTCAGTACACTAAGTCCCCTATAGATATTTATAAAATCCCACTTTACCACATATATTGGGGTCTCGCTCTCGGGATTTTGAATCTTTCCCTATTAAAAATATTGGGGGTAATTCACTTCAGGGAATAATAAGAATTAAAAAGTATCCTTGGGTGAAAATAAATAACGTTGAGCTCTCAGTGCCTGTAGTGTCATTAGATAAATATTGATATATTGAATTGTTTACATTTATATGTTAGACAATGGCCGACTTGGCAAAATTTCGATCTGCTGCTGTACAGACTGCGAAAGAGTTAGGAATGGACGGGCAAATTATGATTGCTTATGTCACTGCGGAATGTGACAAATATATTGAACGGGAAGAAAGAAGATTAGAAAAAGAGGCCGAAAGAAAATTAGAATCTGAAAGATTGGCCGAAGATAAGAGAATAGAAGCTGAAAAAGAGATTAAGAGGTTGCAGATTGAGGCTGAGGCTAAGAGGTTGCAGATTGAGGCTGACAAAGAGGCTAAAGCATTGGAAGCCGACGAAAGAAGACAGGCTGCAGAAAGGGAAGAGAAGAAATTAGCTGCAGAAAGGGAAGAGAAGAAATTAGCTGCAGAAAGGGAAGCAGAAGAAAGAAGATTGACTGCAGAGAGGGAAGCAGAAAAGGAGGAGAAGAGATTACAAAGGGAACACGAGTTACGACTAAGGGAGTTTGAGTTTCAAGGCCATGCTCCTGAAAATGGTGCCAGTCCCTTTACCTCTGAAGCCACTGCTAGCCAAGGAGCCTCAACCTCAGCTATGAATTTTCATTTAGATCATTTCGTTGAGAAAGACGATGATATTGAGAGCTATCTAAATAGATATGAACTATTAGCTACCACATATGGGTTAGAGAGAGAAAGGTGGAGCTTAAAGTTATCTCAAGGACTTCGTGGGGCAGCTTATGAAGTTTTTGCTAAAATGAGCAGAGGTGATCAGGAAAATTATGACATGCTAAAGCAGGCTCTTTTGTTAAGATATGAAAAGAACGCAGAATTTTATAGGAAAAAATTTAGGAATGGTAAACTACTGTCAGGTGAAACCTATCACCAGTTCTCTGCACGGATAGAGACATACTTGGAGAAATGGACTTCTCTGGGGAAAACCCAAGATCTTAAGGAAATGATCCTTATAGAACAATTAAGAGAGTCCATGGCTCCAGACCTGAGAAAGTTTCTCATGGAACAAGGTGCAGAGAGGCTGGGTGAGTTGCTAAATGTTGCTGAAAGGTATCAAGCAGCTCAAGCAGAGGTAACAGGTAATAAAAAGAAACAGGTGGATAACTTTAGGGCACCACAGAACTTTAATAAATTTGATCCTAGGGATCAAAACAAAGGTAAGCACCAGTTTGATAGGCCACGGTATGACAATAAGAATAAAACCCCACAATTCGATGAAAGGAAATATGATGAAAGAAAATCTTTCAACCAAGGAAAAAGGTGGTGTAAAAATTGTAAGATGAACAATCATGACACTGACCATTGTAGAAGGAAACCTCCTCATTGTGCTGCTATGACATCTGGGAAAAAGGAAAAAAAGGTCAAACCTGCAGAACTACAGGAACCATACCATCCCCCAGTGTGTGAAGATGTCATCAGTAATGGTGTCACTATAAGGTGTTTATATGATACCGGTTTAGATTACGATTCCGTTGTGAGTTCTCACCTGGTGCAGGCCGATCAATACACCACAGAAACAGTGGAGATTCAAACTGCAACCAAGGATGTAGCTACCATGACACTTCCCGTCGCCCGGATAAAGGTGAAAACGCGATATGTGGAAGGAATCATAAAAGCAGCAGTGATAAATGAGCCAATCTACCCTCTGATATTGGGGTGTAGATATGTCTTCTTGGGGAATCCCAAGAGACCTGTGATACTGGCAACAGTGCAGACCAGATCACAGTCTAAAAAGGAGGAGGATAATCCAATAAATACTCACCCAGATGAGATGAGGAAGGCACAGGCTGAGGACAAAACACTCAAGCCGTGTTTCAAGAAGTTGCCAAAATCTCATACACCTCCAGGCAAGGGAGAGTTTTATATGAAGAACAAGCTGATATATAGGAAGGCTGGATCTGAATCCAATGGTCACGGACAGCTGGTCCTTCCCACTTCATATAGGACTAAAGTGTTGGAACTAGGGCATGCGATTCCCTTCAGTGGTCATATGGGGATCAGCGCAACAGGACAGCGTATAGCTTGTCACTATTTCTGGCCAGGAATAACTGAAGATATCAAACGATATGTAAAATCCTGTCCAGAGTGCCAACGAGTAGCACCTAAACATTGGACCGCACCAGCAACTCTGGGGGAAATGCCCATAGTGGGAACACCCTTTGAGAGAGTTGCCGTGGATCTTGTGGGACCTCTCACCCGAACCAAGAGAAGGAACAGCTACATTCTGACTCTGGTGGACACTTGTTCTATGTGGGGAGAGGCGGTAGCCCTGTCATCGATTGATTCTAAACATGTGGCAGAGGCATTACTCACAATTTTCACAAGGTTAGGCTTTCCCAATCAAATCTTGACTGATAATGGCTCTCAGTTCAAGGGGAAACTAACTGAAGAAGTTTTCAGGATCTTCCAGGCCAAACACTTCCATTGTAGTGTGTACCATCCCCAAGGGAACGGCCAAGTGGAAAGATTTAATGGCACGTTGATGTCGATCCTGAGAAAGTTGGCACACGAAAAACCAGATACATGGGACCAGTATCTGCCCGCCGCCCTCTTTGCGTATCGGGAGGTACCCCATAGCTCAACCGGTATGGCCCCGGCAACATTATTGTTTGGAAGGCCAATAAAAGGTCCACTGGAAGCTCTGTTAAGAACGTGGACTGATGAAAAAGGAGAGGAAAATATTACATCCTCATACCAATATGTGAATGAGCTGACCACTCGTTTAAAAACTGGCTGGAAACTTGCCAATGAAAATTTGAAACAAGCCAGGAAGAAACATGCTGCCTATTATAACAGGAAGGCGAAAGACAGAGATTTGGCTGTGGGAGAGAAGGTACTGCTTCTTCTCCCCGGGAGTCAGAATAAGTTACAAATTGGATGGCAAGGTCCATATACAGTTCTAGAGAAGGTGTCTAGAACCAATTATAAGATAGATAAGAAGGGGAAAGAAAAAATCTATCATGTGAATCTCCTGAAGAAATATTTGGAAAGAGAACATCAGGAAGAGACACACTTGTTGACCTTGTCCATTGCCATGGAGATGAAAAAGGAACCACTTTCATCATTTGAATATCCATTACACCCCTGTGAGACAGCGGCACAGGTGAAAATCAGTACACATTTAACGAAAACTCAGAAAGAGAGAGTGCAACAGGTTCTAGATACTCATACAGAGGTGTTAACAGACCGACCTGGGCATACAAACTTATTGGAATATGATATGAAACTGATAGACCCCACACCTGTCTGTATGAAACCATATTCGATTCCTTTTGCTAAGGAGAAAGCTTTGAAGGAAGAGATAGACTATTTGTTGAAGGAAGGAATTATTTCACACAGTGAATCTTCGTATAGTTCCGGTGTTGTACTCTTAAGGAAGCCCTCTGGAGAACATAGACTCTGTATAGATTACAGGAGACTGAATGCTATTACAGAAGGACAGGTGGATCCATTGCCGGATACAAATCAGTTGTTTGCCAGACTAAATAAAGCAAAATATTTCTCAAAAGTGGATCTGAGTAAAGGATACTATCAGATTCCAGTAAAGCCTGAGGTTAGACCATACCTCGCTTTTAGTACCTCAGAAGGACACTATGAGTTTAATAGATTGCCATTTGGATTGAAGAATGCGCCTAGTGTCTTCTCTAGGATGATGAGAAAATTATTGGACCCTCTGAATAATCCATGTATCACAAATTTCATGGATGATATCCTTATAGCAACAGAAACATTTGAGGAACACATTGACTCTCTGAACATGCTGTTTAATCGACTTAGGGAAGCGAATTTAACAGCCCGACCAACCAAATGTTGCGTTGGATGTAAAGAATTGGAATTCTTGGGACACACAGTTTATCAGGGAAACATGACCCCTGACCCAAAGAATTTAGAGAAACTAAAGAAAGCCCCGAGACCACAAACCAAGAAAGACGTGAGATCCTTTGTCTCATTATGTGGTTTCTACCAAAAGTATATCAAAAACTTTAATTCCATATGTGCACCGTTAACTGATTTGACACGTAAGGGAAATCCAGATCGAATTACATGGACACCACAATGTGAAATGGCTTACCAGGAATTGAAGGAAAAGCTAACAAGCAAACCTATTTTGAAATTACCTGACTTAAGTCAAGAATTCATTGTAAGGACGGATGCCAGTAATATTGGGTTAGGTGCAACTCTGTTACAGAGATCAGATGCATTGGATGGGGAATTAAGCCCAGTGGCATATGCTAGCAGAAAGTTGAATAAAGCTGAAATCAACTACTCAACTAGCGAAAAAGAATGTCTTGCAGTAATATGGGCAATAAAGAAATTCAATATTTATCTGTATGGGAAGGCATTTAAGTTGCAAACGGATCACAAACCTTTGTCGTTTCTAGCACAGGCTAGGCATGAGAACTCGAGATTACTCCGTTGGTCTTTATTGATGCAGCCATTTGAGTTTAGCATAGAGTATATAAGTGGAAAAACAAATCTGGGAGCGGATTTTTTAAGCCGCCATCCGTGTGATGAGAATCACCCTAAAACCCAGGAATAATAATAAATTTCTCTATGTGTATATAGAATTATAGACTGACATATAACGTCTGTTTTAAGTGGGGAGGATTTGTCGTGAGAAATTCTAATCCACATATATAAATTAAAACGTAAATGTAAAGCCTAACAAATAAATTTAATAAAAGGAAAGAAGAATGGTAAAGAACAGTGCTGTCACAATGACTGTACTCGAAATCCCCCTTGTTTTCTACTTCGTCTGCAAATTGTAACGTTTCACGTTGATAGTAAAGGCCTTCTGCAGCATACACGCGTTTCCCCAACACAATAAAATGTGTACTCCAATTCTAAGAAAAACCTTGAGATATGCAAGTTGACCTAGATTTAAAATTCCATTCATGTCTTTTTATACACTACGTTACCAAAAAAAAAAAAAAAAACGAAAGACAGATGGACTAAAGATAGAAAGAAGGGAGGGCTGAAAGCAGGGACACATGCAACACTAAACACGCGTCGCGCGATACACAATTGCTGCCATCACGCGTGTAAGGCCACAGGCACTAGCTTTTTTTTTTCAAATCGACAGTGATAAAAACACTACCCATACCAGAGTTAGGTTTTAAAAACTTACAAAATTCTTATTAGGAATTATGACATTATACTGGTTTACGTTTGAAAACATGACAGTACCCAGACACCCTAAAGTTTGGAAGTGAGGAGGTAGTAACAGCACGACTATCCTAGAAGAAAATGCATATTGGCTCCATTAAATATATATATTTGGGTTCCTTAGGACTTGCTGACAAATAATATGTTAAACGTTACGCAAATAGTCTAGGAATTAACAAATTATAGCCAAAAGAAAATAGTGAGGGTGTCAGACAACACCAAATTCAGAATCGCTCAGTGGCAGAATTTCACCCCACCATTGTACGGGAAATAGGCTGACATGTTACCTCCTATTTGATTGGCGGAAAATAAATGTAAGGCTAAACACGATTAGTCGGGCTATAAATACTATCTTGTGTTGTCAGGGGAAACGTGAGTAGGAGTACTATTTTTTTGAAAAGCTGTGTAAACATGGCATGATTGGTTAGACTTGCCAATATAGTCAATTAGAGGCATCAGGTCAGCACCACATTTGCAAATAAACTTACTACAGAATCAGTGCGTTGAGCACCAGTGCATATTTGTATAAAATAAAAGCCTGGGACATCGGCAGATCGAAATTGTGCTATATAATCAGTGCCAGTCAACGTAATTCTGTGTTATTTCCATGAATTGTGGTAAGCTTGAAATATTTGATATCTTTTAATGAAAATTGAATGTAAATTGATAATTTATGTCTGTATATATGTGTGGTTCAGTAGCAAACTTGAGGTAAAGCCTATATAATGCTCCAGCCTGAACAGAAGGTGTCGGAGGAAAGTGAAACTAAATGGAATTGCCAAACAGTACACTGACACCTATTTTATTGACTAGAAAGAAATAATGCTGGAATTGCAGAGGCGTAATAACCATTAGGGAGGAATATACTGGTGAAAATTGTTTCAGATGAAGATAGCAGTTGGCTTACCGCTCTGAACTCAGTGTTTGTTATGTATTGTGCTCAGTGTAGAAATAGAGTATAAATTAGTTCTGAAGTAGGAGGTACAACCTTCTTGTTTCAGGGACTGTGGTCCTAAAGCTATTGAGCAGTACCTGGTCAGAGCTTTGCTGAATCCAGAGGCGGACAGCATACTCCTTGGTCCATATAGCAAACAGTGAGGTGTCTCCAGAACACAGGGGAGCAATCGAGCAGAGGAGTCTTTTCCTGCCGCCATCACGAAAGTTAAGCCTATTGTGGCCAGCTGAGCTCAACATTATGTATCCCCATCCTAAACTGACATTTTATAAAATTAAGAGGGGAAATTAATTGTTTTAGTGAACGGAACTGAGAACATCTCCAATACTAGTTCCAACAGAAATAACCACTTGAAGTCATGATGACAAATACCAACATAGCCTGAAAAAAAAAAACACCAGTATTACCTCATATTACCACTACACAACTGACACACATAGGATAAGATTAATAAAATATGTCACTACAAGATTCATGTTGATAAATTCTGTACATATAACTTGTAATTAAGATTGATTGTGATTCCTGGTTCACTTTGTAATTGAATCAGGACACACATATATATTAATGAAAAGTACTTAATACATATTGATATTTGAAAATTTACCAGTGACTCGTTTAAGATAGTCTTATAGAATGTTTCCTGTGTGTGAGTGTCACAGTGTTGTCAAGTGTGATGGAATAAATTAAATTGTTTATCTGTCTGTTGTTGTTGTGACTTACACTTCATCATACACATACCCTAGACATATAACGTAGTCATCACAATATTCCAGAATAATTCTGACTGAGGTATAAATATGTGGCAGCAAGTAAGGTTATCTGTAAAACACTACACCTATTAGATACAGATACCTTCACAGCTGATCTCAGTCAGTACACTAAGTCCCCAATAGATATTTATAAAATCCCACTTTACCACAATATATATATATATATATATATATATATATATATATATATATATATATATATATATATATATATATATATATATATATATATATATATATATATATATATATATATATATTCTTCTTCTTCTTCCATCCTTAGCCATCAACCGGCAAAGCAGTATGTGGCCAGTACGCCTAGTGGCGTCTTAGTGCAACAACAAATTGATCGATCTATCGCTGTTTCCACCACGCCTAGTGGCGTCTTTGTGGAACAAAAACAGACCAAACAATCTATCATTGTTTCCGTAATCAGATTGGTTGGCAAGCAGGTGATCAGCCCACGGTGCAATATATATATATATATATATATATATATATATATATATATATATATATATATATATATATATATATATATATATAATGTCCTCCATTCATGTCAAAGCAAACCATTGTGACTTTTGCGAAGCACGGATTGAGACTCCGAGACAATAACTGCTCTGGAATGTAATTTCAGACAGACACCTCAGAGCTGCAGTAGCTGTTATTCTCATGTTGGTGGTTGTTATGTAAGCCCTGCTCCCTTCAGCGACGACACTGTCCAGAACGAGAAGCCCATCCAGATTTATCACCACAGCGAACAGACTCATCAGTGTATACTACATCATTATTATCCACAGGATGATATTAATTTTCACTTCTGCTTTCCCATTACACCAATGTTTACAATGATGTCCATCGCCACAACATACAAATCCATTGAAGCTGTCACAGATAGCCAACAGGCTGTATTTTATCCGACTGAGTTTCTCAACTCATTGGAACCAACTGGAATGCTACCGCACAACTTATTTTTTTAAAACAGGTGCACTGTCGTAAATTTTTTATAGGTATTTAAGATAATTTAAGGTAGATTCTGGTCCCGTCTGAATAGAACTGACAGAGGTGATAAACTCAGTGAGAGATAAGGTAAAGAAATAGATTTCATGAGTGAAATGTTGTGTCACAGGATAATTCTATACTGGTTACCCTGTAGAGTAGCAACACTGGTATTCATCCTTTAAAAACCTGCTCGGCCAGTTTCGATTAGAACGGAAGCTGAAAGGACCCTTTTGGCGCAAAGTTAGTCTAGATATGTCCGTCGGTCTGTGAGGTCGTTGTTGGCCTTTGTCAGCAGTTTTGCTGGGGAATTATATGGACGCCAGTTTTGTTCATCCTTCCTGCTTTTCATGTGCTCAGGAGTAGTTGGTTTGTTACTAGATAGATATTGTGGATTCTAGTGATTTTTATCCTGGATTGTACTTATGATAATATTAGCGCAGTTATGTATTGCGTTGTTTTCTGGAATGGATGTCGCCGTGAGCGATAGTATAGTGTAGCCATTGATTGAGTCTTGTTATGGCCATTCTTGATATTATATTGTGCTACAATGTTTTGCCAAGTGATTACATTGTTACATCGTCATGTATACTGTTAGCCGGGTGCGGCTTAGTGTGTGTGTACCTTGTTTTCATTAAAGAGGGTCAGTACCTGATTTCGGTGTTATGGTGAGTTTGTGTCAGCTAGTGTTGTGTGGTCATACTTCTAGCAAATGAGCCTTGCTATTGTTGTTGGTAAAATGTTAATATGATGATGATGATAAATCCACACCATTCTAGTTCTCTGACATTTGGGGCGCTCTTGTCCGGTAAGTTAGATGCAATGGGGCCAGTGATTTTCTATTAATTGGCTCATATTTATTGCGGACTATTTTCTTGGCCATGGAGGCCTGGATGTTATAGCGTTATTTCCCAGCTAGCTGACGTTTTGACCCAATATTATTATTGCCATTAAATTTTGTACACACAGAGTGTTAGAAGGCTGGTTACGCCACTGTGCTGGCGCCTTCATATTTTCTGTCAACTCACAGGAGTGAGTTGTGTCCAGTGAAAGGGTAGTGCGTATGTCAGTCTGTTACGGTAGTGTTTACGGTCGCGTGACCTGACCTCGTTCGCATGCGCTGACCTACTTTACCAGCGCAGTTCGTGATGGATATTTCCTGTAGGTTTTCAGTTTATTGCAGGTGAAATAGTGTGTAGTGGAGTTGCAAGTGTTTTGCTCTGGTATGGTTGCAGGTTTGGGGAGGATTGTCAAAGGGATAGGCTAAGGTTACAGAGTGCATCAGGACGGTCAGTTTGGTGTAATTCTGAGTCTTTTTGGTGGTTGTCGACATTGTTCCAGGTGGAGCAGCGGAGCTTTGGGGTTGGTACCATGTAGATAGGGGCCCAGGCAGCATGCCCAGGTGTCAGATGGGAGTTAGGTTGGTCTACCTTGGTATTAGGGTGGCAAGAGTTGATTGGTAGGAGTGTTTGTAGTTGATAGGGTTCGGTTAGAGGTTGTTGGTACGCCAAGTCATCATGATGAGCTGCTGGTCCTGTCATTGCTGTTTAGATGTGCCCACCAAGGGGTGAATTGCTCTGACGTGACCTTCCTAAGCCGACGCCAGTGAATTGCTCTTACGTGACTGATAAGGTGTAAATTCTGGTACAGTCACATTGATACCTTATCATAAAGCAGCTGACCGTTTACTTGTTTACAAATATAAAGGGCACAGCACTGTGTATGTGAGTGTAGAGGTCAGGTCAACCCAAGCAGTGCAGGAACGTGAATGTAGGTCAGCCTGTTCGTTAAGTCTTGAGGCGCTGGCAAAGTGCAGTGTTGACATAGAGTATGAGTGTAGATGTAATATACGCGAATGCATGTACAGTTCTAAAGCCTGGCTCAGTACTCACACTCAATCTTAAGTAGAAGTCAGTGAAGGTTGTAACAGCAACTGACTTTTCACAAGCTTTAATGTAGTACGACGACATCAGGACATGATCATTTAACAAGACTCAGGAACGTTGTAGACATGATCATTTAACAAGACTCAGGAACATGTAGACATGACGATAGTACATGGATACAGTGACAAATCACAGGTTGGCATAATACATCATGGTACAATTGATAAATGGTCTTGCAATGATACATGGGCACTCGTTGCATATTAGCACAATGGAATGTCAGTAGACAAGCACTCAGTATTGCCCATATATATATCATCTGAGTTTACTGACAAAGCACGTCAGTTTATAAACAATATTCAAGATGGCTTCTAGACCTAACCTCGTCTAGCGAAGATTCCTTTAAATAATGTTCAGCACATATTTTTCATGTAATCATATTGAACCGCTAGTAATGGGTTCTCATCTGTAGCAGTGATCTCTGGACTCATCAAGCGATAGTACGGGGCATCCCTTTTCTCTTCTTGAAAGTCACAAAATATTTGGATACAAGATGGCTGCTGTCGTGAGCTGTCACTCACTTTAGGATACAAACTGGAATCTGTATCAAAGTTAATCCTACATTAAATGTTCTCATTGCTCTGTAGATTCTATCATGATGCAATGAACTTCAACATACAATATGGTGCTGCTAGAAATGAATGACATCTTCTTCTAGTTAAATATTCCCTCAGACGTACAAATCGTGCGTCTGCTTATCGAAAACGATGGCTTCGTAAGAGAGTTCACAAGAAGTGCTTTTGTTACCTTGGTATCAGAAATATGATTCTGCCATTCCTTGGCAATAAGAATAAACACTGGGGTAAAGCATACACGATAGGTCTAGACGACTATCACTTTCCCCTACACATATATCGATCACTTTTTCCGGCGACAAGCCGATACAGAAAAAAACACGACAGCCCCCCCTCATCAGGGTGAAGCCAAAACACACCTCTCTAGCCACACATCCGCTGAACAGCCTTTGACCTTTCTAGCGACAAAGAACATATAGTTCGACTTAGATATGTAAAGATATACAGATATAAGACAGACTCGTCCTACCTAGACAAAAACTACACATAAATTCAGGCCATAGATATACTGAAGCAAGAACAATCTATTTCTACCCAAACAAAGAATAAATCGCAGTAAAACTGGATTCATCCGCGGAGTTCGATCGAAAGTGGCGAAACTCCTTTCAAGGGAAGTAACTCAATAATGACTTTTCCCTAAGCACTAAAAAGTATCTATTTTGTTTACAAAATATTTGCGAACATAACAAGCATACAAATGTATTATATTGCAGGATATCAAAGAGTGCACGTAACAGTGACCTTCCTAAGCCGACGCCAGTGACTATGCTCTGACGTGACCTTCCTAGGCCAACGCTAGTGTCGTGTCTGTCAACCCAGAAGGGCCCAACCACGGGTGAATGTGTTGGTGCTTTGTGCCTTACCGACTTACCTGAGACTGTTGTTATTAGCTGTGTAGCTGAACAGTGAAGCAGTACACATTTCCATTGACGGAATAGACAGTGCTGTGTGAGCACCGTGGTGTACCGTGACACTCAGTTTTGACAGTGTACTTATTCCTGGACTATATTCGTTTGGATTACGTATTTTCAAGTGTGGAGTCTTGTTTGTTCTGTTCATCATCTTCGTCAGTGCTGAGGGTTCTTCTTACTCAAGCGCCGTTGGAGCTTCAGTTAAGTTATTGTTTGTATGTTTATGTATTATGTGTTATATAGATATTTTCTTGGTTTTCTTCTAATTATTTAAAGGTATTGTCTGTCTTTCTTACTGATTCTATCTATCAGTTACTTTGTCTTGTTGAATAGTGTAGTGCTGTGTTCTTTATCTGCTTCTTAATTTGTTATTGTTTTCTTCTTTTTGTTTTGTCTTTTCTCATTGTATAAGTATGACTTAGTTTGTTTGATTGTATGTTGATTGTTGGTTAATTTGATCTTGCTTTGTGTTCCTTATAGTTTGGAGTTATTTGTATGATACATTTTGGTACATTATAATATAATTGTATTGATACTTTACTTAGTTTATTATTACTGAAGGAAAACAGTGCTTTGTGCAGGAGTTAGCTTCTAGCACCTCATTGTTGAGTGTGGTTTTCGTGGAGTCTTTGGTGTTACAGTGTATTCGTGTTTTCAAGGGAGGAAGGGTGATGAGTCTAATCTAATTTAAGCCTCTCATAGGAAAAGATTGGATTAGACCGATTCTTTTAGGGTGTGGCGGTGTTTGTTTTGTGGCGGAGTCTGGCAGACGGTTTTCCTGCGACTGCCCTGCTTTACATTCCAAGCCCTGTTCGTGTTAGCTGTAGTTGTGGTGTACGTATTTATATTGTCGTGTACATTCAGTATTTCTTGGGTTGTAGATATTAATCTATCTCTTCTCTTTGTGTTCTATCATCTATTTCCTCGTGACTGGAATTTTGTTTTCGTGGTGTGATGTGTGTGGTCCCTCCATTTGTGTAGTCCTCATTTGTGTCATTTTGCCATAGGTAGTACTTGCATAACAGAAATTATTCAGGATAATAATAAGTGAAGTGTTATTTGAATATAGCACCAGTGTGGGTGCCAGTAAAGACTGTGAAATAAATACTAATTGGTGACTAAGTGGATATAGGGGTGTCATAGCACCATAAAGGTTCATAAGTTGTTATTATACAACTATCGACTATTATAAGTTGATATATTGTGGTCAAAGCACAAGGAAGTTGTGATTACACAACTATCGACTACTGTAAGTTTGAGTGAGGATATAATAAAGAATAAGTGGTCTAAAAGACCTGATTTACACACGTGGTGATAACATAGCCAAGAGGCTAAGTGAGTCTTTATTGAGATTATAACGTAAAGGTGAATCATATTTACATAATAAACTACGAGGTGATATTTACTTTCATGCATATATATATATATATATATATATATATATATATATATATATATATATATATATATATATATATATATATATATATATATATTGTAGATTGAAGAAGTGATATCATTATTTACTATTATTATTACTGAATATTATTGTAAGCAGAAATTTATCTGCTGACTTAAGTGTAATATATACAATTGAGTAATTGCATAGAAAATCTATAGCAAGACATTATAATATAGGATATTGTAAGAACTACTAGTGTACATCATGGACATTGATACGTGCATGCGGATAGGCCAGACAGCCGGGTACACAGGAAAAGAATTAGTGGAGTTTGCTAAGGCAGAATTCCATTCAGTAGAGAATCAAAAAGCTTTGAAAGAGAAGGAAGAGATGGAGAGAATTGAGAAACAAAATGCTCTAACAGATGCTCGAGCTGAGGAGCTAGAACTCAAAAGAAAAGAATTTGAATTACAAGAAAGGAAGATGAGAGAAGATAAAGAATTACAAGAAAAGAAGATAGAGCGAGAGCTGGTAGAAAAGAAGATAGATAGAGAGTTACAAGAAAGGAAGATGAAAAAAGATAAGGAGTTACAAGAAAGGAAGATGAAAGAAGAAAATGAGTGGAAACAGAGAGAGTTCGAATTGCAAGAAAGGAAGATGAAGGAAGATAGAGAGTTACAGTTGGAGAAGGAGAGAATGAGAATAGCCCTAGAAGAGAAAATTATGGAGAAGGAGATACAATTAAAGATGTTAGAAGTGGGTGCGAGTGGTCAGAACTCAACTTCTGGTGGGGCTCGTCGTCATTTTAGGCGGTGCCTACCAAATTTCAATGATAAAATTGATAGTTTAGATTTCTTTTTGGAAAGATTTTAGGCCGAATGTGTGGCCATCTCTTTTACCAACACTGCTACTGGGGCCCGCGATGGAGACTTTTTATAGCCTCCCTGTATAGGAAAGGGCCGATTATGACAAAGTGAAGGAAAGACTGCTCCGGAGGTTCCGTCTGACCGCTGACGGCTACCGGACGCGTTTTAAAAACGCGATGCCTACTTCAGACCAAGACTTTGAGGATTTTATCTCAAAGATCAAACTGCTACTGAATAGATGGATCGAAATGGAAGGGATAAAAAGGACTTTAATGGCTTGTTGGATTTAGTACTACGAGACAAAGTGTTGTCCTCGTGTTCTAGTGAGTTGGTGGCGTTCTTTCAGGAACGTCAGCCAAAGGATATTGAGTCCATGGCCCAATTGGGGCACCATTATGTCCTTGCCCATCCGGGCAAACCCATTCAGAAGTCAGGTCTGACAGAAGACTTATTTGCCAGTGTTGGCAAAGTTGAGCGCCATCCTTGGCGAAATCAGTCAGATAAGGCACACAGGGGTCAAGAGCAGAGATACGAGAGGTCCTCCAGTCCTTATCGACCATATAGAGGTAGCTATGCGAATTTTCGTTCCCATAGGAACAGTCGGCCGAGGTGGCAGAGCCGACGTTATGATAGTTATAGCGACGTAGGGGATCGTCAAGAGCGAAAGCAGGTACGCTTTGAGGACTCGCGTGATGAAGACCGGTTTTGGTACAAAGCCAAACATCTTAAGCAGAGGAGTGCTTCCTCAGAGAGTCGTTCTTCTGATTCTGATGCGGGGTCTTCGTCCTCGAAGGGCTCCAGCAAAAGCACATGCGAGGAAAAGAAGAAAGAGTGCGTGTGTACCAATTGTGGTGGCAGGGGTCATAGTGCTGATAGCTGCACTACCCCGATTGAACATGCAAATGCCACGGTTGTGCTGGACACAATGAACAGCGAGGACTGTGCGGGGTGCCGTCCTCTGTTCCAAGCAAACGAGAGGATAGTGCTGCAGTGTGGGCATGCGACGCCATGTCTGTCGGCAGTGTACGAGACTGGCGAAGTGATTCTTCACGAAGGCAAGGTGGAGAATAGACCAGTCCTGGTGTTGAGGGACACCGGATGCACGACAATTGGGGTGCGTCGATCGGGCATCGACGACTCCTGCCTTACAGGCAAAACGGTAAAATGCACCACGTTCGGGGCAAAGTTGAGACTTACCCCCAGGCGTGCATTAAAGTGGACACTCCGTTCATTACAGGTAGAGTGAACGCGTTCGTTCTCAATAATCCCATTGCCGATCTAATCGTTGGCAATGTACGGGGAGTTCATAAAGCAAAGGGTGTTGTTGGAGCAGAGGCTCAGCATCACCTAACTCCCAAGGGAGAGGACCACAGTGTACATTGTAGACGTGAATCGTAACAAGTACCAAACGACAGGGGTAGAACCAGTAGGTACTTAGACGAGGGTCCGAACGCTAATAATCGCACAGTTCGCGTAACGTTCCCCAGAATACTAGTTGGCGCACTCTCAGGAGAGTGTTCGATGAGGTCGCGCAGGTTAGGTTTGTGGAAGTAGTATCGTTGCACAACAACACCAAAATGGCACGGGTGATTTTTGCGAATAGTTAGGGTGTGCGTAAGGCATTTAGGCAGAAGCATATGTCCTTGCTTCAGAACCATCTGCTGATAGTTCAGCAATAGCTAGGGCTAGATGTCGAGTTCGCGTTTAGTAAGACGTTGCAGTTGATGCGAACCGAATCTGAGTTGCTCTGACCTACGCCCCCAGTTCTATTCTGATAGGAACATCTGAGGATTTTGTAAATTTGTAAAGATTGTGAGATTTCGTGCAATACTTGTTTATACTATGACATGTGATAAAAATTGTAGAGATTATGTAATGCTTTGCAATGCATGGTTACGCTGTAGTATGCTATGTGGTGTTTTGTATTAATGTGGCACAGTGCCATAAAGACATACTTGAGGCAGGCATACTTTAGGCAGCCAGGCTGTAGGCAGGTGCACTGTGGGCAAGCCTGGCGTGCATTTATCAGAGACCTATGGAATATGGCGGTCTTGTGATCTTTAAGGGTCATGTACTTTGTTATGCCTTGCGTTATGATTTATGTGTGATGGTGCCATAAAGGCAATTTCTTATGAGATTATATTGAAGGTACAGCTTAGCCATGGTATGTATGATTATTTATACCATGAGATACGGTTTCATTATTGATGGTTAGATATACGGATTTGGTATACAATGTAGTGTTTATGCTCCCATAAAGGCAATATCTAGTATGTGTACTCTATGTGTGGATATACCATATTATCTTATGCCTATAACTATATTGTGACAGGATGATTGGGTTACGATAACTTAGTGTTTGATTGGTGACAATCAGGTATTTGGATTTTGTGTAACATGCATTATGTGTAGACTACTCCAGGATTAGTCAGTCGTTGTTATTTTTCATGACTGTCAGTACCTGGTGTAGAGTGGTACATGTTTCCTTGTATTTAGTCTAGTAAGTGAAAAGGCATGTACGACGAGGGTATGGCACAACTCTGGCATTCTTTATTTGCATGAGGAGGTGCTATCTCGGCATTTGTTCGTCCATACTCCAAAGGGGGCTGGGCGTGACTCCTCCGGTGGAAGAAAACTTCGTTTTCTTTCTTAAGAGGGGGGTGGGGGTGGATGTCACAGGATAATTCTATACTGGTTACCCTGGAGAGTAGCAACACTGCTATTCATCCTTTAAAAACCTGCTCGGCCAGTTTCGATTAGAACGGAAGCTGAAAGGACCCTTTTGGCGCAAAGTTAGTCTAGATATATCCGTCGGTCTGTGAGGTCGTTGTTGGCCTTTGTCAGCAGTTTTGCTGGGGAATTATATGGACGCCAGTTTTGTTCATACTTCTTGCTTTTCATGTGATCAGGAGTAGTTGGTTTGTTACTAGATAGATATTGTGGATTCTAGTGATTTTTCTCCTGGATTGTACTTATGATAATATTAGCGCAGTTATGTATTGCGTCGTTTTCTGGAATGGATGTCGCCGTGAGCGATAGTATAGTGTAGCCATTGATTGAGTCTTGTTATGGCCATTCTTGATATTATATTGTGCTACAGTGTTTTTGGCAAGCTATTAGGCATCCTTCATTGCATTGTCATGCATTTTGTTGTGTGTGTACAGTTTTGTCATTAAAGGGTCAGTACCTGATTTCGGTGTTACCGGTGTTATGGTGAGTTTGTGTCAGCTAGTGTTGTGTGGTCATACTTCTAGCAAATGAGCCTTGCTATTGTTGTTGGTAATATGTTAATATGATGATGATGATAAATCCACACCATACTAGTTCTCTGACATGGTGAAAGGTAGAGTCTGTCCCTGGATTGAGAAGATACTCTAGTCCAGCCTATCGTTTACGACTGAAGTGTTGTCTATCAGACAGTTTTATATATATATATATATATATATATATATATATATATATATATATATATATATAGGTAAAAATCACTATCACTTGCCAGATATAACACCTTTGGGGAAATCTGTGTATAAATTCTGAATGAAAGCTAAATGTGCCACTTTCGTCGACCGCTAGACGTGGGCCCACGAGCAAATCGTCTCTTTGAACTCGTCGTTCCGTAGCTTAATTACATTAACGAACGAACGGATGGGGGGGGGTAACTGATTAACTCCCCTTTCCTCAGATTAATTCTCCCTGACCAATGTAACTACCAAAAGTACGTCTATTCTTATTGCCCCTTGATTTTCTTCATTAGCTTATCTCCCCCTGAGAAAGTGCACTGGGTTCTACAAATATATGACCCGTCTCCTCTCTCAACACGCGTTCAAAGTCTGTATGTAAACATACCTGTTGTCTATTAGACATAAAGAAAAAGAAAAAGAGGCGTGGCTAATTATGAGTTTGACAGAGTATAGAAATACGAGGGTTCTGCATTAACAAAACGTGCATAACTAATAAGGAAGCAAGATGGAATCCAAGTGGAAGCAAAACGTGTTGATATATGTAATATATTTACATAACTCTGTCACATGCCATAATAATGTTGCTGCGAAATCTTGATCCGCCTAAATTTTGTCACGGAACCAGATTTGGTTAAGAACCTTATGCCGCACGTGACAGGCTTCAATATTAACAGAATCCAGTTTACGCATTACTCTTATCCCTTTAATGCCTTTGGATTTTAAGCAAGTGTGATACACTGTACGTCTTGTATTTGCACTGACAATAAACAAGGCACTAGGGCAGTCCTTTAAGGCAGCAGATTTTAAGATGCCCCCAGGATTCACCGAAAGGGGAGGGGAGAATGATGAATCCACAGGCGCCTCATTAGAATCGACCAGACCCGTTACACGGACTTCGAGCTCTGAACAACGGCTGGAATTTCCATGTGCCTGTGGTAGGGAATTCTCTACTCAGAGAGGAATGAAAATCCACAGAACGAATAGGGGTGTGGGAGGTCATCACGGGGAGATCAACAGCGCTCTGTCTCGACGGATAAATCGTTAGAAGAACGCAGCCAGGAGTCAATCCACAGTGCTGAGTACATTCAAGTCGATCTGCCTGATGATGATCTCACACACTTCTTGGACGGGAAGAGAGATGCAAGCAAGTTTCCACCTGGGAACAGCTGGACGAAGCCTTGGCAAAAGAGTTGGATAACAACCTGAAGCAGATAACTTTGGAGAAGCTGGAAATCTTCGGCGACATAATATATCTGCACTGTCGCAAAGTGTTCAGAATGAGGGAGGCAAGGGAAAGTAACCCACCGCGAAAAAGTAGAAGACAAATTAAAATAGAAGAAATCAGGAAACAGAAGAAGCATGCCCGAAAACTGTTCAAGAACGCAGTTGCCACTGAGAAGGAAGGGTTACGACAGGTTTGGGAGCACATGAAAGGCCAACATAATGCCCTTTGTAGAGCAGAAAGGTTGTGCAGGAAGAGAAGGAAGACTCGAAGGGATACGGAAAGAATCTTCAGGGAACCCTTGAAGTTTGCCAAAGAATTGTTTGAGCAGCCACGGTCGGGTACGCTAAACATCAGGAAAGACGACCTGGAAGAACACCTTAGAATGACATTTTCAGATGGTCGCAAACATGAGCCGCTCAGCAGCATGGCAGGCCTTAAATGGCCGAGTAAGCCAGGAGCTGAATTTAACACCAAGCCCCCAACGATGCAAGAGGTAGAAATCATTGTCCAGAAAGCTCAGTGCAAGTCAGCTCCAGGTCCTAATGGCGTTCCATATGTGGTGCATAAGAGATGCCCTGAGGTGCTCAAACGACTGCTCCATTTACTGAAGAATGCGTGGAAAACCCAGCTTGTAAGCAAGGAATTGAGAAAGGCGAATGGAGTCTACATCCCGAAGGAGCTAAATTCCACAGACATCAGTCAGTTCAGGCCAATCTCACTACTCAATGTGGAAGGGAAGATATTCTTCTCAGTGATGGCGAAAAGACTCACTACATACCTCCTGGCAAATGGGTATATTGACACTACCATTCAGAAAGGAGGTATCCCAGGTACACCAGGATGTCTAGAGCATGCCACAATGATCTGGGAAGCAATCCAAAAGGCAAAGTCTGATAGAACAAACCTCCATGTAATGTGGTTGGATCTAGCGAATGCTTATGGATCCGTTCCACACCAGATGTTGTGGCAGACCCTAGAAATGTATCATGTTCCACAAGAGATTGCAGCAATGCTGAAGCTGTATTTCGCAGGGTTTGCTGTCAGATTTTCAACCAGAGAGTACACAACGAAGTGGATTGGCCGTGAAGTTGGAATTGCGATGGGATGTACCATCTCTCCGATACTATTCGTAATGGCTATGCAGGTAATCCTCAATGCGGCTGAAGGAATGGCTATAGGTCCAAAGCTCGGTAGAATGTGTCACATGCCACCGCTCAAAGCATTCGGATGACACAACAATTCTGACATCAGATGAACATCAGGCTCGGAGGATGTTAGCACGCCTGGATGAACTAGTCAGCTGGTGCAGAATGAGCTTCAAACCCAAGAAGTCGAGAAGCCTATCAGTCAGGAAAGGGAAGATAGCAGAGGTCATATTCATGGTTTGCAACCAAAGAATCCCTACTGTCATTGAGGAACCTGTTAAAAGTCTTGGCAGGGTGTGCGATGCCTCATTAAAAGACTCAAAAGCAGTGCATCAGACAATAGAAATGGCAGACAGAGGGCTACAGATTATAGACCAAAGCAGACTCCTGGGAAAGTTCAAACTGTGGTGCCTCCAGTTCATGTTGATACCGAAGTTGCTGTAGCCACTACTTATATATCTGAAATAAGCACAAGTACAGTGGAAGCTATAGAGCAGAAGGTCAACAAGTTCATGAGAAAATGGCTAGGGGTACCACCAGGTCTGTCAGATGTAGCACTGTACTGCAAAAAGTCAAAACTTCTGCTTCCTTTCAAGTCAGTTGTTGAAGAGTACAAAGTTGGAAAGGCAAGGCTTGCAATGATGCTACGTGAGTTAGTTGATGACGTGGTTAAGTCCATTCAGCCCACACTGAAAACGGGAAGGAAGTGGAGAGTGGAA
Source organism: Oreohelix idahoensis (assembly GCA_024509875.1). Classification (NCBI taxonomy): domain Eukaryota; kingdom Metazoa; phylum Mollusca; class Gastropoda; order Stylommatophora; family Oreohelicidae; genus Oreohelix; species Oreohelix idahoensis. The sequence continues at coordinate 45,559 of JAMPIV010000599.1, forward strand.
GAAGCTGTTGATGCTGCCCAAGAGTCACTCAAACTGAGGGAGGTAATCGGATACACTCAAACGAATAGACGGGGATTTGGTCATGGAGTCATCCGCTGGTGGTCCAAGGCATCAAGCAGGGAGCACAGAGACATGGTAGTTCAGGAGATACGAGGAGCTGAAAATGATAAGAGGTTGCAAAAAGCAGTGCAGCAGGTCCAACAAGGCCAATGGATTACATGAGAAGGAGCCCTGCAGAGGTCCTTGACATGGAATGATATATGGCATATGACACCTATTAGGCTCAGCTTCGTTGTTAGATCAATGTATGACCTGCTGCCGTCGGCCACTAACCTTGTGAAATGGGGAAAGTCGGATGATGAGCAGTGCCCCCTGTGCCAGGGGAGGCAAACACTTGAACTCGTGCTCTCAGCGTGTAAGGTGTCATTAGGGCAAGGGCGATACACTTGGCGCCATAACAAAGTGCTAAATGAGCTTGCTGCGACAATAGATCTGGCAAGGATGAAGGCGAATAGCAAACCCAGGCCGAGCACCGCAAATACATACTTTCTGAGGGCAGGAAAGTCAGCACACCCCAAACCGAGTAAACCTGGTAGCAGTTTACCATCTCTTCTTGGCTGTGCAAACGACTGGGAGATGGCGGTAGACCTACCTTGACGAGGGGCATATCCAGAGAGTATCAGAAAATCACGGAAACGGCCGGATTTAGTGCTTCATTCTTCAGCAACGCTTCAGGTCATACTGATTGAACTGACCGTGCCATTTGAATCCAGATTAGACGAGCAACATTCGTTCAAAGCAGCCAAGTATAATGATCTGACCGCGGATCTGAGACATGATGGGTTCACTGCAAGGGTCATGGCTGTTGAAGTAGGCGCAAGAAGACTTGTGGCTGCATCAGTGTATGATTTATTGAAACTGTTGGGGCTGAGGGGACAGTCGAGAACAAGGGCACTGAAGAGGCTTAGTGAAACTGCCGCAAAGGCATCATGCTGGCTGTGGAACAAGCACAATGGGCAATGGAAAGCGTGACAATAATCGCTGCGGTTCAGCAAAATCCAGGAATTTTTGTAAGTCCACAATACGCTGAGTTTTTTTATGTACTAGTGAACGGGCTGTGACTGAGGGGCGACAGGCGGTGTATATTATAGGGGATGTCAAGAACAGAATTTCAGTGGCTATCGCGCAGTGGCTAGACTCGTCGGGTTCGCGCAGGCGTGTCAGTGTGTGTCCTTAGTTATGATGTGCGACGGAACGAACAGAATAATTTGTCTTCTCTTTGTTGCATTCACAATTGCCTCCACGGCTGGCGGAGTTGTGGATTTTAAAGTTGCTACCATAAGTGAAATGGGTTCATTTTCGATACAAGAAAACAGGAGGCTGAGACGCTTGGGAGTCATGACCCAAGTGCCCCCCACCCCCCTTTAGAGTGTAAAGGAGTATATCGGGCCGAAACACTTGTCGGACGGGGGGACTCCTTCTGATGATCAGATTGCTTCCTGTTGTATCGCTCTGTAAAGAGTTTCCTACCATAACTTAGAAAATGCTGGCTTTTCACACGAACATCTATATGTTTGCTTACTCCGGAGTGGGCACACCAAATAATTTATTTATTTAGCCCCAGACGGCAACACCAAAATATTGTTTATCAAAAAGCGCAGGAATAATGGTACAGTAATTAAATGTAGAAAATAACGATATGATACAATGTAATCAATTATATTAATCGTAACTTATGTGAATTAAAATAACAAGGAATATAAATTTCTCAAAATGTATAGTTTAATATATACAGCTTCAGAAGTATTTTTTTAAGCCATCACTTGGGCAAAACCGGGTACTTAGAGCTAGTGTTATATATAAATATAGTTGTATGCCTTTTTTGCTTGTCTATTTGTCTCATTCTGCCATCAATGGTACCTATACCTTGTAGCGGTATGGCAGCTTGCGTACCCTGACAATCCCCAGAGCTATGCCAGTGGAAGTTTTACTCCTGGTAGGTTCAACCAAGCTGGACTGGTCTGTGTGGGTAGGGGTCGGACAAAAGCTGGTACCCTGGTCCTCCAGGTTGGGGGTTTTAGCATAGGGCTGACACCCCTGTCTATGTAAAAAAAATAATGAAGTTACGGAAACAACATCAAATGAACAAACTTTGCTGCGGGATGGACATTCGGAGTCTGTGGCTCGTATGACTGTCAGTGGTGAAAGCCGAAAGGAAGCCACTGACATGAAAACGGATGTCCTGACCGCAAAACAGGATACAAGAATAGGATTTTGGAATGTCAGGACAATGTACGAGACAGGTAAACTAAGACAGGTCACGGCAGAAATGAGAAACTATAGGTTACACATTCTAGGGATAGGCGAGAGCAGATGGACAGGGGCAGGAAAAGTTAAAACAGCAACAGGAGAAACAGTACTTTACTCTGGAAGAGAGGATGGACAGCACAGTGAAGGTGTAGCCATTATTCTACAGAAAGGGATAGAAAGGACATTACTGGAATGGAAACCCATCAACAACAGACTGATACGATTAAGATTGAGAGGGAGATTCACCAACACTACAATAATACAATGCTACGCACCAACGAATGATAGCGATGAGGAGGTCAAGGATGAATTCTATCAACAATTGCAAAAAGAAATGGAAGACACACCAAGATATGATCTTGTTATAGTAATGGGAGACCTCAATGCGAAAGTTGGTACACACAATACATATAATGAAAGAACAATGGGGAAATGCGGCAGCGGAACAGCAAACGAAAATGGGGATAAGCTAATAAGTTTCTGTAGCATTAACAACCTGGTCATTGGAGGAACACTTTTCCCACATAAGGAAATTCACAAGTTAACATGGGAATCACCAAATGGTCGGGACAGAAACCAGATAGACCACATCATGGTTAACGGCAGATGGAGACATGCATTACAAGATGTGAAGGTAAGAAGAGGTGCAGATGTGGGAAGTGATCACCATTTAGTAGTAGCAAAACTGAAAGTGAAACTAAGAAGGGCTGGACCAACTGTAACTACACAGAAAAGGTTTGACATCAGCAAATTGAAGGACCCCCTTACCAGAAAAGCTTTTGCGGCCGACATTAAGAAACGATATCAATTTGCCAAAAGCCAGGAAAAGACATTGACTGATGATATAGACCAGAATTTCAGCACCATTTCAACAATATATAAGGAAAGTAGCAAATCATGCTTAGGATTCCAGGAAAGGAAGAAGCAAGACTGGATAACACCAGAAACACTAAACACCATAAAGATGAGAAAGGAAATGAAAAGAAAGAAAACAGAAGCGAAGTCCCCCAGGTTAAAGCAACTATATAGCGAACAGTACAGCCAGCTGGACAGGGAAGTTAAACGCCAAACCCGAGCCAACAAAAGGAATTTCCTAGACGATCTTGCAAAACAGGCAAAAGAGGCAGCACTGAGAAATGAACAAAGCACTGTATACAAAATAACTAAATTCATCAGCGGAAAACAAGGTGCAAACAATATTACATTAGTAAGAGATAAGCAAGGAAATCTCATCAAGACAGCAGAGGGACAGGAAACAAGATGGGCAGAGCACTTCAGAGAAACGCTGAACAAGGAAATACCAGAGACACAATTGAATGTTCCTGAGGCTGAAAACGATCTAGATGTAAATACAGACATTCAACGAAAAGAAGAAATCATCACAGCAATCAAAGGGTTAAAGAACGGTAAAGCTCCGGGCCATGATAACTTAAATGCAGAGCTATTTAAGACAGACCCTGAGCTAGCAGCAGAACTATTAGAACCACTATTTGCACAAGTGTGGAAAACGGGGACAACACCATCAGAGTGAAAGAAAGGAATAATTGTCAAATTGCCCAAGAAGGGAGATCTTGCAGACTGCAATAATTGGAGAGGAATCACTCTTCTCTCAGTTCCCAGCAAAATACTAGGCAGGATAATTATACAGAGAATTTCAAAGGCAGTAGACTACAAACTGAGGAAAGAACAAGCAGGATTTAGAAAGAACAGAAGATGTGTAGACCATATATTCACTCTCAGGAAAATAATAGAGCAGTGCTCAGAATGGCAAAGACAGCTTTACATAAATTTTGTTGATTTTGAAAAGGCTTTTGACAGCATACATAGGGACAGTTTATGGAAAATACTGAGGGCTTATGGAATTCCAAGCTGCATAGTGTCAATCATAAAAAGCCTCTATGCCAACTTTACGTGTAGTGTTGGGCAGAGCAACCTAACCTTCGAGGTGAAGACAGGAGTACGACAGGGATGACCCTTATCAACCACTCTATTTTTAACAGTCATAGACTGGGTGATGCGCCAGACAACAGAGGGCAGTCCAAGAGGAATAAGATGGACTACATTTTCTACATTGGAAGATCTGGAATATGCAGATGACATTGCACTGCTGGCACATTCACATCAACATATCCAGGAAAAAACGGATAGACTTAATAAAATTAGCCAGCAGGTGGGCTTGAACATCAATTTAAAGAAGTCTGAGGTCATGACGCTCAATGTGAGCAACCCTGAGCCCATATCAGTAAGGAATCAGCAACTGGTACAGACAGATACCTTCACATACCTAGGAAGCATAGTAACACCAGACGGTGGGGCAGGCAAAGACATCAACATCAGAATGAAAAAGGCAAGAACAGCCTTCTTTAGCCTAAATAACATCTGGAAGTCCTCCCAATACAGCACAAGCACAAAATTAAGATTATACCAGAGTTGCGTGCTTTCTGTGCTTCTCTATGGTGCGGAATGCTCGAGAGTCACAGAGAAGGAAATGTCAAAATTGTCCTCTTTTCACACAACATGCCTAAGAAAAATTCATCGCATCTTTTGGCCGAATACCATCACCAACCAAGATCTGCTTACTCGTAGCAAGCAAGAGGACATGCACACCATCATAGCTGGCAGACGCTGGAGCTGGGTTGGTCATGTCCTCAGAAGAGACCCGGATGCCATCACAAGAACAGCTATGTTTTGGACCCCTGAAGGAAAGCGAAAGAGAGACCGACCAAAAACAACTTGGCGGAGGACTGTGGAGGCTGAGATGCAAAGAATGAACCAGAGTTGGGGCACTGTACGAAGGATGGCCACCGACCGTGCAAAGTGGAATCAATTTGTTGTTGCCCTACAAGACGCCACTAGGCGTGATGGCCACTGACTGCTTTGACGGTCGGTGGTTAAGGATCGAAGAAGAAATAAGATTTGTCTCATTAACTGTTTGCTTCTAAATTCTTTTGTCTGCATGTTTGCTTGCTCGACTGCCTGTGTGTTATCCCACTGCCTGTCGGTCGACCTAATCTATGTCTTGTCTGTCCGAGTGCCTAGTGTCTGAGCTTAAGCCTAAGCCTGTCTTAATAAGCATTTGTGTGCAACAGGTGGAACCATAGTGTCACATTCCAGGCTACCTGACTGGTTTTTAATTAGGGAAGGCACATGCAGCGAGGAAAGGAAAAAGTCATTCAACCTCTCGAAGCTGGACACAGTATAGTGAAATCTCTAACACTTCACTCTCGTAATGCAGTACATCCTGTGAGACTACCTTTAACTTTGTATTAACATCACGTGGTGCGCTTAAGCTGTCACCCACCTAAGTACGAACTGTTCTTTGATTGAATTATCTGACCAGAACCGGTATTTTCAACTTAAAAGCTGCCCAGATAATAGGAAATGTGACTTAAGTGTAGACGATATAAACAAAGGTGTTTTTACGTGACTTATTAGGGTGCTGTCATCTCGAACTTCGTAGAAAATCAACATTTCTCAGAAATTTTAGTGGTATTTGATTCAATTCGCTTACAAGTCTTTAAAGTGGAAAACAGTTCGAGGGCCTTTACAATATAAAATGTAGTGCTCTGCATTAGTATGTAAAAAGATATTGGCAATAAATGTCGTTTGTTGTGAATATTATCTTCAAATTGTTTTTTTAAAAATGCCAAGTTCAAAGTCTATATACACAGCTTTTGTCCCCTCGGCTTTCAACTTCAACCATTTATTTGTTGTTTTCGATGCAATCTACGCATTACATGCGATGGGGCAAACACTTCTTCATTCACTGTGGGAGGTTTATTTTTTTGTATAATCTTTTTTTTAATACTATTACATTGTTTTCATCATTTCTTATATTGTTGCTCATGACGAAATTTGTTAAATCTGAAATCAATCAATCAATCAATCAATCAATAAATCAATCAATCAATCAATCAATCAATCAATCTATCTATCTATCTATCTATCTATCTATCTATCTATCTATCTATCTATCTATCTATCTATCTATCTATCTATCTATCTATCTATCTATCTATCTATCTATCGATCGATCGATCGAGCGATCAGCCTCTCCCGTGGAAATAACATCTTCTACATATGAACCACTAGCGTCATCCTTGTTTCAACAGTTGCGCTAGATTCATAGTGTGCCTTAAACAGGCTACGTTATGCTTCATATTCGTTTAAGGTTGAAAACGTAAGAATCGCACACTGATTATTGTTCTTGTAGGATAGCTGTACAGAAGGTGTGTATGGCGTGCTGGTCATTTCCGTTGAAACAAGGATGACGCTAGTGGTTCATGTGACGAAGCGGGGCGACCTCTATCGATCTTTGGTTCTCTCCGGCAGTATCGGTATATTTGTGACATTGATTTCTATTAGGTCCTGCCAATTAACGCACTTTTCTTTCTTTCTTTCTTTATTTCTTTATTGATTTTTTCTACTAAGCAGCAGATATGTGATTTTATCAAATCACCGGGTAGGTGGTAAATATCACATTTAGGACATTCCTTGCAGATGTCACTGGAGTGATGATGGGTGCGCTTGTTTTGTGACAGTTTTCTTACATTTTTTACATAGCTCAATTACATGAATTGTTTGTAATTAGTTGTATTAAGTTGTGCATTTATTTACTATTAATCTCACTTCATTAGCAACGTCGTGACGTTTAATTACTTATTTACTTTCTATTTGAGCATAAAACGGCTTGTCACATAATAATGCCAGATACTTATAAAAAACTACTAATTAAACGCATACAAATAAGGATATCATTACATATCGGACAGTAAGAAATAAAGTACAATACTTAATTCGCAGAGAAAAGAAAAACTACTTTAGAAATTTAATTCAGAACAAAACTAAAACTAAAGAGATATGGAAGGCAATCAGCACTTTAGTGAACAAACGAAATTGTCCAGACCAACATACTCCCAATACGTCACTTACTTGTACAGACTTCAGCAGTCATTTTCAGGCAGACATCAACAATATAAAATGCATCATTCCGTCTCCCCCTTGTGACTTACGTAAATTACCAACTGTTGCGTCCTTTTTGGGTCCTTAACAGTAGTAAAGTAGACATGAGTCTGACTTCTGTTAAGAGGGTACGCATCAACAAATGTGGTAAGAATATATTTGTAAATTAAATTCATCGCGCACGGAAGCGCACATATTTGTGCGTAAGTAATTTTGCGTTTTGTTGCTAAACGGTAGTTGACGTAGTGAACTCCTGGGAGAGATGAAGGGCTGTGATATGCCAGACTGATGTCTGTTTTGTTCGAACCCAATGTAATGGGTTTATCTTCTGTTGAAATTGATTATATACGGCCTTCCCGACGGAAGTCATCGCCGTGATGATTTTGACAGTAAGTTCGTTGATAATAATATAAATTTATCCTACGTCTTTTCGTTATAGTGAGTCTAGTCAGTACATTCCATGGGGATTGTTAACCATTCAGTTTGGATGTACTGAAATGGATGAACTATAAAGCGAAGTCTTTTGAGATCCAGCCTATTATTATTTTTTAAGAAATTGTAGTACACAAACGTAGCTACATAGATAAAGTATTGAATCGCCGTCCTAAGGATTACGGCAAATTACTGAGAGGTCAGTCAAGTGGACTTAGGATTTTATTATGTACGGTTGGCCATGATGTCTCAAGTATAATGTTCAAATACGTCAACCAGATTGTTTACGAGGCTATTTAATAATGGAACTTTCTTTAATGAATCACATACTTCTAGTCATAATATGGATGCTTGCCCTTGAGGGGTCAACCGTTGTAAGATAAATATATATCAATCAATTCATGAATCAAGTTGCCTTATCATATATGAACATTCCTGCATTTAACCATGATGTCCTGAGATTCTAATAAGAATTTTTATGATGATGTCTTTGATCACGTCCATGCTCGTCTGTTGTACGTCGATAATAAATGTGATTTATAAAAATGAAGATCCCGACTTCAGGCTAATACCTTGACAGTTGAACTTTATGAATTAACCTTGGCCCATGATTATGTCATTCGCCTTTCTTGAAATTTGTCGGCCAATTGTGTAAGCCCGACCGAAGCTGATTGTCATTAAGTCAGCCATATCAGAACAGTGGTTACTTCAATGTGTAAAGGTCCACTACAACTTCAAGAGTAAAATTAAATCAAAAGGACCTTTACACCAACGTTCTGCGAGAACAAATGTATAAACACAATTCCACTCGACATCTCTTTTATAACAGTTAACGAAGTTATAACTTTATTTCTGGACTTAAAGATAATAACTCATCGGGACTTAATGGAATCAGTAATCGAATACTGTGCTATGCTGCACCAGCTATTAGTGATTCACTGACATACATATATAATCAATGTATCGCAAGGAGTTACTTTCCATCTGCTTTTAAAATCGCTGAAGTATACCCACTTCTCAAACCAGGTTCATCCGATAGTAGTAACCTTGGTAATTATAGGCCCATTTCTCTTATATCGTCGCTGTCCAAACTTCTGGAAAAACACATCCACAAAACAACAATACAACAGCTAGTCAATAATGACCTGTGTTACAGACGGTAATTTAACTTTAACAACATCAGCAGGACACTATTCATATACTCTAGAAAACACCGACCGTCTCCCACGACGGATGGCCACAGACTCCCCTTAACATCTCAGTATCCTTCTCTGACAAGTATGCTAACTACATTCACTTCGCATGCTTTTCTCATGTGCCCATCAACCTCGATTCACACATGAACACCCCTGAGTAATCTTCAACCATGCTGCGTGCTTCTAAACAGTGAACTTTTAAATGTAACATTCCAAGCTTGCATACTTCAATAATAAAACACTAACAGGTTACACCATTCTCTACACACACACATGTATACACGTCATGTATCTCATGACATTACACTGCTTACTAGCAAACATCAGCCCCGTACATAAAAAAACCTTAACACTTAACTTTGACTCAAAATATGACTTAACACCTGCTAATTGGCAGTCAGTCGGGGTTTAGACAAATGCATTCATGCCAAACAGCCTTAACAAAGATGATAGACGATTGGCACCTAAACATCAACAACGATAATATATGTGGAGCAATATTTGTAGACTTCAAAAATGCATTTGATATCATATCACCATCTCATACAACCTCACACAGTTAGTCAATCAACCCACGAGAGTAACAGACTCTACACTAATTGATCATATCTATACGACCTGCCCAGAAAACATTATAAAATGCAGTCACACAGACAGCATTAAGTGACCGCTATCCTATTACCTCTGCCATCACCGGTGTCAATACCTTGTCGAGGTATGGCGGCTTGCGTACCCTGATTACCCCCAGAGCTGTGCCAGCGGGAGTTTTACTCCTGGAAGGTTCTACCAAGCGGGACAGGTTTGCGTGGGCAGGGGTCAGACGAAAGCAGACACCCTGGTCCTCCAGGTTGATGGTTTTAGCATAGGGCTGACACCCCTGTCTATGTAAAAAAAAATAATGAAGTTACGGAAACAACATCAAATGAACAAACTTTGCTGCGGGATGGACATTCGGAGTCTGTGGCTCGTATGACTGTCAGTGGTGAAAGCCGAAAGGAAGCCACTGACATGAAAACGGATGTCCTGACCGCAAAACAGGATACAAGAATAGGATTTTGGAATGTCAGGACAATGTACGAGACAGGTAAACTAAGACAGGTCACGGCAGAAATGAGAAACTATAGGTTACACATTCTAGGGATAGGCGAGAGCAGATGGACAGGGGCAGGAAAAGTTAAAACAGCAACAGGAGAAACAGTACTTTACTCTGGAAGAGAGGATGGACAGCACAACGAAGGCGTAGCCATTATTTTACAGAAAGGAATAGAAAGGGCATTACTGGAATGGAAACCCATCAACAACAGACTGATAAGATTAAGATTGAGAGGTAGATTCACCAACACTACAATAATGCAATGCTACGCACCAACGAATGATAGCGATGAAGAGGTCAAGGATGAATTCTATCAACAACTGCAGAAAGAAATGGAAGACACACCTAGATATGATCTTGTTATAGTAATGGGAGACCTCAATGCGAAAGTTGGAACACACAATACATATAATGAACGAGTAATGGGGAAATGCGGCAGCGGAACAGCAAACGAAAATGGGGATAAATTAATAAGTTTCTGTAGCATTAACAACCTGGTCATTGGAGGAACACTTTTCCCACATAAAGAAATTCACAAATTAACATGGGAATCACCAAATGGCCGGGACAGAAACCAGATAGACCACATCATTATTAACGGTATATGGAGACATGCATTACAAGATGTGAAGGTAAGAAGAGGTGCAGATGTGGGAAGTGATCACCATTTAGTAGTAGCAAAACTGAAAGTGAAACTAAGAAGGGCTGGACCAATTGTAACTACACAGAAAAGGTTTGACATCAGAAAATTGAAGGACCCCCTTACCAGAAAAGCCTTTGCGGCTGACATAAAGAAACATTATCAATTTGCCAAAAGTCAGGAAAAGACATTGACTGATGATATAGACCAGAAATTCAACACTATTTCAACAATATATAAGGAAAGCAGCAAATTATGCTTGGGATTCCAGGAAAGGAAGAAGCAAGACTGGATAACATTAAACACTATAACACTGAGAAAGGAAATGAAAAGAAAGAAAACAGAAGCGAAGTCCCCCAGGTTAAAGCAACTATATAGCGAATAGTACAGTCAGCTGGACAAGGAAGTTAAACGCCAAACTCGAGCCAACAAAAGGAATTTCCTAGACGATCTTGCAAGACAGGCAGAAGAGGCAGCACTGAGAAATGAACAATGCACAGTATACAAAAAAACTAAATTCATCAGCGGAAAACGAGGTGCAAACAATATTACATTAGTAAGAGATAAGCAAGGAAATCTCATCACGAACGCAGAGGGACAGGAAACAAGATGGGCAGAGCACTTCAGAGAAACTCCGAACAGGGAACCACCAGAGACACAATTTAATGTTCCTGAGGCTCAAAACGATCTAGATGTAAATACAGACATTCCAAGAAAAGAAGAAATCATCACAGCAATCAAAGGGTTAAAGAACGGAAAAGCTCCTGGCCATGATAACTTAAATGCAGAGCTATTTAAGACAGACCCTGAGCTAGCAGCAGAACTATTAGAACCACTATTTGCACAAGTGTGGAAAACGGGGACAACACCATCAGAGTGGAAGAAAGGAATAATTGTCAAATTGCCCAAGAAGGGAGATCTTGCAGACTGCAATAATTGGAGAGGAATCACTCTTCTCTCAGTTCCCAGCAAAATACTAGGCAGGATAATTATACAGAGAATTTCAAAAGCAGTAGACCACAAACTGAGGAAAGAACAAGCAGGATTTAGAAAGAACAGAAGATGTGTAGATCATATATTCACTCTCAGGAACATTATAGAGCAGTGCTCAGAATGGCAAAGACAGCTGTACATTAACTTCGTTGATTTTGAAAAGGCTTTTGACAGCATACATAGGGACAGTTTATGGAAAATACTGAGGGCTTATGGAATTCCAAGCTGCATAGTGTCAATCATAAAAAAGCCTCTATGCCAACTTTACGTGTAGTGTTGGGCAGAGCAACCTAACCTTTGAGGTGAAGACAGGAGTACGACAGGGATGACCCTTATCAACCACTCTATTTTTAACAGTCATAGACTGGGTGATGCGCCAGACAACAGAGGGCAGTCCAAGAGGAATAAGATGGACTACATTTTCTACATTGGAAGATCTGGAATATGCAGATGACATTGCACTACTAGCACATTCACATCAACACATCCAGGAAAAAAACGGATAGACTTAATAAGTTTAGCCAGCAGGTGGGCTTGAACATCAATTTAAAGAAGTCAGAGGTCATGACGCTCAATTTGAGCAACCCTGAGCCCATATCAGTAAGGAATCAGCAACTGGTACAGACAGACACCTTCACATACCTAGGATGCATAGTAACACCAGATGGCGGGGCAGGCAAAGACATCAACATCAGAATGAATAAGGCAAGTGTAGTGGTTTTGATGGTATTGTATGATGGTGATATTACTAAGTGTGATGTATGAGGTCAGCTGTGAAGGCTCCTGAGATAAAATGTAGCTGTGAATTTTCAGAAGGCCTTTCTTGCTACCACTACGACCTCACACCTATCTTTTTTTCTAATGAATGTGGCTACGTTAAAATCTAGGGTACTGAATGTAATGTGTTGTATTGACATATACAAACACACACACACAGATATTAAATAATATAATATTATCAATAAAATTTAGAACACAATGAACTAAATTCAGCTGGTGAAATTTTAGAAAGTAAATCTTTTTTTAAATTTATTTGTTCTGAACCAAGGTTTTATTTTGGCCAGGACATATGAAAGATTTTGGAATTTATGAGTGAATGGCATGAATAAATGACATGATAAATAAAAGGTGTGTACGTATATAATTTTCACGAGTAGTTATTATTTCTACAGTTCATAGTTTTATTTTCCCTGGGAGAACGATGAATAGATGTGCTGTTGGGGTGGCTTCATCCCTCCCTGTCTAAGCCTACCAAACATTGTCCATTAATGATGGAAGAAAATGGGATGTTTTAGTAGTAATTCACTTTGGGTGCTATGTCTATGAAGTTGGTGTAAATCCAGCAGACCAGCCTGCTTACGTAACTTTGAAAGAGTAGTTCTGGTGCTGGAATCTGGTGGCCCCACCTCTCCGTGCTTGGGGGCAATATATCGGGTGGCCCCACCTCTCCGGGCTTGGGGGCAATACAAGGCTGTTCTGCCGAGATGCGACACTGCACGGGTCCTCACTGTCAATTATTTACCCAGCATTTGACACCACCTTTTGGTGTCAACATAAAAAAACTCACAGCTCTGAAATAAAGTATTGGTTTAGGTTCAGAACCTTACCTAAGGAGCCACTTCTACACGTAACAATTTACAATAACACCATTTAGACAGGGTCAGATCTCTCTGACCATACAACACATCTTACCAAGTTGGTTTCCCATAGGATAAGTTCTCCCAGACTACATATTCCGAAATATGTTTATTAGCTTCTTGCCCTAGGATAGGATAGGTGATATGTTCCACTGATCTCAACACTTGATCTGTCCTTCCTATTCCTTGCTGGAGTTTATATATATTGTTTGTCCCTAGACCCTGAACTAGGGCGGGGGGTCTAGAGCAAATCCTTACTTGTTGTAAGGCTAGATTTCGATATGGCAGTATCAAATCACTCGAACATGAAACAATATTCAAAATATACAAAGAAATAATTTCAATCTGACCAGATTATGAATAAAGAACACAGAAATGCTAGCAAAACTCAGCTGAGCTGCTGGCTATAGTATGGCGTTCCTGAACTTATTTCTATTTACTTCATTTGAAATCACCACACTTAAAATTTACTGTGTCTATCACTGGACAACTATTGAGGAATGGCAAAAAAGCTCGTCTGAGCGCGGATAATATGATTGTCTGTGGCCAATCAATGCCTTGGTTTTTTTTAAATTCAAATTTCCTACACTAAAGTCATTTCAGTCATGCTTCAGTCAAGTATGGATTTTTATCTGTTAGTCCGTCCGTCTCTACTTGCGTTTTCACAAAAAACGTACTTGGTTTTTGAACCAACCTATCCGTCCCCTCTACAAATTTGCCTGAAAAGTTATTTTTAGCCACAGCTCCCACCAATAACCCTTCTCTTTCATTCTAACTAGATTTGAACACTTGCGTCTCAAGGTCGCGATTTTTGTGCAAATTAGTGACATGTTTGATTCAATGCAGTCTTTCTCTGATGTGAACAACACAGTCTTTTGTCAATGTCTTCATTATTATCTATCCGTCTGTATAAATAAAAGCATATTATTTCACTGCTCAGAATGGGCCATCCGGCCAGCTAATTTTTATATTCCTAACATTAATATTAAGAAAAAGTTACTTTTTAAATTTTGTAATATTTCAAGCATCTGCGTTTGCCGCTGAATTCAAATAAAAGGCTTGGTATCGCAAAAGCGTCCAATAAATGACTGTGGCGTATCATATCCAAGGTCACTTCTGTCGATTTCCTTACTTTATGTCAACTTGGGGAACGTGACTTTTTCCTTTCCCCCCCCCCCCCTCCCCCCAATTGCGTCTCCTTAGCCTTGCTAGTCTCACGCAATTTTTCAGTCATATTTTTTTCCTTTTGATCCGCCGTTCTCATCCCGTTCAAATGGTAACCGTTTTGATTTCCCGTCTAGCAAGTCAATTTTTATGGAGGGTAGTGACCCGCGGCGTGGGCGATCATGCCTTCTAGTAACTTACGCATTCTTTTTATCCCTACATTTTATCCTTTGGAGATATTTTTACGTTGTATCACTGTTAATTTTGTGACAGCAAGAACAGCCTTTTTTAGCCTAAACAACATCTGGAAGTCCTCTCAATAGAGCACAAGCACAATATTAAGATTATATCGGAGCTGTGTGCTTTCTGTGCTTCTCTATGGTGCAGAATGCTGGAGAGTTACAGAGAAGGAAATGTCGAAATTGTCCTCTTTTCACACAACATGCCTAAGAAAAATTCACCGAATCTTTTGGCCGAATACCATCACCAACCAAGATCTGCTTAATCGGAGCAAGCAAGAGGACATGCACACCATCATAGCTGGCAGACGCTGGAGCTGGGTTGGCCATGTCCTCAGAAGAGACCCCGATGCCATCACAAGAACAGCTATGCTTTGGACCCCTGAAGGAAAACGAAAGAGAGGCCGACCAAAAACAACCTGGCGGAGGACTGTGGAGGCTGAGATGCAAAGAATGAACCAGAGTTGGGGCACTGTACGAAGGATGGCCGCCGACCGAGCAAAGTGGAATCAATTTGTTGTTGCCTTACAAGACGCCACTAGGCGTGATGGCCACTGACTGCTTTGACGGTCGGCGGCTAAGGATCAAAGAAGAAGAATCCTATTTCCTGTACGTTGACGAGAAAGGGGTTCAAAGCACCTAAAACGGAACACATCACAGTCCATTACAGGAATTTCAAAAATTTTAACCTTCAGTTATTCCTGCAAGACCTACAAATATCCCCTCTCTCATACGTGTACCAACTTCCGCATCCAGAAGAAGCCATAACACACTGGACACAAACTTTCAACAACATATTCGACAAACATGTTCCTATAAAGCAGGTTCGTGTCAAAAACATCAGAAAGACCCCATGGATAACAAACGAAATATTATATACAATGAAAGAGCGGGACGAAGCACATAAGCTCAAAGATTTCAACAGGTATCGGATGCTAAGAAACAAAGTACAATACCTCATTCGTCAGGAAAAGAAACTACATTTCAGAAAGATGATTCAAGACAAAGCAAACAGCAAAGAAGTCTGGTCAGCCATTAGAACACTAACGCACACATCAAAGTCACTAAACTCTTTACCAAAAAGCTGCTCCTTCACGGCAACTCATGTTAGCAACCACTTCAAAACAGAAATTACCCATCTCAAGTCGACACTAAAGACAATGGACTGCGATATTAGTAAATTGACAGCCTTCTGCAACACTGAACACACCATAACAGATCTAAGACATTCCTTTTCTAACTGTAGAAGTTCTCAAATATATCTTGGCATTAAAAACAACAATTCATCTGGGCTTGATAGTATCAGCAATAAGATTCTACGTTACGCTGCACCCATCATTTGCGATTCCTATGTGTACAACCAATGTATTGCACACAACTACTTCCCCGCAGCATTTAAATCTGCCAAAGTGTATCCTCTCTATAAATCTGGCTCACATAGCGATCCCAACAGTTACAGACCAATATCACTTCTATCATCTTTGTCAAAACCACTAGAGAAACACATCGAAAACACCACATTTCAACACTTAACAACAAACAAATTGCTCATTGATAGCCAGTCAGGTTTCAGACCCATTCATTCCAGTCACACAACTCTCCTTCTTCCATACATATGGAAGGAGACATGTGAAGAAATACTGGGGAAAAGGGAACGACAACAAAAAGCATGGATAACAACAGAAACCATCAATAAGATAAAAGACAGAAAAAACCAGAAAGCAGATTTAAACACGAGCAAAACCAGAAGTTCCAAAGCCAAGGCTCAAGAAGTGTACACAGAAGCAAACAAAGAAGTAAAAAGAAGTATCAAAAGAGACAAGAGGAAGTATATTGAGGAGTTGGCAAGAGAGGCAGAAGATGCTGCAACCAAAGGAAATATGAGAGGACTGCATAGCAGCACAAAGATGCTAACAGGGAAATACAAGCAAACAAGTTGCCTCATAAAAGACAAGAATAGAAAACTGCTCAGCAATATACAAGAGCAAATGAAGAGGTGGACAGAATATTTTGAGGACCTTCTCAATAGACCAGCTCCACAAAACCCCCGGACATCCAGCCAGCAGAAGAAGAGCTACAAATTAACGGTGAAAGACCAACGAAGGAAGAAATAAAGAAAGCCATAAAGCTTCTAAGAGATGGAAAAGCGTCTGGACCTGATGGCATTCCAGCAGAGGCCATCAAAGCAGATATCGACACGGCTACAGAGATGTTATATAAATTACTTGGTAAAGTCTGGGAAAAGGAAGAGATACCAGCAGAATGGAAGGAAGGATATCTGGTTAAGTTGCCTAAGAAGGGAAATTTACAAGAGTGCACAAATTATAGAGGAATAATGTTACTATCAGTGCCAGTAAAAGTATTAAACAGGATTATCATTGAGAGATTAAAAGAGTCCATAGACAAGAAACTGAGAGATGAACAAGCAGGTTTTCGACAAAATAGATCATGTGCAGACCAGATACCCACTTTGAGAATAATAGTTGAACAAAGTCTGGAATGGAATTCACCACTATACATCGGATTCGTGGACTACGAAAAGGAATTTGACAGTGTAGACAGAGAATGACTTTGGAAATTGATGAGGCATTATGGAGTTCCCCTGAAGATCATTAATTTAATAAAGAAAACATATGAAGACATGACATGCAGAGTTCTTCACGAAGGACAGCTTACAGAACCGTTTGGGATAAGAATAGGAGTGCGACAGGGATCCCTCTTGTCTCCATTTCTTTTCTTACTAGCAATAGACTGGGTTATGAGATCATCGACCTCACACAACAGAAATGGAATCCAGTGGACTCTGACTAAGCAGTTGGATGATCTGGATTTTGCTGATGACTTGGCTCTTCTGTCCCATAACTGTAATCAGATGCAGGACAAATTGAAAACACTCGATGAGAGGTCACAGCAATTGGGTCTGAAAATACACAGGGAAAAGACAAAGATAATGAGAATAAATGCAGGTAATGATAACAGGGTTGAACTTGAAGAAACACCAATACAAGATGTAGAATCGTACACATATCTTGGCAGTAATATAGACAAAGTTGGAGGGACAGACAGCGATATCAAAATAAGAATACAAAAGGCAAGAGGAGCTTTCATTGCATTGGGAAATATATGGAGATCAAGAGAAATCAGATCCAACACGAAAATAAGAGTCTTCAACTCAAATGTGAAGTGAGTCCTATTGTATGGCTCTGAGACATGGAGTACAACAAAAACAACAACCAAAAAGATACAGACTTTCATTAATGGGTGCTTGCGTAGAATAGAGGGATTAAAATGGTATGACAAGGTTACCAACGTGGAACTGAGGACAAGAACTAGACAAGTGCCAGTGGAACAAGAGATGAGAAGAAGACGATGGCGATGGATTGGACACACACTGAGGAGACCTGTTGATAGCATTACAAGGCAGTCCTTGTTCTGGAACCCCCAGGGCAAGAGAGGCAGAGGTAGACCAAGAAGCACATGAAGAAGAGAGCTGGAAACAACAGAGGGGGAAATGATGAGGAGAACGTGGAAAGAACTTGAGATGATGGCACGTGACAGGAGGACTTGGCATGTGTTTGTTGAAGGCCTATGCTCCTTTGGGAGTGGAGGGTTATGAATGAATGGCACAGCTCTCACCAAAATGGCAGACAACTGGCCGTCGAACGTAAATGATGGAAAATTAGGTGGTGCTGATTTTGTTTGTTAAAAAAAAGCATTTGACATTATTGACCACACTATCTTGGTTCAAAAGTTGGAAACCCTTATGATAGGCCCTAATCCACTAAATATCATCAAACTATTCCAGGCAGATTGACAACAGTTAGTGCTTCACTACAACTCGAATTCAGATTTCTCGAAGATAGATACAGGAGTACCGCAGGGTTCTATTCTTGGGCCCCTACTCTTCGCAATGTTCATCAACGACCTGCCACTACATCTAATGCATTCAACATGTGACCTCTTTGCTGATGATTGTACTAACTACACTAGTGACAATGACTGAAATGACTCTTCAAAGCGATGTAGACAATCTAACAAAATGGAGTAATACAAATCTTATGCCAGTAAACACAGCAAAAACGAAATCTATGTTGATTACCACCAGACAGAAACTCCTAAACTGCCCCACAAAGTCGCTACAGCTGCACGCGGAATCAATAAAACGGTACCCTTGTAGACGGGAGGGAAACGGAGATATAAAAAAGGAAAAATATGACTGAACACGTGTTTGAATCTAGAACGGCAAAAAGACGCAATTGGTAGTAAAAGAAAAAAATTCACGTCACTAGTTGACAGACACAAAGTAAGGAAATGGACAGAAAAGACCTTAGCTCTTATTCGAAACAGTCATTTCTTGGACGTTTTACGATACTTGGTCGTTTTGTTTGAATTCAGCGGCAAACGCGTGGAGAAGGTTCGCGAACAAATTTCAAAAAAATACCCTTGAGAAAAAATATGTTTTTTCTTAATAATAGAGTTATGAATATAAAACCTAGCTAGTTTGATAGCCCATCTTAAGCAGAGAAATAATATACTTTAAATTATACAGACGGATAGATAACAAGGAAGATATTGACAAAAGACTGTATTGTTCATATCAGACTAGCGACTGTACTGTTCATACTTTCACTAAAGTTTCAAATTTTCGTCCTTGAGACACGCAAATGCAAAAATCAAGCTGTAATGAAAGAGAGGGGGAAGGTGGAGAATTGTGGCTAAAAATAACTTAGGAGGCAGATTTGTGTAGGGTATTGCATGTAGAACCAAGTGTGTTTTTGTGAAAAACCAAGTAGAGACAGACGGACTAACAGACAATAATACATACTTGACTGAGATCTGACTGAAATTTCGACTTTTGGGTGGCAGATTTGAAAAAGTTAGGGGGAAAGTCTATGATTGGACAAATGTAATCATATTAGCGGGACAGAGATGCGCATTTTTGCCATTTGATACAATTCTGTCCAGGGACACAGTCGATTATTGCCTGTGGTGTTTTTCCCAGAAGATATTACATACATTTAGTGGGACGCCATCATATAGCCAGCAGCTCAGCTGAGTTTTGCTAGCAATTAACTGTGTTCTCAATTCTGAATTCTGAATTGTGAGTTTCTGTTGTGGCACTAATGTAGTGCCACATAAGTAATCAAGGTTACACAAGCAGATGTGTGTGCAGCCAAACAGTGTGTCGGTGCAGTCTACCATTGTATTCTAGCTACCGAGAGGAGTGGGCCACCTGAATCCAGCATCAGATCTTCGCAGACAAGATGAGTGATTAGTGGCCTGCTGAGGATTCACCATACTCCTAAGGATTTTATAAATATTTCCCCATCATAAATATACTGAATTTTGGGAAAGATAACATTTATTACAGTTTATAAGACAATGGACAAAGCTTGTTCTAGTCACAGAGTGGGTGTGATGACACCACCCCAACTGCACATCCAGTAATAGTTTCCCAGAGACACTATAAATATAATTAATATTAACCAGCCTTATAAAATACTTATGTACACACATTCCATTTTATTATGCCATATATTTATGCATTCCATTTATAACTCCATAACATTTCATATGTTCTGACCAAAATAAAACATTGGTTCAGAACAAATAAATTTAAAGAAAATTTTAATATTTAAACTAAAACAGCCTGAGTTAGTTCAGTGTGTTATAGAATTTTATTAATATTATTACACTTATTAATTATCTGTGTGTGTTTGTATATTCTACTACAACACATTACATTTCAGTACCCTAGACTTTTAACGTAGCTACATTCATAATAGTAAAAGAGATATGTTTGAGGTCGTAAGTGGTAGCAAGAAGGGCCTTCTGTAATTCAAATCTACATTTATCTCAGGAGCCTTCACAGCTGACCTCATACATTACACTAGGTAACACAACAACCATACAGTACCATCAAAAACCACTACAACAAAGTTCTAGGGATCACGATTGACTAGCATTTAACGTGGAACTCCCATGTACGGAATTTAATCAAACACTTAGCTCAAAAGACGTACCAGCTAGCCAAAATAAAACACTTCTTAGACGCAGACACTAGACTATTGTTCTACACCTCACATATAAAGACACATCTAGATTACTACTCTACACTCTGGGATCGTTGCCCTGCTTCCACCTCAAAGAGACTGCACTCCCTGCGTAAAATAGCAGTACGTCTGATCACCGATAATCGCATGACACCACACACAAGGACACGAAAAGAACCTAAAACACTGTCCCTAAAAAACGTCTTTACCAACAGGCTGATCACCCGTTTGCCAGTCACTTCGATTACGGAAACAACAGCAGATGGATTGATTTGCCGTTGCCCTAAAGACGCCAATAGGCGTGATGGGAAACAATGGCAAAGAAAACCTATCTGCTGTTGCCCTAAGACGCCACTAGGCGTAATGGCCACTGACTGCTTTGACGGTCGGTGGCTAAGGACGGAAGAAGAAGAAAAAACGTCTTCTCTACAACAAAGCCAAGCTGACTCACACAGTTCTATCTAACAATGCCCCGCCGTACCTACGATCATTGTTTCAAACCAGTAGAAGAGAGGGACAACAATTATATCAGTTACGACTGCCCAAACCTAGGATCGACCTGTTCAAAAAGAGTCTAGCCTACTCTGGAGCCTACTTATGGCCTTCCACACCACCTAAAAAGTCTACCCACACAATATTCATTTAGCAAAGCACTTTTCAAACACTTCCTCAACACTGATTATCTACCCCCATAGAAACATCCATAGGTCAACATTTCTTTTCCTCTTCCGCTCTTTTTGTGTGTGAATAAATTGCTTTATATCCATGTAATATTATTATATAATATAATGTATGTGAGAATGTACCCGCATACCACTGTACTTTCGAAATGTGAATGTTTTCGTTTGCTTAAATGGGATGATGTGTATGAGAATAAGCAGATACAACTTATTTTTTTTTTAACTGCTCAAAGACTTTACCAGCCACAGAAGTGAGTAAGAAAGTGTTATTATTATTATGTCATTTTCCACCAAAAATGTACGGATATAAGCGAGAATGTGTTTATGTAATTTTTGTCTTGATGATTGATGACACATTTTTAAAAAAACAGATTAATTGTAGACGGTTTGACCTCGTGAGTGGGTGACGGTATACAGAATTTATTTATTTTTATTTATTTATTGTTTTGTTTATTTATTTTATTATTTATTTATTGTTTTGTTTATTTTATTGTATTTTATTATTTATTTTTTTTTCCCAATTTCCATCTTGTTTGTATAAAAAAAAACCTACTAATTTTTTTATTATGATTGCATACTGTAAATGAATGCTGTTAAGTTAACTTTATAATGTTGCATGTGTTTAAATTATTGCTTAAAGCATCATGTGGGAATGAAAGGATATAATATGCAGGATTAATGAGAGTGGAAGGGCAGAATGTTAGACGGGCCTGCGCGACCAATTCTTTACCCTTCGAAAACAAAGTTCGTTCGTTTGTTCGTTACAGCTGATTAGTAGCTCCTCATCTGCTGGCTGGATGTCTGGGGGTTTAGTTGGAGCTGGTCTATTGAGAAGTTCCTCAAAATATTCTGTCCATCTCTTCATTTGTTCTTGTATATTACTAAGCAATTTTCCATTCTTATCTTTAATGAGGTCATTTGCTTGCTTATATTTCCCTGTTAGCTTCTTTGTGTTGTTGTACAGGTCCCTTGTATTTCCTTTGGCTGCAGCTTCCTCTGCTTCCCTTGCCAACTCTTCAATATACTTCCTCTTGTCTCTTTTGATGTTTCTTCTTACTTCTTTGTTTGCTTTTATGAACACTTCATGAGCCTTGGCTATGGAGCTTCTGGTTTTGCTTCTGTTTAAATCTGCTTTCTTGTTTTTCCTGTCTTCTATCTTACTAATGGTTTCTGTTGTTATCCATGTTCTCTTTTTTCCATTACTTCTTAAACCTCATCATCATCATCATCAATATCATCAATATCATCATCATCATCATCATCATCATCATCATCATCATCATCATCATCATCATCATCATCATCATCATCATCATCATCATCATCATCATCATCATCATCATCATCATCATCATCATCATCAATCTCCTCTGTGCGGTCCATATGAAGGATGGATCCACAATCATAGCTGGCCCCCTGTCTGGAAGCCCGTGTCAACATACATGCTCTTGCAGACGGGGTTTCTATAGCAACTTGTCATACATGATGAAGTGTCATTTATACGGAAAATACATATTAGTTGTCGCTTACCATGTCTGAACTAGCAGGAGCCATATTCCAATATGCTACAGTACTGGGCTATTATATTCAAACATTGAAATAAGGACATTTTATTCACCCTAATTTTTCCTTCAAAGAGAGAGTTGAAACCGCGTCTAAAATACTACGTTCTGCCTGGTCGGCTCAGTGCGTACGTCTCTCACAGAGATTGGAAGGCGACTTGGGCAGGCTTCCTTGGAATGTTCTGATGCTACACTCTGCTGATCAACGATTGGTACCTGAAACATTTTAACTAATGTTGATACATTGTTTTTTACAAATTAAATAATGTTTACTTGAACTATCAAATAATAAATATTTTATCCAGTACATTCTACACCTAATTGCTAACTCGGAGCCATCAAGTAGACACTTGCGCACCATAATAGCTGGTAGACACTGGAATTGGGTTTGCCACATCGTCAGAAGAGACCCTGACAACATCACCAGAAGAGACCATGACACCATCACCAGAAGAGACCATGACTCCATCACCAGAAGAGACCATGACACCATCACCAGAAGAGACCATGACACCATCACCAGAAGAGACCATGACACCATCACCAGAAGAGACCCTGACACCATCACCAGAAGAGACCATGACACCATCACCAGACGAGACCATGACACCATCACCAGAAGAGACTCTGACACCATCACCAGAAGAGACCATGACACCATCACCAGAAGAGACCAAGACACCATCACCAGAAGAGAGTCTGACACCATCACCAGAAGAAACCCTGACACCATCACCATAAGAGACCCTGACGTCATCACCAGAACTACCATGCTATGGACTACAGAAGGAAAGCGAAAGCAAGGACGGTCAAAAGCCATCTGGTGGAGGAAGGTGGAAGCAGATACGCTAAGCCTGAACCAGAGCTGGGGCACCGCACGATAGATCACAGCCTACCGAGCAAAGTGGAGACAGTTTGTTGTTGCCCTTGAAGACGCCACAAGACCCGATGGTCATTGACTGCTTTGTTTGTCAGCGGCCAAGGACAGCAGAAGAAGAAGCAGATAAATTCTACAACTAAACTAGCCAAAGATACAGTAAATATTTTTAAACGTAAATTTTATTTGTTTTTAATTCTTCATAAATGGAACTCGACACAGTTAATCCCGTGCAATTTCCACTTTTCACCGTCATTTTTGTGAAACACCAACTGGTGCGGAATACAATGTTTAGAGTGCTCTAGGGTGCATACAAAATCCAGGTAATCTCTAGCAGTGGTGTTTTTATATCACAGAGCGCTTCAGTTAAACGCATTGGTAAAATATGGCGTATGCAAGTTGTGAAGGGTGGCATGTGCGTGTATACGGGGTCTTTGGAATGAGTAATTGGATGTAAGCGAACGTATACTATACGAATATCATTTCTGTGATATGCGTCTTTGCAGACAAAATAATATTTGAGTGTTCTAGTATCTGGACAGGAGTACTCATGTGTTTTATTGGCAATCAGTATGCAGTGATCAAGCATTGTGCATCAGTTTGTGATGTTCCTTATGAATCTGGAGATAGAATATTAAATGTTTATGGACCGTCCGGATAATATTCAGTTATGATTGTTGTATTGTTGAGAGTTACTGTTGTGACAGATAAAGGAACGAATAACGAAAATCAGATATATGAAAGTCTAGATAGAGTCGAAAAAGGGGATGCGCGAATAAGAATGTGCATGAGACGGGGAATCGCAAAAGGGGTGAACGGAAATGCCGTGAGGCACGCTTTCCAGCTAGAGTCAGAAGCGTGAGTTAGACAGTGCAGGTCGCACATACCCGAGAGAGACAAAGGTAGCCATGTTGAAGGCAATAGTCAAGTAGAATGTGTTTTGAAAATTCTCAGGGAAGGAGACTAGATTACGTGGTGATTAACCCAACGTATTTGACAATGAGAATTCTTGTCTAGGAAGGAAGAACAGTGGTGTGAGTAAGATTCTATTCAGAATGGAAAAAGGTACGTAGTGTGAAATTTATTACATCTATACAATAGTCCTATTCTTCATCTATAGAGGGGAAAAGAACAACCCCGTAGGCGTCCGGTATTACATAGATAATCAGAACATATAACAATAGACAGAGATTTGTTATGAAGAAAGAACAGAGGTAGATACTGATAGCACCTGAACAACCATTTTGGTTATACGCTATAATGTGTACTGGGGAAATGCGGCAGCGGAACAGCAAACGAAAATGGGGATAAATTAATACGTTTCTGTAGCATTAACAACCTGGTCATTGGAGGAACACTTTTCCAACACAAGGAAATTTACAAATTAACATGGGAATCACCAAATGGTCGGGACAGAAACCAAATCGACCACATCACGATTAATGGTAGATTGCAAGATGTGAGGGTAAGAAGAGGTGCAGATGTGGGAAGTGATCACCATTTAGTAGTAGCAAAACTGAAAGTGAAACTAAGAAGGGTTGGACCAACTGTAACTACACAGAAAATGCTTGACATCAGCAAATTGAAGGACCCCCTTACCAGAAAAGCTTTTGCGGCAGATATAAAGAAACGATATCAATTTGCCAAAAGTCAGGAAAAGACATTGACTGATGATATAGACCAGAATTTCAACACCATTTCAACAATATATAAGGAAAGCAGCAAATCATGCTTGGGATTCCAGGAAAGGAAGAAGCAAGACTGGATAACACCAGAAACTTTAAACACCATAACGATGAGAAAGGAAATGAAAAGAAAGAAAACAGAAGTGAAGTCCCCCAGGTTAAAGCAACTATATAGCTAACAGTACAGTCAGCTGGACAAGGAAGTTAAACGCGAAACCCGAGCCAACAAAAGGAATTTCCTAGACGATCTTGCAAGACAGGCAGAAGAGGCAGCACTGAGAAATGAACAAAGCTCAGTATACAAAATATCTAAATTCATCAGCGGAAAACGAGGTGCAAACAACATTACATTAGTAAGAGATAAGCAAGGAAATCTCATCACGACAGCAAAGGAACAGGAAACAATGGGCAGAGCACTTCATAGAAACTCTGAACAAGGAACAACCAGACACCATTGAATGTTCCTGAGGCTGAAAACGATCTAGATGTAAATACAGACATTCCACGAAAAGAAGAAATCATCTCAGCAATCAAAGGGTTAAAGAATGGAAAAGCTCCTGGCCATGATAACTTAAATGCAGAGCTATTTAAGACAGACCCTGAGCTAGCAGCAGAACTATTAGAACCACTGTTTGCACAAGTCTGGAAAACAGGGACAACACCAACGGAGTGGAACAAAGGAATAATTGTCAAATTGCCCAAGAAGGGAGATCTTGCAGACTGCAATAATTGGAGAGGAATCACTCTTCTCTCAGTTCCCAGCAAAATACTAGGCAGGATAATTATACAGAGAATTTCAAAAGCAGTAGACCACAAACTGAGGAAAGAACAAGCAGGATTTAGAAAGAACAGAAGATGTGTAGATCATATATTTACCCTCAGGAACGTTATAGAGCAGTGCTCAGAATGGCAAAGACAGCTGTACATTAATTTCGTTGATTTTGAAAAGGCTCTTGACAGTATACATAGGGACAGTTTATGGAAAATACTGAGGGCTTATGGAATTCCAAGCTGCATAGTGTCAATCATAAAAAGCCTCTATGCCAACTTTACGTGTAGCGTGGGGCAGAGCAACCTAACCTTTGAGGTGAAGACAGGAGTACGACAGGGATGCCCCTTATCAACAACTCTATTTTTAACAGTCATAGACTGGGTGATGCGCCAGACAACAGAGGGTAGTCCAAGAGAAATAAGATGGACTACATTTTCTACATTGAAAGATCTGGAATATGCAGATGACATTGCCCTACTAGCACATTCACATCAACACATCCAAGAAAAAAACGGATAGACTTAATAAGTGTCACAACCAATAATATTGTGGATTTATAATAGCAATCACTACTAATACTTATAGGCTCGCTCTCCAGAAGCATGACCACAACATATAATGGCTGACACAGAAAGATTAACTCTTTCTACAGGTACTTTCCCTTTAATAAATAACTGCACACAATACCGCCACATGCGGCTAACAAACATATGAAATACGTAAATCTATGCCAGAGAAAACCTGCCTGAATAACTGTAACTATTAGCCTCATACAACACAGTATGTCGGCCCTGTATAAACAAAGTACTGATTACCGCCCACCATAGCGGCCATCATCTATGACAGTGAAAATGCTCAGACATAAGCCAATTCTAATTTGCGGAACATATAAACTGCCACTAGATAATACAACACATTTAGCATTACACAATATAATCCAATGAATCCGCTTACTTACTTACTTACTTAGTCGTTCCCCTTCTACCGTGAGGTGTAGAGGTTTGGAAGAGAGAGCGCCAGACCATTCTATCAGCTGTCTTCTTCCTGGCCTGGTTCCATTCTAGTCCTCTGTCCTTCAAAGATTGTCTAATGTTGTCCTCCCAGCGGACTCTGGGTCGTCCTGGAGGTCTGGATCCCTGGCTCTTTGTTTCCCATGCTTGTCGTGGTAGCCGATCTTCTCCCATTCTGCAGACATGGCCAAACCATCTTAGTTGGGACTGTTCTATTTGGGTCTGCAGCGGGTGGGATTTTAGGCCTTGACGGATCGTCTGGTTGCGGACCATGTCTCTTCTTGTTACTTCAACCACTTACCTCAGATACCTCATTTCTGAGGTTTGGATCTGGCTTTTGTGGGTTGTAGTCATTGCCCACGACTCGCATCCATATGTCAAGACTGGGACATAGGGGGAGCGGTATACAGCCATCTTCGTTTTCTTACCAACCTTTTTCTTGCTGAGGAATCCTCGATTTATGGCCTGAAAAAGTCTCCCAGCCGCTGCTTTTCGAGTGGCCAACTCTTCTTTGATGCCTCCCTTTCGGTCTATAATAGCTCCGAGATATTTAAAGTGGTCGACCTGCTCCAGGACCCGTTCTCCCAACTTAATCTGGTGTTTTCCCTCCTCTCGTGATATCACCATGGATTTTGTTTTAGAGCTGCTTATGACCATCCCTCTCTTCTCCAGCTCCTCCTTCCAGACTTGCAGGTTGGATTGGAGATGTGCCTCTGATTTAGCAATCAGGGCAACATCATCAGCAAACGCCAGCTCCGAAATATAGACCTGTCTCATCTTCCAGTACCCCACTGAATACTTTCTTGTTCTCTCCTTACATGCCTTGATGACATCGTCCATAAGCAGTATGAAGAGGTAAGGTGATAGGATATCACCTTGTCTTACACCAGTGGTGGTCCTGAACTCTTCTGACTTATGGTTTGCTGTCCTCACATAATTTCTGCAAAACTTGTAGAAGCTCTGTATAGCATGAATCAGAGGTGCTGGAATATTCTTCCTTGCCAAACAGTCCCAAAGTTTGCTCCAGGGGACCCTGTCGAACGCCTTTTCCAGATCTATGAAACAAAGATGGATCTCACTCTTATACTCAAGGGCCTTTTCACTCAGCTGTCTGAGTGTGAAGATTAGGTCTTGAGTACTTCGGTTTGCTCGGAATCCGCACTGGACCTCATCCAATTGTGGCTCAGCTAGGCGTCGGAGTCTCTGCTCTAGGATTCTAGAGTAGATTTTACCAGGGACACTGAGAAGGGATATGCCTCTATGGTTTCCACACTGTCGATTGTCACCCTTTTTGAAAATTGGTGTTATGATGGCAATCTCCCAATCCTTTGGTATGGTCTTGTTGCACCATGCTGCCTGTAGGACCCTTAAGAGTAATAGGTCGCCTGATGCTCCCATGTACTTAACCATTTCTTGTGTTATACCATCATGCCCTGCTGCTTTGCCCATCTTGATTTTCTCCAGTGCTGCCTTCAGTTCTTCCATCTTTATATCATCTTCATCACCATTTGTTTCATCTTCTGTGCTAGTGGTTATCGTTTCTGATGCTTGACCTTGCTCACCATCAAGGAGTTCTGAGAAATATTCTTTCCATCTTTCCATTACTTACTTCGGGGCAGTAAGCAATTTGCCTTGCTTGTCCTTTATAAATTTGAGAGGGCATCCAAGCCCGGATGAAAAAGGAGGAGGGCGGCCTGCATGGAGGCCGCAAAGAGGCAGCCCCTCCACCATGCAAAGGCACAACAGGCCAATCACCTGTTTGCTTTAAACATTTGATTACGAGCAATACAAGAGAGAAAACCGGACTGATTCTAAAGGCGACGAACTGGAACGGACTACGGACTACGACTTATGGAACTTGGAACACAAGAAGTATAAATGGGAAGGAAGAGGAGCTGGTGGAAGAGATGAGGAAAGCAAAACTAGAAATCCTTGCTATAACAGAAACAAAGAAAAAAGGACAAGGAGTCATGGATCTCGATGGCAACACGTTGCTCTACAGTGGTGTACCCATATCTGAAAGAGCTAAAGGGGGCGTGGGTTGCATTGTGGCCCAAAATCAAAAAGATAGTATCAAGGGATGGAACTTTGTCTCGGAGCGCATTATGGTTGTAAAACTAAAAGAAGGAGAAACCATAGTCAACCTGGTCATAGTGTATGGGCCAAATGAGGATGAGAGAGCAGAGGTCAAGGAGGAATTCTTCGAGCTGCTTCAAAGGACAGTGGATGACTGCCTAGATGAAGTTATCATGCTCGGAGATTTTAATGCCAGAGTTGGAAATGACCATGCTAGATGGGGTGGAGTTATCGGAAGATATGGAGAAGATACTCTCAATGACAATGGAAAGCGACTCCTTAGATTCTGCAGTGAGCAGAATCTGATCATTACAAACACAAAGTTCCCCCATAAGCGCATACATGCATACACTAGATGTGAACCAACCAAGAATGAGAAGTCAGTGATCGACTATGCCATTGTTCGGAGAAGCTCATTCAGATATGTCCGAGATGCAAGAGTCTGGAGGGGGCCAGAGATTGGAAGTGATCACTACCTGCTAACAATCAAACGAACAACTGAAAGAGTTGCTCAGCCTAGGAACTGCCCAACATCACGCAAGAAACCAAGTAAACGAGCAGGAGAAATGAGCATTAGGACCTACAAGCTGAGAGAGCCAGAAATTAAGACCAGATATCAGAGGCTTATTGCTACAGCAGTGAGCAACACAGAAGAACGACCTGATGACTTGGAAACCCTCTGGAATAAATTCAAGGATATCATAAAGACAGCTGCTGCAGAAGCATGCGGTGAAGTCCGACTTGGGAACCAGAGAAAGAGGACACCTTGGTTGACAGAGGAAGTCAAAGAGAAAATAAGAGAGAAGAAAATGGCATGGAAACAATACTTAGGAGCTAAAAACACAACAGGACAAATGGAAAAATATAGAGAATATGTGACACTCAGAACAGAAGCAAAGAACAAAGTGCTAGCAGCAAAACAGAAGTCCTGGGAAGAATTTGGAGAAAAGCTAGAAAAAGATGCACAAGAAAACCAGAAATTGTTCTATAAGACCCTAAAGAACATGAGGAAGGAAAAACAATGCCCTCTCAATGAATCCGTACTGAGGCAAAACTTAGGATACAACTCTCATGGCACTCTTCCCAGCAAAATGCTGACAAGCGAAACTCTAAGCGACCTCACCCGGGCGCTAACTAGAAGAAACTGACTTTTGCGCCTAAATTTGTTCCCGCTTCCCGTCCGGTCATATGACCTGAACGGTCAAGTTATCTCAGAGTTACCAAAACTCAGCGTTCCCAGTCTACTCTTTCGTGACAGCGAAATCGCGCCGTGACAATAAGTATAGCCAGCAGGTGGGCTTGAACATCAATCTAAAGAAGTCAGAGGTCATGACGCTCAATGTGAGTAACCCTGAGCCCATATGAGTAAGGAGTCAGCAACTGGAACAGACATACACCTTCACATACCTAGGATGCATAGTAACACCAGATGGCGGAGCAAGCAAAGACATCAACAACGGAATGAACAAAGCAAGAACAGCCTTTTTTAGTCTAAACAACATCTGGAAGGCCTCTCAGTACAGCACAAGCACAAAATTAAGATTATATCAGAGCTGTGTGCTTTCTGTGCTTCTCTATGGTGCGGAATGCTGGAGAGTTACAGAGAAGGAAATGTCGAAATTGTCCTCTTTTCACACAACATGCCTAAGAAAA
Source organism: Oreohelix idahoensis (assembly GCA_024509875.1). NCBI lineage: Eukaryota > Metazoa > Mollusca > Gastropoda > Stylommatophora > Oreohelicidae > Oreohelix > Oreohelix idahoensis. The sequence goes on from JAMPIV010000599.1 coordinate 76,593, forward strand.
ATTCACCGAATCTTTTGGCCGAATAACATCACAAACCAAGATCTGCTTACTCAGAGCAAGCAAGAGGACATGCACACCATCATTGCTGGCAGACGCTGGAGTTGGGTTGGCCATGTCCTCAGAAGAGACCCCGATGCCATCACAAGAACAGCTATGCTATGGACCTCTGAAGGAAAACGAAAGAGAGGCCGACCAAAAACAACTTGGCGGAGGACTGTGGAGGCTGAGATGCAGAGAATGAACCAGGGTTGGGGCACTGTACGAAGGATGGCCGCCGACCGAGCAAAGTGGAATCAATTTGTTGTTTCCCTTCAAGACGCCACCGGGCGTATTGGCCACTGACTGCTTTGACGGTCGGCGGCTAAGGATCAAAGAAGAGACTATTATGTGTAGTTACAATGCTGAACGAGAGTTGAGGAAGGAAGAGTGACGGACCAAGATTGTAGAGGTCCAAGTAACAGCAGTGGTTCACATCAGTGTAAATAAACTATTTTCAGTTGACTGTGGCGTTTCCCCGATTATTCAGAAGATCTTCTTGACTTCGCGCTCGCCAGGCCGATGTGTACCCACGTGAAGTTTTGATGTATGCTTACAACTTTATGTGTCCAGTCACTAGATAACACCCGACCATGGTGTTTGTTACTGAGCTGCGCATGAAAGTTCGGTACTAGCCTATTCCAGTGACATATGTCTACATTAAATGATCTGGCGTGATGTGCTGTGCAAACCTGATGTCGACGCATGTCTTGACTTAAGGTAACCTACAGAGTTCGTCAACTATACCCTGATGTGGACAATGGAGAAATGTCAATGAAGAACTGCCACACCCGAATAAGAATTGGTGCCGAGACCAACTTCATGAAGTATTGACAGCTACGCAGAGAAGCATTGATGGTACACAACAGCAAACAGCGCAGCAAGAAACAAATTAACGTCAACAATAGACATAGAATCAAGAAACAGAACAACGTCAACAACAAACAGTGCAGCAAGAAACAGAATAACGTCCACAATAGACACAGCTGCAAGAAACAGAACGACTTCGAGTACCAACATTGTGGACAGCTTAACCGTGTTGACATCGAGAATCACCAGACCGAATCACAAGCACGGCAAGGTACGAAACATTTTTTTTCTTCTCCAACCAGCTGTCCGAAAAAGGTCATCGCAGCTGCACGTCGCCACCAGTCAAGCAAGAATACGTGTGAACTCCTGTAACGTACTGTGTAGGGCAAAAGTACCTGGAGCACAGCGGTTAGGAAGGTGTAGCACAACTACGTGTTACAAGTGGAAATTAGGAATCAAGAGCGCTCCAACGAAGAATCAACACGGCTAGTTAAGGTATAGATACTGTAGGTACCATTTTAGTTAGTGATAGTAGTTACGGATATAAGTGATACGCTGTAAAAGCATTAACACTTCGATAATAGAAATTAATAGTTAAGCAATGTGACCATACAGTTGTGTATTAACATTACGTGCATATAACCCGTGTAACAGAATCCTTTTTTTGCAGCGCCCACCTCCCCCCCCCCCCCACAACTAATAATAAATTTCTTTTGGTTGCAGGTACAAGAGAGTGTTATATATATATATATATATATATATATATATATATATATATATATATATATATATATATATATATATATATATATATATATATATATATATATATATATATATATATATATACTAGCCGCCATTAAAAACGCATCGCATTAGTTTATGAACCGCAACTCGCTGTGCTAAATTTAAAATACACGAAACCACTGATTTTACATTTCTGATCCATTTACTAACCCAAATTTGCTATATTATTAAACATGAGACAATTCAGAACCGGCTCCTAAGCAGTTGTCAACCCTAGGTGTAAAAACAAAAAGTCGCACTCACTGTCATTCAGTCACAGCCATCATTAATACCGTGTATAACCCCCTACAGCATCAATACAGGCTTGGCATCGGTGTCTCATGCTATTGCAGAGTGTCTCGAAAAATGTTTGGGGTATGGCGTTCCATTCTGCAATGAGTGCTCGGTCGAGATCATTCACATTGTTGATATCATACTGGCGGACCCTTCTGTTCAGTTCATCCCATGCGTGTTCAATCGGATTCATTCAGGAGAGTTTGCAGGCCAATCCAGTACAAGAAAAGTTTGCTGGGCTAAGAAATTCTTGGTAACGTTAGCTGTGTGAGGCCCTTGGACGACGAATATTTTGTAGGGCCCAAGCCAGTCTGTTGGTCCGGTGACGTCTAGTAAGGATAGGACCGATGTTGGGACGTCTATTTTGCAAGCCAGCGGCGCGACGTCTCCGTTGCACAGTGTTTGCGCTGACAAGTCTCTGCGTGACAGGTGTATGAGCTGCTGTCTGAGTTGCTGTTTGGAAGCGATTGCGCAGATGTAACAATAGAATTTGGCGATCTTGAGCTAGTGTTGTTACACGAGGTTGACCAAGCCTGGGACGGTCATTGGTGGTACCTGTCGCCCGAACTCGCTGGTTTAGCCTCACTATAGTGGACTGGTCACAATTGAAATGTCTGGCAACTTCTCTGGTCGCCATTCCACTGCTGAGCATACCAACAGCTTGCCATCGCTCTTGTGACGACAGTCGAGGCATGACAAAAACATTAACAGACTTTCTTTCGATGAAAACAGATAATGGCTTTTTACTCGCTGAAACTTGACTAATGCGTGTGCCAAATTTCAATGCGATTCGACTTTTAATAAACCAGAATTTATAAAAAACCTTGTTTCGCACGTGAAGCACGCATAATTTGAAGTAAACATCACATCGACAGTAAAGTGGGAATACATGAACTTCATCACTTGCACACTTTTGGGGTTTAAAAATCGCTCACTTGCATAAACATTGCAACAGTGAAAACATGTAACGATTTCGATGCGTTTTTAATGGCGGCTAGTATATATATATATATATATATATAGCTCTTTTGATCCTACCTGATTAAAAAGTAACTATTTTTCAGATTTTATGATGGCACAGAGCGTACAGACACATTACGACAGGCAAGACCGTCAGACATTGGACTTGGTAAAAGCGATTAGTGACACATTAGCCAAGGTTGACAACAGGGCCAGATATGCAAACATAAAAGGTAATGTAGACTTGTTTTCAGGTGACCCACACGCATGCCGTAAGTGGCTTACAGACATTGGTAAGTATGCGATGTCAATAAATGCAGATGAATTTGAGAAAGTGAAAATTGCGATTTTTTCGTCTGCTGGTCTGGTCACAGATTTTATGAGAAGGCGATTAGACACATTACTCATTGAAAGAGATTGTAACAGGGTAGACTATTAAGTAGCTACAACTGTTAGCCTTATAGTAAAGTATTTTATGAATGACTAGTTAGATAAATAAACCACTAGTCAAGAATCAATGACATCATCAGTCATGATACACATGAACCCATGATGTCATCAAACCTTGTGTGGTCACCATACAAGTCAGACCGGAAAACATTTAGATTAGAGAGAACTTTAAACAATGGTTAGTCATCATCACATAGAAACAATAATTTCAGACTAGAGGATTCGTAGATAGTTAGGTTAAAGATTACTTCAACAGTCGACTAGCCCCCAAGACCAATCATTAGAAAGTTTCCGGTCTTAACTCCAATGAGAAATACTTCCTCTGGCAAGCCATAGCACCAGACAAGTATAAAGACTGATGCATCTTAGTAACCAGTCAGAGAGAGAGAGCTTGAGACAGTAACTCAATGCTAGAGTCAAACCAACATAGGGCGTTCTTTAGTTTAGGTTTAGAGCAACCTGGCGCTACATCTACTATTGAACGAAAAAGTCCTTGACTCCTACGGTTTGGATAATAATATCCGTCTAGAGATCTCCTACCACCCAGGACAGTTAAGTGACCCAGCACTAACCCCTGCAACGATTATATTTGTGGTTCACTCCACAGGACGTAAGTTCGATTTAGTTATAATTGAGGTCTCGAATCGAATTTTCATTTCGTTAGGATTTCCACAGAGGTAACAAAACGACTACAGTATATGAGAATCTCCGTAAGCCTTTCGCCTTGGAGGCTAAAGCTGGCAGTTTTGCTTTCCCCCACCAGAAATTCTTATCGAACTACCACAGCATCATTTTCCTCAAACGAAACTGAATAAAGTACACCTTTTATATAACTATTCGGATCTTTCAAGTAATCTGTTCTATTGAAGTTTCACTTGACTGTTTGAGTTGCCGATTATATTCAACCCTTCAAGATCAAATTTAGAACCATCAAGGCACTTACGAGTTCTACTAATTACCTGGGTTGTTCCTCCTTTCTGGAATTATTATCTCTGGTGTATAACCAGTATTTCCCAGAAGAAACACAATAAGGAAAGTATTGGGATTATTTCCCTTATCTCAAGTGATATACAGATTTACATCCCTTCTCTACCAAATCAGACTGTCACAAGATCTCCAATCAGAGCATAAATCATACGATACGAAGGGGAAAGGACATTGTCACACTTGTGATAGAGAACCGCAAATACATAGAATAAGAATGGCTCAGGAAGGATGTAACCGCCAACACCACAGAGCGTGGGACAGTAATAAAGAGCCAGCGACACAAAACAAATGCCACATAAGATATGAAAACAGGAAGGAACAAGACAACAAGTGGGAAAGGTGTCATCAAAATACACAAAATAGGCAATGTAGAGAAAATAATGACAAAAACAAAATTCTAGAAACAGCTGCTGGAGGGGCACACTGGAACAGTCTCAATAGAAGACACTGTCGCATTGCAGTGAGAAACTTTATCAATGGAATAAAACAAGGAAAGATATGGGAAATAAATAACGTTACGAGCAACCAACAAAGATGTATAATAAGAACAGAAGATGGACTAAGAACACATATAAAGCCAGTAAAACAGTGGAGAAAAACCTTTAACAGACATCAACAGGTCAGTGATGAAAAAAACAAATAGGACGCAATTGACCCCTATGAATAATAATCAACCTAGGACAACACAAGAACCAGAGGCGAATAAAACAAAGATGATTAGTACCGGAACACAAACGGAGATAGATACTGTAGCGTCACACTTGGGTCCAGCACAAAATGATAAAGACGTCATGAGAGGAAAGGAAACGTGGCCACATGTATTAGACAAAAGTGGTGTTGTGATTTAATAACAGGGATTGTAGCTGTGAAGCTGTTTTATTTTATTATGTCAGCGTGTGGTCATCCTCTAGCATATACGAGTCAGCTTATAGTAAATCCAACCGGCAGTGGTATCGCCCAACGAGTGAGGGGTAGTCAGATAGCACCTACCCCCACCCGGTTAGAGGTTCTGACTATATATATATAAAATATATATATATATATATATATATATATATATATATATATATATATATATATATATATATATATATATATATATATATATATATATATATATATATATATCGTGAGGTGTAGAGGTTTGTAAGAGAGAGTGCCAGACTATTCTATCGGCTATCTTCCTTCTGGCATGGTTCCATTCTAGTCATCGGTCCTTCAAAGATTGTCTAATGTTGTCCTCACAGCGGACTTTGGGTCGTCATGGAGGTCTGGATCCCTGGCTCTTAGTTTCCCATGCTTACCGTGGTAGCCGATCTTCTCCCATTTTGCAGACCATCTTAGTTGGGACTGTTCTACTTGGGTCTGCAGGGGTTGGGTTTTTAGGCCTTGACGTATCGTCTGGTTGCGGACAATGTCTCTTCTTGTTACTTCAACCACCTTCCTCAGATACCTCATTTCTGAGGTTTGGATCTGGCTTTTGTGGGTTGTAGTCATTGCCCATAACTCACATTCATGCGTTAAGACTGGGGCATATGTGGAGGGGTATACAGCCATCTTCGTCTTCTTACCAACAACTCTTTTGCAGAGGAATCCTGGATTAATGTCTTGAAAAGGTCTCCCAGCTGCTACTCTTCGGGTAGCCTACTCTTCTTTGATGCCTAACTTCCGGTCTATGACAGCTCCAAGGTATTTAAAGTGTTCGACCTGCTCCAGGACCTATTCTCCCAACTTAATCTGATGTATTCTTTCATCTCATGATATCACCATGGTTTTTGTTTTCGAGCTGCTTATGATCATCCCTTTCTTCTTGTCGCATAGAGATTTATGATCAATACATTTTCTATATTTCTTTCTTTTTCTACCCGTGTCCTCTGCTCTATAATGGCTCTTTTATCCTTTTCCTGTCTTTTTCGCATTCGTTCGTTTGCGAAAATATATTTATTTCCCATCCTCACTTTACCGATTTCTTCTTTCTCACACTGGATAACGCATGGTATTGCATCAGGTGTCAGTCACTGAAGATTGACGTAATAACTGTGAATATTCCTCTATCTCAGACATAGGGCCGACATACCGTCTGCATTTTCACCTGTCACAACGTAGTTTCTCGGTGAGTGCTCAGGTGAGGTGTGAAACCCGACATCTCCACGGCGCATTATGAGACATTTGTCTGGTAGTTTGCATCTGACATGAAGTTTCCACGGTAGATTCTCAGTGTCAGGTGATATGAAACTCACGCATCGCATCAGAACGGCCAGTTTCAGAGCAGTAGGTGTCGAAGACGGGAAGTGTCAGTTATGGCTAGCTGCTGAGTTTATGGGAAGTGTTAATGAGAGGGGGAGTCAGGGGTTTTTGAACAGATGCGCGCATCTTTTGCGTGTTTCATATATCTTTACCTGAGTTAACTTGATTCATTCATTCTCCAAGTGCAGTAGACGCGGTCACTTCGTTCTAGATACTTAAACTTATAAGTGAAACTCTCAGTTTCGTTGTGATACCGTAGTTCTGTATTGAGGTAAATATTATATTAATTATCTAATATTTGGTGAAGTGATTAAGTGTTAATCGCCTATTTTACTTTCCTAGTTTCTTTTGTGCAGAGTGATAGTTTGTAAGTCTGTTATATTCTCTAGCTGACGTGTTTCAGTGGAAAAGCAGAATAAAGTATAAATTTCTAGCTTAAAATCATATAGCTATAATGAAATTTAATTAACTGCTAATACTCAGGCGAGAATATTTTAAAAACTAACTTATAACTGTTCATCATTGAGTGTTGACGGAATACGTTGTATTTCTAATTCATGATGATTGATTTTTAAATATAACTTATTTCACGGGAAAGTTTAAACGTCAAGTCAAGCGCTACGCTTGCAGTTTAAAATGAAAGTTATAACGAGTACATAATATGTAAAATATTTCATATGTGTGGTTTTTTTTTTTCTTTTTATTCAGTGAATACTGGGGTAACCCAAACTTTGGCGACGTTTAGTACAGAGACATACATGTGAAGAACTTAAACATTTTATATCTTTAATCACGTGGGTTTTCAAGTAACATCTGCCTGACAGTGCGTGTGCCTTCAGAAATAGACAGAATACCAATCCCTCTAACGGTTTTTTTAAAGAATAAGTGTTTATACTGGGCCTTTGAGCCAGATCATATTTCTTCACAAACTCTAATGTACATGCTGCCTTGTGGCGAGAATTATTACAGAAAGTAAAAACATTAACTTTTCCGCAAATTGTGACCAAGTGTGTGGTGAACCAAGATTATCCGTTGAGAGAAGTTGTCCACCGGTCATATTCCTAATTAAGGGAAAACCTCGTGTTTCTGACATTGTGTGCCCGCTTAAACCTAATTCTTACCTAGTGAGTCAAGTGACACTAACTTTAGTCTGAAATAACTAGCACATGAAGCAGACGCTCTCCGGATCCATTTTGATGAAACCAACAAACACATCTGCAGAGCTGGGATCCGCTTCATTAAAGGACAGAAACAGATAAAAAGTGTGTGAGTGTCCCAAAGTCTGCGCCAGACGGCGAACAACAGCACGATTGAAAGTATATCAGGGCCCTGATGAAAGAGCAGAGTGAAAGTAGGCGGTGTGATGTTCTTTGTTTGATTCACCCATGTTTGTAATTCCATTTATGCAAATTGTTGCAAATGCAAGTCTATTTTCCTTAGGATAATCAGATTCTCTAAGTCTGTTCATACCTAAAAGGGAAAAGCTTAGGCTAAAACAATATATGTATCTGTGACTCTTTGGGGCGATCACCTTTCTCCTAACGGGACTGTGGGCTATCCATCGAGGAAGGATCATACCAGTGGGTCTATCAGTCTTGTAACAATTATTTTGACCTTATGACTTTTTTTATGTGTATATGCTTTTGATGAAATGTTATATGTTGTGGTGCAAGTTTATTTTAATAATTACACGGCATTTAAAATTATTCCAGCGTGTCGGTCAGTTCGTCCCATAATATCTGAATACTCATTGTTATAGTTTTCCCACGTCTGTGCGTCTATCTGTCGTCACCTGAATGTGCGTGCACGTGAGTGGTATCTAAAAAAAATATATATTAACATATGTAGTCAATAGACTGTCTGACTCTTAAATATCTGTTGTAGAAGATAGGCCGAAAGAGAGAAGATTCATGATTTCGGGGGACAGCCTCTATTGATTTCTACCATCTCACTCGTGGAAATCTATTTCTGTATTATCTCTCACTGTTACTATCACTCATTCTGTTTCTATTCAGAAGGGACCAACCCAAGTCTTAATTCTCCTATCAAAAATCTACGACAAATTGTGGCTCGTTTCCGGAAATTGAACTGAAAAATCCCGAGCAAGGACGATAAATGAGGTCTCGTCTATCAGGATTTTGAACTTGAGAAAAATCTTTCTTTATTCTGATATAGAGTAAGAGTGTGGTGTCTTGTGAGTTTGTATATCTTTTAAATAATTTATCCCCTAGACTATCGATCTGTTTATGGGCTTCTGACCACACAATTAATAACTGTTTTTTCCACAACATTTTCGAGCGTAACATACATTTGAGTTACATGTTGATTTGTCGGAATATATGTTAATTACTGATTTTGTAATACTAAACGCTGGTAAAGTTTGTGAGTGTATAACATTCACAGGGTTCTGAAGAAGTAGGTGTTTGAACTAAGTTAAGGAGTGCGTTTCGGACTATTTCGTCCAGATTAATTGCCTCCCTTACCCTAACTGAGTTCAGGGGTGAACTTGATAGTGGATTAAAAATTTAGGGAATTTTTTTTTCTCCCAAAATTTTTGCAATAACTATTTTCTTCCACTGTAGCAACTTTTTCAGGGAGTAATCTTAACTATCATTTATTTGGCGTAGTCGTTTGCATTAGGTGCTTTATTGCCGATTAATAGCAGCGATAGTTAGATACTATATTTTTGGAGGAGGTATCCTAGGTTAAAGTATATCATCTTTTGTTAGGTATTTCTCGTAAGTGGTTGGAAGCAGCGTACATTTTTCTTATTTCTTTCTCGTCTAAGTCTCAGTCACCTATTTACTATGGCAGAAAGGGCGAAGCTTAGGCAGATGCTCAGGGACGATGCGAGAGAAGAAGGTTTGGATGGCGAAGAAGCGAAAGCTTTTGTCAGAGACGAACTTGAGAGATATGACGCGGAGAGGAAAGAAGAAGAAGCTAGGAAGAAAGAAGCGGAAGACCAGCTATTACAGCAGAAGAAGATGGATGAGGAAATGGAAATTCGCAGGGCAAACGAAAGAGAGAAGGAGAGACAGCATGAGTTGGCCCTTAAAACTCTAGAATTCCAAAGTCGTGGTGCTGCCTCTACCTCCAGCAATGGAGAGTCTTCTCCTCATTCTTCCTTAACTGATCCTTCTAACACTCAATCTCTTCAACTCAACGCTATGTCTTTTGCTCTAGAATCTTTCCCTTGTCCTAATGAGAAGATTGACACATGGTTAGAAAAATTTGAGAAAATTGCAACCCTGTACGGTTTAGAGAGGTCGCGTTGGAATATGAAACTTTCCCAGGCCCTAAAAGGTTCTGCTTATGATGTTTACTCCAAACTGGAAAATGGCCAACAAGACAATTACGACATGTTGAAGAAAGCTTTGCTTGAGCGTTTTGAAATGAACGCTCGCAAATTTTTGCAACTCTTCCGCAACAGCAGAAAGGAGAGCTCTGAAACTTTTCAGCAATTCTCATCTCTTTTGAAGGGATACTTGTCAAAGTGCCTTGAGCTTTCACAGCTCCATTCTACCTATGAAGGTCTTGAGGAATTTATTTTAACAGAACAAATAAAGAACACTTTGTCTGCTGATACCCGGAGATTTCTAGCTGAGCAGGGTGCAGAAAAGCTTGAAGACATTTAGGAAAAGTCTGAGCGATATCACAATGCGCTGGCTGAACTACCGGCCACAAAACGTAAACCGACAGAAGAGCCGTTTCGAAAGAATAATCTAGACCAATCTTCTCATGCTTCTCATGCTTCTAGTCAGAATAACCACAGAGAAACTGGACCTCAAAACCCCCCTCCTGAAAAATCCAAGTTCTACAAAAACAAGTACCCCAACCACAGTAAACAGTCTGATCAACCCGACCGCCCTTCATGGCAGCGCAGCCAGAAAGGACAAGGTGGCAAAGGGAGAACTCCTGCGCACGGGACAGATGATCAGAGTGAGCACACCTAGCCGAAACGCATCGGATGCTTACTAACAGTCTCGCAAGGCGGAATTATTGACAGTGATTCCCAACCTGTTGGGGATAGACCCTCAACGCGAGGTACTGTTACTTTGAACGGTTCTCAAACTTTTTGTTTATTTGACACGGGGCTTTCTTATGATTGCATTGTTGCCAGACACCTGGTTAAACCCGGTCAAGAGACAGGAGAGACCGTCCAATTTTGTGGAGTTTCTAAGAGTGAGGCACCTACAGCGCTTCCCATCGCATTGGTAGAGATACACTCTGACTTTGTCAGAGGTGTGATCAAAGCGGCTGTTATTGATGACCCCATCTACCCAGCCATACTTGGCGGTAGATACGTGTCTATTGGGAAACCGGAAGAGCCGATTGTGGCAGCAGTAACTACAAGAGGGCAAACCAAGAAGGAACGGGAGCCTGCGCCTAATTTGTTACCTATGGAACTTAAAGAAGCGCAACAAAAGAACCCTACTTTGGCACCCTGCTTTAGGAAACTGCCCATGGCTAAGGACCCCAGACAGCACGGGGACATTTTTTCTAAGGATGGCGTACTTTATTGCAGAACGGGCAAGCCTGAACAAGGTTACAACCAGCTCCTAGTACCGAAACAGTACAGAAGCCAAATCCTAGAAATGGGGTACTCTCTTCCCTTCAGCAGACATATGGAACAGAACGCCACAAACCAACGGATAACCACTCATTATTGGTGGCCAGGAGTAAATACTGATACTATCAGGTACGTCAAATCCTGTGCCCAGTGCCAACGTGTACCACCCAAGCAACGGGCACCCCCAGTCTCTTTGGGTGAAATGCCAATAATGGGAACACCATTCGAACGGGTTCTGATCGACATTTTAGGACCCTTAGAAAGGACTAAAAGAAGGAACAGGTTCATCCTCACCTTAGTCGACACATGCACTTTATGGGCAGAAGCTATACCGCTAACATGCGCAGATGCCAAGCATGTCGCAGAAGCCCTAGTGCAGATTTTCACTCGGTTGGGATTCCCTCAGCAAGTGTTGACGGACAACGGATCTCCATACCGAAACCTGTTGATGGATGAGATCGTTAAGATCTTGAGGACCCAACACATCTACACAAAGCCATATACTCCGGCCGGAAATGTGCTCGTGGAACGTGTTAATGGAAACCTCAACATGATGTTAAGTAAACTGGCACAAGTGAAACCTGACGATTGGGATCTTTGTATTCCTGCAGCTTTATTTGGCTACAGAGAATCTCCTCATACGTCCACAGGATTTCCGCCAGCTACACTTTTTTTTGCAGACCCATTAAGGGTCCGCTGGAAGCCTTACTTTGGTCGCTGTCAGACCAGAAGGCTGATGAGACAGTGGTCTCAGAAGTAAATATGTGTCGGATTTAAAGGGAAGGTTGAAACTAGGATGGGACCTAGCAACGACAAACTTTAAGCAAGCACACACAAAGCACGCAAACCGATACAGGAAAGTCGCGAAAGAGAGAGAACTGGAAGCAGGAGAGAAAGTTTTGGTATTACTCCCTACCGGGAACAACCAACTGAGGATCGGATGGCAAGGGCCGTTTACCGTCCTGAAAAAGATTTATAAGGCTAGCTACCAGATCTCTATTCAAGGAAAGGAAAAGGTTTTCCATATAAATCTGTTAAAGAAATACTTGGAAAGACCAGGGCCGACCTCTGAACATCTCCTGACGATCGCCAAAACTGACGAAGATGACGTTAGTGGCAGGGAAATTCCACTGCAATCACACGAAATCTTTCAAAAATGTCAAAAGCGGCGACGCTCTTTCAAGCGCGCATGGGAGACATTCCAAAGAAAGGAAACTTTGGGAGTAGATTTGAGTAGGAATTGGAGAGAGACGGAGGGGGGAGATGAGAGGGAAGAGGACGGACACCCCGAAGCTACGGATATAGGAAATTTATTTCCATAACGTAGACATGGAGTGCTTCCATATCTTAAAGGGGGGACGTCCTGTCGCATATAGATTTATGATCAATAAATTTTCTATATTTCTTTCTTTTTCTACCCGTGTCCTCTGCTCTATAATGGCTCTTTTATCCTTTTCCTGTCTTTTTCACATTCGTTCGTTTGCGAAAATATATTTATTTCCCATCCTCACTTTACCGATTTCTTCTTTCTCACACTGGATAACGCATGGTATTGCATCAGGTGTCAGTCACTGAAGATTGACGTAATAACTGTGAATATTCCTCTATCTCAGACATAGGGCCGACATACCGTCTGCATTTTCACCTGTCACAACGTAGTTTCTCGGTGAGTGCTCAGGTGAGGTGTGAAACCCGACATCTCCACGGCGCAGTATGAGACATTTGTCTGGTAGTTTGCATCTGACATGAAGTTTCCACGGTAGATTCTCAGTGTCAGGTGATATGAAACTCACGCATCGCATCAGAACGGCCAGTTTCAGAGCAGTAGGTGTCGAAGACGGGAAGTGTCAGTTATGGCTAGCTGCTGAGTTTATGGGAAGTGTTAATGAGAGGGGGAGTCAGGGGTTTTTGAACAGATGCGCGCATCTTTTGCGTGTTTCATATATCTTTACCTGAGTTAACTTGATTCATTCATTCTCCAAGTGCAGTAGACGCGGTCACTTCGTTCTAGATACTTAAACTTATAAGTGAAACTCTCAGTTTCGTTGTGATACCGTAGTTCTGTATTGAGGTAAATATTATATTAAGTATCTAATATTTGGTGAAGTGATTAAGTGTTAATCGCCTATTTTACTTTCCTAGTTTCTTTTGTGCAGAGTGATAGTTTGTAAGTCTGTTATATTCTCTAGCTGACGTGTTTCAGTGGAAAAGCAGAATAAAGTATAAATTTCTAGCTTAAAATCATATAGCTATAATGAAATTTAATTAACTGCTAATACTCAGGCAAGAATATTTTAAAAACTAACTTATAACTGTTCATCATTGAGTGTTGACGGAATACGTTGTATTTCTAATTCATGATGATTGATTTTTAAATATAACTTATTTCACGGGAAAGTTTAAACGTCAAGTCAAGCGCTACGCTTGCAGTTTAAAATGAAAGTTATAACGAGTACATAATATGTAAAATATTTCATATGTGTGGTTTTTTTTTCTTTTTATTCAGTGAATACTGGGGTAACCCAAACTTTGCCGGCGTGTAGTACAGAGACATACATGTGAAGAACTTAAACATTTTATATCTTTAACCACGTGAGTTTTCAAGTAACACCTGTCTGACAGTGCGTGTGCCTTCAGAAATAGACTGAATACCAATCCCTCTAACGGTTTTTTTAAAGAATAAGTGTTTATACTGGGCCTTTGAGCCAGATCATATTTCTTCACAAACTCTAATGTACATGCTGCCTTGTGGCGAGAATTATTACAGAAAGTAAAAACATTAACTTTTCCGCAAATTGTGACCAAGTGTGTGGTGAACCAAGATTATCCGTTGAGAGAAGTTGTCCACCGGTCATATTCCTAATTAAGGGAAAACCTCGTGTTTCTGACATTGTGTGCCCGCTTAAACCTAATTCTTACCTAGTGAGTCAAGTGACACTAACTTTAGTCTGAAATAACTAGCGCATGAAGCAGACGCTCCCCGGATCCATTTTGATGAAACCAACAAACACATCTGCAGAGCTGGGATCCGCTTCATTAAAGGATAGAAACAGATAAAAAGTGTGTGAGTATCCCAAAGTCTGCGCCAGACGGCGAACAACAGCACGATTGTAAGTATATCAGGGCCCTGATGAAAGAGCAGAGTGAAAGTAGGCGGTGTGATGTTCTTTGTTTGATTCACCCATGTTTGTAATTCCATTTATGCAAATTGTTGCAAATGCAAGTATATTTTCCTTAGGATAATCAGATTCTCTAAGTCTGTTCATACCTAAAAGGGAAAAGCTTAGGCTAAAACAATATATGTATCTGTGACTCTTTGGAGCGATCACCTTTCTCCTAACGGGACTGTTTGCTATCCATCGAGGAAGGATCATACCAGTGGGTCTATCAGTCTTGTACCAATTTCTTTGACCTTATGACTTTTTTTATGTGTATATGCTTTTGATGAAATGTTATATGTTGTGATGCAAGTTTATTTTGATAATTAAACGGCATTTAAAATTATTCCAGCGTGTCGGTCAGTTCGTCCCATAATATCTGAATACTCATTGTTATAGTTTTCCCACGTCTGTGCGTCTATCTGTCGTCACCTGAATGTGCGTGCATGTGAGTGGTATCTAAAAAAAAATATATATTAATATATGTAGTCAATAGACTGTCTGACTCTTAAATATCTGTTGTAGAAGATAGGCCGAAAGAGAGAAGATTCTTGATTTCCGGGGACAGCCTCTATTGATTTCTACCATCTCACTCGTGGAAATCTATTTCTGTATTATCTCTCACAGTTACTATCACTCATTCTGTTTCTATTCAGAAGGGACCAACACAAGTCTTAATTCTCCTATCAAAAATCTACGACACTTCTCCAGCTCTTCTTTCCAGACTTGCAGGTTGGATTGAAGATGCGCTTCTGATTTAGCAATCAGGGCAATATTATCAGCAAATGCCAGCTCTGAAATACAGACCTGTTTCATCTTCCAGTACCCCACTGAATACTTGCCTGTCCTCCCTTACATGCCTTGATGACATCGTCCATGTGAAGTATGAAAAGATAAGGTGACAGGATATTACGTTCTTACACCAGTGGTGGTCCTGAATTCTTCTGACATGGTTTGACGTCATCACATAATTTCTGCAAGACTTGCTGGAATATTCTTCCTTGCCAAACAGTCCCAGAGTTTGTTCCAGTGGACCTTGTCAAATCCCTTTTCCAGATCTAAGAAGCAAAGATGGATCTCACTCTTATACTCAAGAGCCTTTTCACTCAACTGTCTGAGTGTGAAGATTAGGTCTTGAGTACTTCGATTTTTTCGGAAACCACACTGGACCTCATCCATTCGTGGCTCAGCTAGGTGTCTGAGTCTCTGCTCCAGGATTCTAGAGTAGATTTTACCAGGGACACTGAGGAGGGATATGCCTCTATGGTTTCCACATTGTCGGTTGTCACCCTTTTTGAAAATCGGTGTTATTATGGCAATCTCCCAATCCTTTGGTACGGTCTTGTTGCACCAAGTTGCCTGTAGGACCCTTAAGAGTAATAGGTCGCCTGCTGATCCCATGTACTTAACCATTTCTGGTGTTATACCATCATGCCCTGCTGCTTTGCCCATCTTGATTTTCTCTAGTGCTGCCTTCAGTTCTTCAATCTTTATGTCATCTTCATCACCATTGGTTTCCTCTTCTGTGCCAGTGGTTATCATTTCTGATGCTTGACCTTGCTCACCATCCAGGAGTTCTGAAAAAATATTCTTTCCATCTTTCTATTACTTCTTTTGGGGCAGCAAGCAATTTGCCGTGCTTGTCCTTTATAAATTTAAGAGGGCACTGTTTTTACTTTCCTCATATTCTTTAGGGTCTTATAGAACAATTTCTGGTTTTCTTGTGCATAGTTTTCTAGCGTTTCTCCAAATTCTTCCCAGGACTTCTGTTATGCTGCTAGCACCTTGTTCTTTGCTTCTGTTCTGAGTATCATATATTCTCTATATTTCTCTGTTTTTCCTGCTGTGTTTTTAGCTCCTAAGTATTGTTTGCATGCCTTTTTCTTCTCTCTTATTTTCTCTTTAACCTCATCTGTCCTCCAAGGTGTCCTCTTTCTCTTGTTCCCAAGTCGAACTTCACCACATGCTTCTGTTGCAGCTGTCTTTTTGATGACCTTGAATGTCAGCCAGAGTGTTTCCATGTCATCAGGTTGTTGTTTATATATATATATAATCAGATACAAACAGAGTATGGAAGAAAGACAGAATAACAGAAAGAAGGAAAGGCTGCAAGCATGAATGAAAAAAATAAATAAATAAAAGCAAGACAGAGAAAAGAAAGAATTAAAAAAATACAAGAAGACTGCGAAATCAAAAATGAACTTACCAACAGACAGTAGAACTTTGTAAGTTCTAACAGGCGTCACTCGGCAACGATGCGTCAGCAACAGTGACTCAATCTTGTCAGAAACGTTACACAAATTTCAAATGTCCGTGCCTGTCAAACAGGAACAATTCTGCAAGCGCTCGAAGGAAAAAAGATGACTTAAATACATCTTGACGAGACATGCGCAGTAGCACAATAACAGCACAACAACATGACGAGGCGATTTTAAAATTCCTGGAAAAGGCGTCGTATGTTGTGGGAATTTCCCTTTTGCTTTATTTCATTGTTAATTAAAAAAAAAAAAAAAAACTGTATTATTAATTCTAACGATCGCCGTGTTGTTAACTTAGATCTATATATAACAACATGCAGGGCCGGATTAAGCCAAGAAGGGCTCTCAAGGTTTTTGGTGTTTGGGCCTCCTTCACCTAATAAGCAATAATTTTATTTGTTTTTTCGAACGCCTTTTAAATTATGATGATATATATATATATATATTTTAGACTGGTATGTTTAGAACTTTATGAATGCGATTACAAAGTACAATATAGGTTTATAAATTAATAAAACGGTATTGAATCAGTTTTACGAATAACAGTTCACATGAGACAAGGGACGTTTCGGAGTAAAACATTGTCTCTTTTATACATAAATCTATGCATTTTTTAAAAACTAAACTTATGCACGCGTCCCCAACAGCTCCGGGCCTTAGGATTCAGCCTATTTAGCCAGCTATCTATCTATCTTCTTCTTTGATCCCTAGCCGCCGACCGCCAAAGCAGTCAGTGGCCATCACGCCTAGTGGCGTCTTGTAGGGCAACAACAAATTGATTCCACCTTGCTCGGTCGGCGGCCATCCTTCGTACAGTGCCCCAACTCTGGTTCATTCTTTGCATCTCAGCCTCCACAGTCCTCCGCCAGGTTGTTTTTGGTCGGCCTCTCTTTCGTTTCCCTTCAGGGGTTTAAAGCATAGCTGTTCTTGTGATGGCATCGGGGTCTCTTCTGAGGACATGGCCAACCCAGCTCCAGCGTCTGCCAGCTATGATGGTGTGCATGTCCTCTTGCTTGCTCCGAGTAAGCAGATCCTGGCCGGTGACGGCATCCGGCCAAAAGACCCGGTGAATTTTTCCCAGGCATGTTGTGTGAAAAGAGGACAATTTCGACATTTCCTTCTCTGCAACTCTCCAGCATTCTGCACCATAGAGAAGCACAGAAAGCACACAGCTCTGATATAATCTTAATTTTGGGCTTGTGCTGCATTGAGAGGACCTCCAGATGTTCTTCTTCTTCTTCTTCCGTCCTTAGCCACCGACCGTCAAAGCAGTCAGTGGCCATTACGCCTAGTGGCGTCTTAGGGCAACAGCGGATAGGTTTTCTTTGCCATTGTTTCCCATCACACCTATTGGCGTCTTTAGGGCAACGGCAAATCAATCCATTTGCTGTTGTTTCCGTAATCGAAGTGACTGGCAAACGGGTGAACAGCCCGTTGGTACCTCCAGATGTTGTTTAGGCTAAAAAAGGCTGTTCTTGCCTTATTCATTCTGATGTTGATGTCCTTGCCTGCCCCGCCGTCTGGTGTCACTATGCATCTTTTCCTCTCTCACCTTTGGAGTTTTTTGCAGCTCGCTTTTAGCTAGCCATATTGTTAACATCCTATTCTCATGTTCATACACGTAAAATCACTACACTATCAATTACACTATCCCATTAAAACATGTAAGTAAATATTTCTTCTTCTTCTTCTTTGATCCATAACCACCAACCGTCAAAGAAGTCAGCGGCCATCACGCCTGGTGGCGTCTTGTAGGGCAGCAACAAATTGATTCCACCTTGCTCGGTCGGCGGCCATCCTTCGTACAGTGCCCCAACTGTGGTTCATTCTTTGCATCTCAGCTTCCACAGTTCTCCGTCAAGTTATTTTTGGTCGGCCTCTCTTTCGCTTTCCCTCGGGGGTCCATAGCATAGCTGTTCTTGTGATGGTATCAGGGTCCCTTCTGAGGACGTGGCCAACCCAACTCCAGCGTCTGCCAGCTATGATGGTGTGCATGTCCTCCTGGTTACTCCGAATAAGTAGTTCTTGGTTGCTGATGGTGTTTGGCCAAAAGATTCGGAGAATTTTCCTTAGGCAGATTGGGTGGAAGGAGGACAGTTTCGACATTTCCTTCTCTGTTACTCTCCAACATTCCGCACCATAGAGAAGCACAGAAAGTACACAGCTCTCATACAGTCTTAATTTGGTGTTTGTGCTGTACTGGGAAGACTTCCAAATGTTGTTGAGAACAGCAAAGGCTGTTCTTGCTTTATTCATTCTGTTGTTAATGTCCTTGCTTGTTCCGCCGTCAGGTGTTACTATGCTTCCTAGGTAAGTAAATGTGTCTGTCTGTTCTAACTTCTGGTTCCTTACTGTTATTGGCTCAGGATTGCCCACATTTAGTGTCATGACCTCTGTCTTCTTCAAATTGATGTTCAGGCCCACCTGCTGGCCATAAAGTAAATATTTACTTACTGCAAATACGTCCTTGTCTAAAATAACGCGACCTGCCCGGTAGGTTCAGTTAGCAGGTTGTCATGGAGCTACCGATTGCAGATTGGTCAAGCTGGAGTGGCATATTCTCATGTTAGGCTCACCTGTTAAACTCCGTGTACCTAAAACATTTAAAACTAATATTGACATGATCTGCATTTCTAATTATGTGAATGCGCCCCTGAGGTGATAACCATCAGCTGTTTGTCTGTTGTTTTTTGTTTTTTTTTCGCATGATGTATCTTTCGGCTAGAACTTTTCTTTTGTGCTTGCTTTCGCCAGTCTGAGGTGGCGCCTTAGGGAGCATCGTCACTTGGTGAGACCGGCAGCATGACTATGTAAAGAGTTCTAATGTAACTATCAAGTAACGCACAATAAGTTTGTAAATTCTAGAACTGCAAAAGTCAAAATACAGAACGCATGTTTTTCATTGTAATTTTTTTAATGCGAATTAAGGACAATTGGTTCAGCCTGCTCGTCATAATTTCCATGTTTTCCCTTCCTTTTTGACGGGCCACTATGCTAGAGTGGAATAAAGACTAGTTTGTTGCGTCGACTTTAATTCCCCAGGACTCTCTGTGGAGACAAAGAAGGAATAGGATAACTGCTTCCTGAAGTGATGTCATAAGAAACGACTAATAGCAGGTTGTGTATGAGACTCGGAGTACCAGCATGTCAAACAAACGGCTACCTAAACAACCGCATGAGTGCGTTGAGCATGGTTTCCTGGAACCAGCTTCAGTGGTGGCCGCATACTGTTCAAAAAAGAAAAAACAGAAATGGCAAATGAAGTACGTTGCCCCATCAATGAGTGGTGAAGGGTGTGAGTTTCTTCTCCTGTATGTAGCCAAGTTCATGTTGTCTTCTTTGTTATAAGTTAGTTATGCAAACGTGGATAAATTATCAGATCATCCCCTGTCCAGTTCTGCAATTAAGAGGCAGGTTGGAAATAATACTGAATAAACGCTGCAAAGCTTGTAACAATATGCTTTAGACAAAGACTAGAAAGAATGAATGGAAGAAATGAAAGAAAATAATAGAAGAAAGCAAGAAAATAAAGATGGTAATGAATGATAAATAAAAGATAAAAAGAAAACCGATTAAAAAACAGGAAACAAAGTAAATCAAATAGAAACATAATAATAGGAGGGAGAGCTCCTTCGTGCCTTCAACAAGTTGTCAGATCACAGCTTTTTTTTCTTGTTCTTTAACCAGCGGCACTTGGGCTTTTAGCCCTTCGGCCCAATGACATGTCATTGCGAGGCCGGGGAGCCCGTGGACTTTCCTTCAAACGCGGTCACGAGCTTCGCTCCTTCCCATCCACAGAGGGTTTACAGATTACAGCTTACAACGGCTACATGTTTTAAGACTTTGCAGAAACTATTTGCTGTTGTTCCCTGTTACACAGGAATAGCTCTACAGCTTACGTTGTACCTGGCTTAAATATGGTACAGTTTCTATAGAGGCATGCCTAATAGCACAAACAACTACGAGCCTGCCGAATTTTCTAGAATATTTAGGAAACTGTACTATAATTATAGCTATATATGATAGCTATCAGAAGCATGTGGTGAAGTTCGACTTGAGAACCAGAGACAGGGGGCACCTTGGTGGACAGATGAGGTTAAAGAGAAAATAAGAGAGAAGAAAATGGCATGGAAACAATACTTAGGAGCTAAAAACACAGCAGGAAAAACAGAGAAATATAGAGAATACATGACACTCAGAACAGAAGCAAAGAACAAGGTGCTAGCAGCAAAACAGAAGTCCTGGGAAGAATTTGGAGAAAAGCTAGAAAACTATGCGTAAGAAAAACAGAAATTGTTCTATAAGACCCTAAAGAACATGAGGAAGGACACACAGTGCCCTCTTAAATTTATAAAGGACAAGCAAGGCAAATTGCTTACTGCCCCAAAAGAAGTAATGGAAAGAATGAAAGAATATTTTTCAGAACTCCTGGATGGTGAACAAGGTCAAACATCAGAAATGATAACCACTGACACAGAAAAGGAAACCAATGGTGATGAAGATGACATAAAGATGTAAGAACTGAAGGCAGCAATGGAGTAAATCAAGATGGGCAAAGCAGCAGGGCATGATGGATAACACCAGAAATGGTTACGTACATGAGAGCAGCAGGGGACTTATTACTCCTAAGGGTCATACAGGCAGCGTGGTCTTAGATCTGGAAAATGGATTTGACAAGGTCCACTGGAACAAACTCTGGGACTGTTTGGCAAGGAAGAATATTCCAGCATCTCTGATTCGTGCTATTCAGAGCTTCTACAAGTCTTGCAGAAATTATGTGATGACGACAAGCCATGTCAGAAGAATTCAGGACCACCTTTGGTGTAATAACGTGATATCCTGTCATCTTATCTTTTCATACTCCTCATGGACGATGTCATCAAGACATGTAAGGAGAGGACAGGAAAGTATTCAGTGGGGTACTGGAAGATGAGACAGGTCTGTATTTCAGAGCTTGCATTTGCTGATGATGTTGCCCTGATGGCTAAATCATAACCACATCTCCAATCCAACCTGCAAGTCTGGAAGGTAGAGCTGGAGAAGAGAGTGATGGTCATAAGCAGCTCTAAAACAAAATCCATTGTGATATCACGAGAAGAAAGAAGTCATCAGATTAAGCTGGGAGAACAGGTCCTGGAGCAGGTCGACCACTTTAAATATATCGGAGCTATTATAGACCAAAAGGGGGGCATCAAAGAGGAGTTGGCCACTCGAAAAGCATCAGCTGGGAGACTTTTTCACGGTATAAATCGAGGATTCCTCAGCAAGAGAGAGGTTGGTAAGAAAACGAAGATGGCTGTATACCGTTCCACCTATGTCCCAGTCTTGACATATAGATGCGAGTCGTGGGCAATGACTACAACCCACAAAAGCCAGATCCAAACCTCAGAAATGAGGTATCTGAGGAAGGTGGTTGAAGTAACAAGAAGAGACATGGTCCGCAACCAGACGATACGTCAAGGCCTAAAAACCCAACCCCTGCAGACCCAAGTAGAACAGTCCCAACTAAGATGATTTGGCCATATCTGCAGAATGGGAGAAGATCGGCTACCATGGCAAGCATGGGGAACTAAGAATTTTTTCTAATTAACAATTTCTAATTAAGAAACTAAGACGTTTGCAGAATTAAACTTTCAATTGGACTGGAGGTCAAATTTGACGTATTAACTGCTTTTTTTGTGTGTTTATAGAAACAATGTTTTGTCATATATATATATATATATATATATATATATATATATATATATATATATATATATATATATATATATATATATGACAAAACATCGTATATGCATGCATGTAAGAAACACGACAATCCTTTTATTTCAGTGTACTGATGGAAAAATTAGGTTTGTGCAAAAAAGAACAATTAACTGCATGTCGTAGATTTAGATAGGTATTAGAGATAGATTTGGTCCCATCTGAATAGAACTGAAAAAGTGGTAAATAAGTGAGAAATAAGGTATAAGAAATAGATTTCAAGAGTGAATAGTTTAAGGGTAGAATCTGTCACTGGATTGAGAAGTTACTCTAGTCCAGCCAATCTTTACGACTGTAATTTTTTATCAGAGAATCCTACTCTCCATACATGTAACATATACTTTTAACCACACACACACACACACACACACACCCACACCCACACCCACACCCTCACCCACACACACACACACACACACACACACGCACACAGTTATGTGACAACAAGACACACAAACGTGAAAAACTATGGTAAATGGAGTATGGGTATGAGCTGGGCTGACCAACACAATTAAGTTTTTGTTTAGTTTATTATCATTTAAACTTCTCACACCAGCAAACATATAGAAATCAATATAAACATTGTTTACAGACATAGGAAATAAACCCAATAAGCGCCCTCCACTCTTGTTGAGAAAAGATCCCGCAAGAAGTAAAAAACCCAAAAGGTCACAGATTAACACTAGGGTATAGAATAGACAGTACAGCTAAGAACAAAGTTCCTAGTTAAGCTATCCCGTAAAATAACAGTAATTGTAAAGAAAATAAAGGATGGTACATGTTACGCACAGATTTTTCTGAGTCAATATATATTTACCTGTCTTATTTGTACACTTTAATTTTTAGTAATCAAAGGTTCATAACTCTTGATTATCTGATATTACATTTTTACAATGGTTGTTACCATCTCTTGTGTCTTAACCTGGCGGTCTATTTTTAGATCGATGTCTGGTTGTTATCCTTATATGGCCCGTATAGGTCAGCTTTTCTTGGAATGTTTGCAACCAGAGTTTATGTTTATTCCCTGACCATATAAGGCGATTTGGTCAGTATCTTTGCTTGGTATGTGTCCAACATCGGCCCGTTTGAGTTCAACTCAATGGTCTAGCACTACTGCGCATGTGTCGAGTTTAGGGTGGTTTGAGAAAGATTTCCGTTCCAGGAGTCTAGCAGTGGTTTCGAGCACAGCAAGACGCGTTTCAGCGTCCGTGATCATTTTTGACGGGGGAAATGGAAGTCTTCTTGTGTTGTTAGTTTATCTACAGAGAATTTTCCCCATATGATTCTAAACGCCTGGAGGCGTGTGTGTTGTGGTGTTATTTCCGAAGTAAAGGTAACTGCTCTTCATAATATTGAGATCTGTAGCCAGCTTAGATTTTGACATTGTTCTTCTCTGCTCGCTCGCTATCTACAGGCAGGAGAGTCTTTTCTATTAGGAATACACCCAGGTATCCTCATACCTTAGATTCATATGTATTCGGGTCACTCTAGGCCCGGAGAACAGTTGCTATGCTCCTTTGAACTCCGCTATACCAGCGATAATACCTTAATCAAGGTTAGATCTAGAAATGTCCACAGAGGTCAACTTGAACTATACACATAAGCCCGCCATTCCCGTGCGGCCTGCGGTAGACTCATTTACACACCTGATCTATTAGTATCAGAGAGGAGTTTGTTAAACTCATATATTGATGATATGGAGCTGAAGCTGTCGAAGCTGGAATTATACGAGATCAGCTTATATGATATATGCATGATTTACCGAGGAACTTTATTTATGCTTATTGCTATATCCTGCTTAGTCTGTGACTCATATATGTCGATGTCAACGTACCTGTCGTTGTGGCGTCCCAAATAAATGATGGAAAACGTCACCTGCTGTTCCTATTCATTTGACTTCCTCGTCGTGAGTCAACGTCCCGTTCTCATGACCTATGTACTGTAGTCTTGTGTGAAACTTCATCTACATAGCTACCTGCTATGTTCCATACTCACATCAAGCAACAATCCAGACGAGACACCATACTACACTGCCTTCGATATCCCTGGTGTCTATTGTAGTAGTAACATTACACGGCTACATACTCAGCAGCAACATTAGACATCTCTCTACATTTCTGCTGGCCAGTATTCTACTTCTACATTTCTGGTAGCTGTGTGTAACAAAACATACCGCAACATTTCTGGTGGCCAAAAGCTGGTTTGGTCTGGTATCCAGCAAATTACGGGGTCCATAACCCATTCGTCGTGCAACTTTCGGAGGTAAAAATACAGTGAACTGTTGTCACTTCATGCATTCAAAATAGCTAAATCAGCTTACTACACAGTTTTGCCGGCACTCAACATTGTGACGTGCCAGCGTATTATGTCTGCTGTACCTAGGAGCTGAAAGTACCCGGCGCTGCTCGATAGATTGCCAACTTTGCAGTCTCTTCAACATTTAGAAGGTCAAGTGCCGATTGAATCGAGTTACTGTCTTTAGAAGGTCAAGTGCCGATTGAATCGAGTTACTGTATTTAGAAGGTCAAGTGCCGATTGAATCGAGTTGCTGTTATATAGGAGAAGGCCAAGTTCCATACCTTATTCAGTACTACATCAGAGGCTCAAGTCTGTAATCATCGTCTTGGCAATTTTGTTGATGCAAGTGCAGATGTTCAATCAGCGTTGGATCGTCTGGTCTTTAGAACACTGATTACTACCTGTTGGTTGCCATTTTGACGTTAGGATACATAAGATAAGTGGCATTTTGTTTGTGAACTGTGCCCTTGTATTGTTTACTGAGCCTTCTGTATTTTCACATTCTTTTGTTACATGTTTATATGTTACATGTTATGTATATGTGTTTATATTTCAGCGGGTCTTTCGGTTGGGCGGTGACTGATTATAGGTGATACCACGTGACAGAGGTCCTATATCAGCGTTCTGTAGGGACTCTGCAAATTTCCTGTGTGAAATTTGCTAGCGACGTTTGTTGATATTTCTGTTTAGGTGTGACGAAGTGTACCTTTTCGTTGTTTTCGTTATATTTTTTCTGTTCTTTAGTTTTGTTTTGATTTGTTTGTATTTGTAGGTCTCCTCTTCCTATTGTTTAGTTCTATACACCCTTTTGTTTATACACTGTGACGTCATTTGTTTTGTTTACTTTTTCGCAGTTATCATCACATTCTTTGTGATATTTTCTTTAGTTTTGCTGTATATTTAGTTGACTTCTGCGAATGTTTTCGTATTGTGTTTGATCTTTGTTCATTGTTTACATTGTTCTTGGTTATCATTCACTATTGATGGATATATGGTCATGCACTATTAGCTGTGTAGTGCACTTATGATAACTGACTGGTTGATATTTGGTCATGCACTATTAGCTGTGTAGTGCACTTATGATAACTGACTGGTGGATATTTGGTCATGCACTATTAGCTGTGTAGTGCACTTATGATAACGAATTGACTGGTGTTATTATTATACAGTTGATTACACAAGTTCTTTTCTAAAGACGTGTTTCCCACAGATATTGGGATAATGTAATGTGACTATACAAGTACTTTATTTAAGACTTGTTACCATTAAGGTTGAAATAAGATAATTTATTATTTCAGGTTTTGGACTCATATTATTAGACATTATGTCTACACTTGAGTACTTTATTGAGCAAGGGAAATCCCTTGGCAAGACTGGTGATAAATTGGAAGAATTTGCTACTGTTCAATATGCCAAGGCATTGAAGTCGGAAGAAAAGAGAATGAAAATAGAAGCGGAACAAAAGAAAGCAGAAGCTGAGAATTTAAAATTGCAGATGCAGGTGGATGAAAGGAGATTCCAGATGGAAATGGAAAAACAAAAAAGAGAACGGTCATGTAAAACACATAATATAGATAAATCATTATATGTTGATCAGTTGTCAAATATACTTAAAGGTGAAGCTCTGAATATGCTAAGCATGGTAGATGAGCCTGACAAGAACAATTATGAGGTTGTCAGGGCGGCCTTATTAAAGAAATACCAACTTAACGAAGACGGCTATCGTCTTCAATTTAAAAATATGTTGCCAGAAACTGGAATAGAATACTCTGAATTTATTGCAAAAATACGTCTCACATTTACACGTTGGGTTGAGCTGTCTAAGACAGAACATACATTTGAAGCACTTATGGACTTACTACTTAGAGACAAAGTTATGTCTTCTGTCAGTGAGTCTTTTCTTGCTTTTCTTCATTAGCGTAAACCTAGAAACATAAAAGAAATGGAAGAATATTGTTGCCAGTATGTCACTGCGCACCCTCATGTAACCATTAGCAACTCTAAAGTGAAGGAAGGTTTGCCAGTTGCTTTGGCAGCACCATATGGCCCAAACTTCCTTCGTAAATTTTAGGGTACTCAACAAAATTTTAATAGGAAGAGTAACCGTAATTATGCTCAGAATCAGGGCAATCAATCACATAGTGGTTCTTATTCGAAGAACTGGAGACGAGCTGACAGTCCTCGTTATTCTACACCCAATAATTATAGACATTTTCGCAGAGGTCATAATAGAGGCTATCAAAACTATTCTTCGACGAGACCTCAAAACCAAACTAATAGATGTTTTCTTCAATGTGGAAATGATAATGATAACTATGGAAACTGGGATTCAAACCAGGATAACAGTTACAATAGAGAATATAATGATAATTTCATAGTCAATAATAGTCGCGGTAGGTCTCAACATAAAAAAGAGATATCAGCAGGCAAACTCTGTACAGCAAGAGTCTCAGGGAGCCTGTACACAGGTTGATGATAATAAAAACTCTAGCGCTATCACATGTTCTGCCTTTGACTTTGGGAGAGCAACTAAATGCCCCCAATGCACTACTTTGTTCGAACTGACTACTGTAACTACCTTGAGCTGTGGTCACCCTCTTCCCGCTCTTCCTGCTGAATTTGCGCATGACGGGAGAGGTTCTCTTATCCTACATAAAGGTCTAGTAAATAGTAATCCAGTCTCAGTCCTTTTTGATTCTGGATGCACTACTATTGGAGTTAAGCAATCTCTTGTAGATCCATCCTGTGCTACAGGAAAGGTGATCAAATGTGTCACATTTGGTGGCACTTTGGAAAAGTACCCTACTGCCATAATTCACATTGCTACTCCCTTCTTTACGGGAGATGTTTACGCGTGTCTTCTACCACACCCTATTGCGGACCTTATTATCGGTCGTATTCACGGAGTTAGGGAATGTACTCAGCAGCAGATTGCTGCTTGGGAAGATCAAAAAATGCAAGCTACCAATGCAGTGGTCACAAGAGCACAAGCTCTTGAGATACCTCAAACTTCATTAACTGATAATAATGAAGTACATAGCCAAGATAGTCATTTGATTATTTCACGTGACTCTTTCATAAAATTGCAAGAAGAAGATCCGTCTTTACAAAAATTCTTCGTTCTTGCGAAGAAAGGTGATCCGAATCAGGATACAAATCGAAAATCTTGGATTGCAATGAGAAACGGCGTACTTGTGCGTATGGTACAAGACTTGACTGCGTCTACACATTCACAAATTCTTGTGCGTAAGAGTATGAGATTACAAATATTGCAACATGCTCATGACTCGCAATGCGCTGGACATATGGGTTTTTCCCGTACAAAGTCGAGAGTTCTTGTGGCTTTCTTTTGGCCTTTTGTGAACAAGGACATACGTATTTACTGCCGATCTTGCAAAATATGTCAAGAGGTCAAATCTAGAGGACCACGACATGCAGCGCCTATCCAGGCTGCGGACATTCCTAATCGGCCGTTTCAGAAAATGGCAATAGATATTATTGGTCCTTTTAGGATCAAGTCGGCCAGAGGACATCAGTTTATCTTTACATCTGTCGACATGTGCACACGTTGGCCAGAGGCTACACCTCTTAAGAGCATCTCCACTGCCGATATCGCAGACGCTCTTTGGCTGATATTTTCTCGTTTGGGATTCCCCAGAGAAATATTGTCAGACCATGGCACTTAACTTATATCTTACGCTATGTCCCAGGTAATGTCTACTCTACATATTAAAAGGTCTCTCAGCAGTATTTATCACCCAATGTCGAACGGGTTAGTAGAGCGTTTGAATAGAACACTCAAGACTTTACTTGGGAAGATAACTGAGGATCATCCTCAGGATTGGGACAGGGTTTTACCCGCGGCTCTCTTTGCTTATAGAGAGGTTCCCAATGAACACACAGGGTTTTCTACTTTTGAACTTGTCTTTGGCGCGCGACCGCGCGGCCTTATGTCTTTGCTTCATGATCTTATCACTGCCGATAATATTAGCGATGACACACACTCTTCATACGAGTATGTCATTGCTCTGAGGCAAAAGATCATCGAGGCATGCAAACTAGCAGCTTCTTCATCCGAATTTGCTAAAGAAAAGGCAAGACAATTTGCAAATAAGAATAGATGTCTATGACAACTTTGTCCGCGTGACAATGCACTCGTTCTACTTCCTTCTATGGAGAACACACTTCTTGTTGCATGGAAAGGTCCGTATACAATAGTCTCAAAAATGTCCGATTTCGACTATGTTGTCGATATTGATGGGAAGCATACAACTTTCCATATAAATATGCTCTCGGAATTTCATGAGCGACCGGACTATTTGCAGCCTATTTTCCAGGCGACTGACGATTCTCCAGTACCTCATGGTCATTACTCATCCCTGTCGGTTATACAGGATGAGGAAACTACTTTCTCAGATGTCAATCTTCCTCTTCCTGTCATCCCACTTCATTCTTCGGAATCTTGGAAAAACGTTACTGTTTCTCATAATCTTTCCGCTGATGAACATCGACAAGTCTCTTCGATGTTACAAACATTTCAGGATGTCCTTACCGACATTCCTGGACACACACATGTCATTGAACATGACATAATACTTACTGATCATAATCCTATCAGTGTCAGACCCTATCCTATACCTATCCATTTTCAGTCACAAGTCGAAAAGGAATTGGATGAAATGATACAATTGAAAATAATTGAACCATCCACTTCAGCATACTCTTCGTCCATGGTTATTGTTCGAAAGAAAGACAATAACATACGCCTTTGCGTTGATTATCGCAAATTGAACCAAGTTACGAAGTTCGATGCTGAACCTATGCCTTCATTAGAAGAGCTACTAAACAAACTTTCTAATTCTAGATTCTTTACCAAACTCGATTTGTCAAAAGGTTATTGGCAAGTTCCTTTAACTGAACGCGCCAAACCTCTTACTGCTTTTTCTACACCTAGGGGTTTATTTCAATGGAATTTCATGCCTTTCGGCCTTATGAACGCCCCTGCTACGTTCGTACGCATGATGCGTCGAATTCTCTCATATCGTACAGATGTCATAGCATACTTAGACGATATCTGTCTCTTCAGTGATTCCTGGGAAGATCACTATTTGGGTTTATACGAATTGCTGTCTACTCTTCGCGAGTATAATTTAACTGCAAAACCCTCTAAAGCTTTTATAGGATTTAGTGAAATTTCTTTCCTGGGTTACCGTGTTGGTCATGGTCTCTTAAAGACAGAGGACCACAATATTTCCAAAATACTAAACATTTCTGTCCCTAAGACGAAAAAACAAGTACGTAGTCTCTTAGGTTTGATACAATTTTACGGACGATTCATTCCGAATCTATCCTCCATTATGGCACCTCTTTCTACCTTATTGAAAAAAGGATCGCCTAATCTGATCCGCTGGTCTCAAGAATGCCAATCCTCATTGGACCAGATTAAAACTTTATTTTCATCTCCACCTATCTTAAGGTTGCCTACTATTGAGAAGACTTTTGTTCTTGGAAGTTACGCCTCATCTACTGGGATTGGGGCAGCACTAATGCAGGAGTATTCAGATACTCTGCATCCGGTGATGTATATCTCTAGGAAATTAAATGCGGCAGAGAGGAATTACTCGGTTCTAGACCTTGAATTGTTGGCTATGGTTTGGTCAATTCTCAAGTTACAAAGATTCCTTCTGGGCGCGCATTTCATTGTGGAAACCGACCAGAAAGCTCTTACTGCTATTCAGAGTAAAAACTTGAAGAGCTCGAGGTCCACTCGATATGCCATTGCTCTTCAACCCTTTCATTTCACGGTGCGAACTATCCGTGGTTCGGATAATGTGATGGCAGACATTCTGTCCAGATGCCCACATGATTCCACTTAACTTTCCTGTCCTACATTTCCTGATAGGCGTCGAGATTTATAACAGTTCTCTACTATAATTATATATCAGCACATCTGTTCTCACTTTTTGGGAATTTATAACATTGTACTGTATGATATCCTTTTTTTCTGTTACCGATTTTGGTATAACGGAAGAAGGCTAAGTTAGCAATATAAAGGCCAAAAGTTCTCATGGCCACAATTTATAGTCAAGAATGTATTTTTGATTACTGTATTAGAAAGTCTAACATTTTTCATATAGAATTGTGTTATTTATATTTTCGCAGCAAATCATTGATCGTGTGCGAGAATCTGTCATTATATCAACCATGAAGTATAGCGAAGTACTAACTTACCTTGGAACGACTCAGTAGATGTGCCCTCTTAATTTATGTCTACGTCTTCTGGGATCATCTACTTAATTAGTATTATGTATAATGCTATGTATCATAATATTACATGCTTACATAATGTGGTATTTTATTATTAAGATGTGTATATCTCTATAATGCGGTATTAGGATATGACACCGCTGTTTTGATGACATTCCATTGTTTAATCCTATAATAATATATTTAATGTCAGATAAATTTGTATGTGTATAATTTAGCTTGCATTATAATGTTGCCAGCACTGTGGTGTATGTTGGTGGCATCTCCCTGGAATATGTGTATACTTAGGGAAATGCTTTCTCTAAGGATCTGAAATATAGTCTTACCTGACGCTCCATGCGTCGAGCTAGCCTCAAATTAGGCATTATATTTTTTGATGATACGTTTTGTCTGCGCATCTTTCGTGCGTTAGGAGCCGGTTGGATCCTGCTCTTGGAAAAAAAATGTTTCATTCTTTTTTCCCGGAAGTGCGGTAAACTGTTACGCACAGATTTTTCTGGGTCAATATATATTTACCTGTCTTATTTGTACACTTTAATTTTTAGCAATCAAAGGTTCATAACTCTTGATTATCTGATATTACATTTTTACAATGGTTGTTACCTTCTCTTGTGTCTTAACCTGGCGGTCTATTTTTAGATCGATGTCTGGTTGTTATCCTTATATGGCCCGTATAGGTCAGCTTTTCTTGGAATGTTTGCAACCAGAGTTGATGTTTATTCCCTGACCATATAAGGAGATTTGGTCAGTATCTTTGCTTGGTATGTGTCCAACATCGGCCCGTTTGAGTTCAACTGAGGGGTCTAGCGCTACTGCGCATATGTCGAGTTTAGGGTGGTTTGAGAAAGATTTCCGTTCCAGGAGTCTAGCAGTGGTTTCGAGCAGAGCAAGACGCGTTTCAGCGTCCGTGATCATTTTTGACGGGGAAAATGGAAGTCTTCTTATGTTGTTAGTTTATCTACAGAGGATTTTCCCCATATGATTCTAAACGCCTGGAGGCGTGTGTGTTGTGGTGTTATTTCCAAAGAAAAGGTAACTGCTCTTCATAATATTGAGATCTGTAGCCAGCTTAGATTTTGACATTGTTCTTCTCTGCTCGCTCGCTATCTACAGGCAGGAGAGTCTTTTCTATTAGGAATACACCCAGGTATCCTCATACCTTAGATTCATATATATATTCGGGTCACTCTAGGCCCAGAGAACAGTTGCTATGCTCCTTTGAACTCCGCTATACCAGCGATAATACCTTAATCAAGATTAGATCTAGAAATGTCCACAGAGGTCAACTTGAACTATACACATAAGCCCGCCATTCCCGTGCGGCCTGCGGTAGACTCATTTACACACCTGATCTATTAGTATCAGAGAGGAGTTTGTTAAACTCATATATTGATGATATGGAGCTGAAGCTGTTGAAGCTGGAATTATACGACATTAGCTTATATGATATATGCATGATTTACTGAGGAACTTTATTTATGCTTACTGCTATGTTCTGCCTTGTCTGTGACTCATATATGTCGATGTCAACGTACCTGTCGTTGTGGCGTCCCAAATAAATGATGGAAAACGTCACCTGCTGTTCCTATTCATTTGACTTCTCGTCGTGTGTCAACGTCCCGTTCTCATGACCTATGTACTGTAGTCTTGTGTGGAACTTCATCTACATAGCTACCTGCTATGTTCCATACTCACATCAAGCAACAAACCAGACAAGACACCATACTACACTGCCTTCGACATCCCTGGTGTCTATTGTAGTAGTAACATTACACGGCTACATCCTCAGCAGCAACGTTAGACATCTCTCTACATTTCTGCTGGCCAGTATTCTACTTCTACATTTCTGGTAGCTGTGTGTATGTAAAATATACTGCTACAGTACAGTTTCCGTAACTAGAACGTATTTCCTCTCACTCTGTCATTCGTGGCCACATCAATCATACCTTACCTAATACTTGGTTAACAACCTCTTGAACATAAACATCAAGGTACATGTATCATAATCCAGTGTAGTGCTTCCCTGAAGTGAGCCCCAGTTCCTCCACGAATAATTAATTTTCCTAATGGGGAACGCCTACTTTGGTGGTGCATATTGGATATGATAATGTCACATCAGATAGTTCATGTATCAAAATATTAACCGCGATCTAGTGTTCACAGTAGACAGTACTTCCAATAGTTAAAGGAAACATCTGGTTGGTCAACTGTTAATAAAAAAATAAATGATGATGGTATATCCTATCGGTTTTTCTCTCTGGGGTTGAGTGCCGATTATGAAAAATGTATTCTCCTGGATAGATTTAGATGGAAAACATAATTTTCAGTAGTCGGAAAAATATGTTATCCAGCTTGACGTAGCTGGTCTATTTCTCCCCAGAGCGTATCAGCTTTAGTGTACGGAATCAGGTAAACTCTGGTTCGCACAGGGGTTTCACATGTCAGTTTCATATCGAATTCTACGAGATGCGTTCGACCATGTATGTCCGTTAAAACTGCTGTGCACTGTTTCAGTGGCGCCCTCGTTTCTGTCTGTTGCGCGTTTGAAAGAGTATCGCCGAATTTAACATCGTTGAAAGATTCCGTTTGTTGCAGTGGATATTCCATGCAACTATCGTCATCTTCCTCATCTTCTGTTGCTATGGCGACCGCCAGGAAATGTTCGGGAGAAGGCGCCGGTCTTTCCAGATTTTTTTAAACAGATTTATATGGTAGACTTTTTCCTTTCCTTTAATAGAAATCTTGTAGTTGGTTCTTGAGATCTTTTTAAGGACGGTAAACGGCCCTTGCCTTCCGATACGTAGTTTGTATTTGGCCACAGCGGGCTGATAAAATTGGATGCAAAATCTAATTGTTTTGTGTGTCCAGTTATGATTAATCTTATTGTTTATAGTTTTGGACTCTCTCTGGAGGAAGCAAGAGGACCGCACAGGTCAACATCGAAGACCCGATACTAATAATAAGAATTGTTACTGGTGCTATTAGTCCGCTGGCAGCTGGTTTGTGATCGGTACTAAATTAGGAAGAAAACAAAACATTTAACCACAATATCAATATCCTATCCTATCACGCGTAAGGGTAAGATCTCTAATCCTCTCCGTCATTTAATTAAATTAAAAAGCACACGTGTCTTAGCCTATCTTATCACGCTTCGCTCAACTGGTACTGGTTTGGGTTTTAGGTATGCGCCTTACCCCCCTCCCACCCGGTAAAAAACTCAGCGCACAATATATGTGTTAATTTAATTATGACCACTTTACAAATATCGCTTGTCATTACTAGCTATGTGTTTTGCCACATGATATTACACTAGTCACGTATAAAATTACACATAAAGAATTAGAAGTGAATTTATATTCCGTCAATTGCCAGTTGCCTAATGTATTTATTAGTCAATTAAAACATCTCTTTTTGGGTGATAGCGGGTGATTAAATCTACATTACAACTGGACAAATTTAGTTATGCGTTAGTTAATACGCTAGTCTTAGCACCTAGAACATCCCAGTGAATTATAATAATAAACTTAACACATTAAATCACTTAAATGCTAATATCTATTACCGCAATCAGAAATGAAACAATCTCCACGGAATGCTATAACACACTTTCACAATGGCTCTAGAATAACGAGCTAGATTTTCCAAACCTTCTTAGCGACTAGATAACTGACTTTGGGAGGACGGAGTATTTATACAAAAATGGTGTTATTTCACTAAAGGTTGCGAGAATTCATGCCTTCGGCCTTATCAGGGGAAATCAGCGAGTTCGACTCCCAAGGTAAAGATTCTCCTGCTCAACGATGTCGACCAACAACAGAGACATTTGCCAAGCGAACATTCTTCTTTATATTTCGTCCGCTGCCGTAGATCAAATACTTTTAATGTACGGGAATAATATTGTCGCCCTTTGATTTGCTTAAGTCCCCTGAAATGTTGAACATCAAAACGGTTATGCGGCAAAATTCCTGCCCGTCGCCTCTCTTCAAAGGACCTGATTATATCTCTATGCGCGCTTCTGTCTGTCAACCAATGATGATTGGCAATCAGCTCGCGTGATAATTCCGATAAGCGAATCATGCTCTCGCTGATTGTTATCTAGCCTGTACGAACGTAGGTAAACAACTTGTCAGCGCATGTAAACAGAAAAAATAGGCGTGGCTTCAACAGTGAGTCTTCAGTCAGAGAATTGCATGGTTTTGCGTAGCAAAAATTATAAACCTTAGATGGGGAAGCAAAGGTAGTCGGGTCACTATTGCACTATTTACATATATATGTGACAGTTCGACCATACTTGAAGATATGAAACCCGTTCATGTCTCATTTATGAAAAGAGAGCTGCTGTTATCCGTATCTTCCGAGGCATTGCTATCTTCATTTTCACCCTCATCCTCCATGCTAAAATTTCGACTCAACAATACCGCTCTTACGTTTTCTTTTCCCGGTATGTTTTGAACCTTAAAAGATACACGCTTACCAGCAAAGCCCAGCGCATAATCTTTGCGTTAAAATCCTTATTGGCTCCAAGAAACGCCAGTGGAGCATGGTCCGTTTGCACTGCGAACGACACTCCATACAGATATTCATGGTGTCTTCTGATCCCGTGTACAAGTGCTAAACATTCCCTCTCCACGGTCGAATAATTTTGTTCTGCTGTATTCAGTTTGCGGCTGCCGCATGCAACTGGAAATAACAGGTTCGGATTATTGTCATCTGCTTGGAGCAGTGTTGACCCGATCCCTTGACCCGAGGCGTCGACCCGCAAATTGAAAGGTTTCTTAAGGTCAGGTAACCTTAGAATTGGGGATTTGGACAGCTGTTCCTTGAGAGTGACGAAAGAGTGTTCGCACTCTGAATTCCAAATAACTTTTTTAGGTTGCCCCTTCTTTGTGAGGTTAGTAAGAGGTGCTGTTAGACCGTTAAAGTTTTTAATGAATGAACGTGTGTCTCTCTTTTTTAAGGCCTCTTTGCTGAATCTTCTTTCTGGTAATACTCACACAGTGATAGAGCTTTTCAATGAACGTGGTGTCAGGCCTGTTTC